>VMBQ01001406.1:116717-166717 GCA_007657795.1 Dreissena rostriformis | reverse complement strand
ATTACAATTTCGAATTATAAAACCATTTATTTTATAGAAAGAATAATACGAAACCCTGTCGTTTTAGAATAACCGTTCAGTTGTGCCGCGTTCGTCGAAACGTGACGCCTAACGTCGAACCGATTGATGGTTGTATGGATGTAGGACCCGGCATGCAGCATTTAAAAATAAAACTTCGACCTGGCAGTCATAATATGCCGACTCAGATCGTAATATAACTGCGCGGGTATTTGTGTGTGCTTTCTTGCGTATTCCCCTGTTTTGTTATGAGCTTTCATTTCATTTTTTTTTTTTTTTTTTTGGAGTTTTACGTAGAACAAACACAACTGAAATGCAATCGAACCCAAATTATTTACCATATTCAAGGGAGAACACTTTAATTACAAATCAGTTCAACAATTCTGGCGATAGCATCACTTGTATCCCTTGTATCGTCCAAGCTCTTGAGAACCACCGCTTTATCTTTGGTGGCAATGTCAATTAGCTCCTATAATGGAAAAGTATAACGTATGTTAGTTTCTAATGAAACAATACACATTATCCAATAATTGTTTGCCTTTTTAGCAGACTTAGGAATTACTAATAATAATCGTTCTATGCATGAATGTATATAATGTAACCAACTATAACTATATAAGGGTCACAACTTGTACGCGGCCACAGCAGGATGCCAAGAGTCATGGGTAAACTGCGCCTAATTTAGTGGGTGTTTTTGGAATTCAAATAGAAAACGTATTGAAAAAGACCTTTAACATTTTATGTTGATTGATTGTCTCGAAGAAAAAAACGCATGACAAAATATGAATATATGTGTGAACACGTGTGTTTAAATGCCTACACAATCTGTGGATAACAGACCTGGGTGAAAGGGCTTTGCAAGTTTACAACATTGTGAACTCCGGCTGTTATGATTGTAGTCCCCGTCTGTTTGAGTGCCGTAGCTTCGTTTACTGTGTTTGTGTGATTCGTGGAACGGCCGTCGGTGAACAAAACAACGACATTGGCGGCTGAGGGCCTGTCACCATGCTGGTACTGTTTTAAGATATTTCAAAATAACATTTAGTGCAATACATTTTGAGATATAACTGTCTTAAATGTAGCACATCGAATTTATTTTAAAGTTTAACAAAAAAAATATATTTAATATAACGTTTTAGATTAAATATCGACATCGATATTGATCAAAATATTATTTACTATCACAATTGTTTTATGGGCTATTATAAATGTAATTCTTAATGTACGATTGTATGTGCATATATGTATGTATTTGAAGAAACAAATCATGTGTATAAACACTTGCCACAGTGACGTTTTCTCGTACGAATTTCAGAGCGAGGTCCGTGCGTGAGGAGCCGTTGTGATAAGGGACGTAACTCAGAGCTCCGAGTAAGCTCGCTTTGGTCGTGTAGTCGTTCAAGTACCATTGAATGTGCGGCGTCATGTCATACAACAAAAGCGCCACCTATAAAATGGCAATAGTGTATACACCTCTATATAGGTCGCCATGGCGTTATGGATATGGTGTCCGTCTAGCGAACGGGAGGTCACGGGTTCGATCAACTCTTTGAGCGTTCCTTCGATATCACCCAAGGACACCAAGTACTGGTTCTAGTCCCAGGAAACGGACTCGAGAGCGTTTCAACAAGCCTTATGATTTTGTCGCAATCGATCTTAAATCGACTTAAAATAAATAGGTTTAAACTAAAGAACATATGCAAGACGATCTTTTAAAAATATATATATATTTTGTCCGATCATGGTTGACGAACAAGTATCAACAATCAAATACAAAAAAACGTATATGCATTAAACCAGGCCAAAGGATAGTGATATAGTACACCTAGTGTTAATTCATAATCTCATTAACAGTCGAAAGGCTGGTTATTGTTAAATAAAGATATTTAAATGATTTGCGAATCTAAATGAAATGCTAGTACGAAGACACGGCCTTTGTGCTTTTAATACGTGTTGTAACACTATGAGTAGAGAACACATAGGCTGAAAAAAAAACTTCCAACATTTCAGAAAAAATAAGTCTGGTAAAACTGACCTGGTCTCGGTTCACTCCTATATCAAGTCTGGTCACAATGTCACGGATCAGGTTGATGACCTTTCGGAAATCCACAGGGCCGATGGTGTTAGACTCGTCAACGACAAATATCACGTCTTTGTTGCAGCCTTACGCAACAAACACACATTTAATTGTGATAGCAAAAAAAGATATCTGAGAAAACAGTAATTCTGCTTTAACAAATATCGTTGATATTTCCAGATAATATAGACTCATTAGAGTAACTGTTCTTAATGTCAGCTAATAAATTTATACGGTACAGGAAATACACCAAATAAAACGAAAGCGTAATGTTTCAATGATTAAAAGCTGAGGTCAAAACCTTGGAAGTGTCAAAATATCGGTGTTGAAACCCGTGTAAAGGCTAGATTAATCACTAGCAATAATAAACTTTAAGGAAAATTATATATTTTTTAAAAACTAAATAACGCATATTATTTGATATGAAAACAACAAAACGATGAATTCTGGAGTTAACCGCTCTTAAACTTTAGTATCAAAAGTGTTTATTTAGAGAAAGTAATGACTATAATACATGGTCGTTCACAAAACACTTACTGTGAATCGGTGGAATCGTTGTAGGTGCCGACGTTGTTGTGGCAACGTAATTTGGCACATTACAAAGGTCCCCATGGCAACAATGCACGTTGATGTCACGTGGTTCAACATGGCGTCGACCAATAAAGGCCCCGAACCCGAATCCGTAACCGTTGCAGTACTAAAAACAAAACGTTATTTTATAAATCGATTGCCGAGCGAAAAACTAAATCTAGGTTTCTCAAATTTTATTTTTGCACGTAGAAATACATGTCCAATGGTTTTACGAGTTCGATCCAAATATTTGCATCCGACTGTCATATTTTTCTTTGATTGTCATGCAAACCCGGCTACTTGCGATCTGCAAATACTACTTCAATTGAAAGGATAATAACTCATGATGAAATTTGTAACAACGAGTCATTAGCGCAGAAAGACAGGTGCATCCAAACAAATATCTGTTTACGATTCTGTTATTGGGATGTTATTTATATGATCCACTACCTGCTAGTATATTAGTTTTAAAATCATATTTTACAGAGAAAATGACAAATATTATCAGTATACGTATTATAGACGTATGAAATACAAAGTTAATAATGCTAGTTAACATCACAACCGATGGAAATAGAAACAACATTTTTATATTGACACTTTACTACTTTATTAACCTTTTCGCAAAATGCTTTTTCTCGTAAACAATTCTGGAGCCAGGCAAAATCTTAAAATATAATGGTAAATGAAAATAGAAATCTATGTTTGTGAAGAACTAATTGAATTGCGTCGTTTATTTTTTTACAGTCTGATTTCAGACAAATTAATTTCCTGTCATATTGATGTGTCATGTCTAGTTGTTTTCTTTTTACTTTTAATAAGTGGGGGCTAATTGAAATCCCTTATTACTGGAAGTATAAAACAAATCATAAACGTGCTAATAATCTGAAAAACTAATATTTATGATCATTGTCGTCATCGGTGTTTTCTTAATCATCGTCTGCATCGTCATTTTTACCTACAAGCATAAGCATTCTCATTGTAGGATATTGTGGAATTTCCTGATCACGATGTTAATTGGTACGGAGTGATTTATCCGTTTCACACTAAACAATCACCATGCACGTCAGTTAGTAGATAAAGACACTTTCCAGAAAAGTACGATTTCAACTTCACATAAGTTACCATGGCAACCGACCTTTGTGTCGTCACATGACATCAGGTATTCGTAGTGGCCGTCTTGCCCGTCATGCAGTGTCCGTATAACGCACATCTGGAACAAAACAGGGGCGTCTCAGTGCATAACATAGGCTGTTTGATATAGTTGTTTGTGTGTTTGAAATAGTTCGATGTTTTTGCAAATATTTCAATCATATCACTCAGAAAGTTGATCAACATGCACTAATCATGAGCAAGATTCGTAAATGTAAGCGGATTCCATACATCCTTGATAGAAATAAGTGTATATACTTTTGCCCAAAAACGTTCAACTGTCCTGTTTATGTGAGGTCAGTGGACGTGGCGGGAGAAATTCTTTCGTAGCCATTCATCATGCAGATTATTGCCGTGATGGGATTACAACTCCTGAACATTCCAGCGCTGTATCAATTTTAAAACAGTGTACATTTTGTACAAGTTGAACTTGGCCATTAAATCTATACTTAATTACATCAATTTTAGTTGGTTTATACATGGTTCATGCTGTTTTCCATTGTGGGTGGCGGTGGTTGCTGTTTCTATCTAAAAGATCATATGTCATGTTAACCATTGATACAAAATACATCTATAGATATTTAACACGGTATTTTCCACTGTGTTCACGCAACTGAAATGATGTTTTTGAGGAGGAGGGTATGAGTTTTATGGATTGTGATTATGTTTCTTGTGATGTGATTATGTTCGTAAGCATCAGCAAAATTGAGTTATCCATACTTCCCCAGCGGCGCATGGCTGTGTGTTGCTACAGTCCGTAACCTTCAGTACTGGCTTCTGTGGACAGTGGTAGCAAGTCAGAGCTGCAAACAGAGGACATTGGGTGAAACACGTGTATGTAGCAAATGTTTGGACAATGAAATATAATTATAATCAGTGCGTATACTGCATGTTTGTTTACAGCAAAGTGAGTCTCTCCTATATGACCATCACCACACAGAAGAACGACGTTTTGTTTAATTTTTTTTAACTTTGTTTTGTGTTGTTCTTGTTTTTCTGTTTGTTTTCATAGTAGGGAAAGTACACGATACAGAAGCCTAGCACAATACACATTGCCTAAACGTCTGGAGCGAAATTTTATTCGGATTTGTGTAGCGAGGGATCGAACCTGCGACAACTGGAGTTTGAGTTTATTGTGCCACTTTTAGGCAAGTGATCCCATACCCTTCTAATAACGCCTTTATCTGATATATGAAATCTGAACATGATCTCTTTACACCTTCATGAAGGATCTGCACCTGTGCAAGACATCAACGCATATGTTGCATAGTTACATCGTTTCAACCTGATCGCAATCATAGATATTTTAAGAATCATACTCGTTAAAAACGAAGACTTAAATAACAGATATTACCGACATATATATAGGATCTGACATGAGTTGCCATATCATACCATATTTTATTAAACGATTTCAGGAATTGTGTTAGTAAGCGAGCCTTTGGCGAGCTTATGAACGAATTTCATTGACGAGTTTAATACAATTTGGTATGATATGACAACGAGCGTCAGATCTTTTTTATCACATGCTTTTAAACTACATAAAATACATCTTAATTGACCAAACAAATGCTGATAGATCTAAAAGTTGTTGACTATCGTGACGTCATTTCATGTTGACGACGTCATTTCAACAAAATAAAGCCATGCGATTGGTTAGTTATTGATTCTGTAGCCAATGAAAACGCTTAAAACTGTTGTATTACACATGTGTAATATAAAAAAACGTTATGTCTGTATTACATTGAAAACAATGTATAGCATGTGATAAAATATATTATATGTTTGGTGATATGAAATTGCAACTGTATTTTGTAGTTAATTACCATTATATTAATATAGAATAAATACTTTAAAAATATATAACTCATACTACTGTTCTAGAATATAATTACACAACGAAATGTATAACAATAGTGTTAAATGTAGTTATATGGAAAGATGTACGCAGGTACGTATAAATTAATGTACGTAGGTTTAATTTATCAAATCTACCATATACTAACACAGCCCCATAGTTTAAATACAGGTGGACCCTGAAGGCCTCTCCCTGGTTCTTAAAAGCGTATTATACAAGTTATTTCATTCCCATTTTGTTTCAACAAGAATTATTCTTGCTATTGTGAAAGCCTCGTATAAATTTGAATATGAATCACCAATGGTTCTAAAAAAATGTACGTTAAATATTAACCTTGCAAACATCTTAATAAAATGGCGGTTCGGCAAATTGGTTATAAATACTGAAACCATTTGAAAAGTTGTTTTGCTTAAGTTTCTCAAATATGTGTTGTTGAAATTATGTGATAAAATATCGACTCATATTAAAGAAACAACCACTTTGCCAATATTTGTCATACGTTTAACATCAAGTGTATACCTAAAGGCTACTCGATACGTGTTGAACAGTTATACAGTTGTATATAGTTAGCGAGGCTATTCAAACAAATTCGCAAGGCGTGACTTCATAAAAAGGACCTTCCTGAAATATAAACTAAGATTTTTATTCAATAAGGTACTTCGGTTATTTCATTTATAATTTGATTAATTGCTTTCATCTCTCAAGCTCTTTACTTAATTGTTATAAGTTAATATCGATTCTTTCTTTATTTAATCCACACATTTTGGAGGAGCTGATATGTAGCAAATATCGAAATTTCAGTTCGTTTTGCACTGTCGTTTCATCAAATATAATAAGGAAATGACCCGACGTATGAATAGTGGTACAAGTTGTCTTAAGATAAGGTATGGACAATGTCAATGAAGGTTTCTGTTATATCAAACACCAAACGACACATTACGGTGATTACTGAATTTAGGCTCGCACCGATGGAATTTGTGGATCAAACATTCTTAAAACTAAGTGCAAGCGAACGATTGAATTTGATGCTTCCATATTTGCTGTTTGTTGACGGTTACTATTATACTTTGCCTTTTTTATAACGCATATCTCATTTCGGACAAAGTACATGTTGGCGAACTTTACAGTCAATCACAATTTGATATCACTTGACGTCAATCTATCGGGCAAACATAAAAGTGTTGATAGATCATCATCATCATCTGGAAACTTAAACGATGCATTTCAAACAAATTAGCAGTAACGGTAATATCCAAGTTATCGATGGATAGTGTTACAAACGCTTTAGTATAATATCACTGAGCAGATGTTAAGAATGTGTGCGTCAGTCAGGCAAACTGAAGGTCAATTGCATACTTCAAGGTAACAGTAACGCCGGCTCAATGTCAAGGTCTGACTACAAGATCAAAGGTCTTGCTACAATATGTAGGGTATTTGTACGTTTACCCAAAATTATTATCGCTTCAAGGTAAAAACAAATTTCTGTTGGGGATAAAACTGTCGCTTCAGAAGCCTTGTTTGTATTGTCATTTTTCGAATTTCAATCAACTGGTCCCTTTAAGGCACCGACCCTAGCAAGCATCACCCAAAACACGGCTCTTCTGTTGCCAGTTTGTTTGTTGCTTAAGCACACTATCTTGATTTAAAATTAAAAGATGTAAGCCTGCACACGGCGACTCCTTGCTCATCCTACATCAGATTGATAAGTATAGAAAAATATTATTGTATTTGTATGTATTCTGCTTGTTTAACATACTTATGTATAATAACGCGTATCATAATTTATTATAATGCATATACTAATTTATACTTATGTTTATTATAATGTGTAATCATGTTAATATAGTGATGTATAATAATGTATGTAACAAGGCATAATAATGTACATACAATGTGTAATAACGTATAGAATAATTGTTTTAATACCGTTTATAGTAATGGATGTGCTTATGTATAATAACGTATAACATTTAATAAAATATACAATGCTGTTTATAACAATATAAAATTATGTAAATAATATTTCATAATAATGTGTATAATAATATTAAATGTTGTTTATAATAATGTATATAATAGTGATAATTCAATTGTGTATTGTATAAAATATGATAGTGTATATTATATTGTAAATTATAGTGTACATACGAATAAATATGATATGTATATAATAATGTATATGATAATGTATATAGGATTGTATAAAATAATGATGCAGGGTGATTATTACAGGAATACATTAAAACATAATCCGTAAAAACTTGCCAGAGAAAAGAATCTCTTGTTTACCATCCTCAAGTACGATCTTTACGTGAGTGAGTCACCAAATGCCTAAACAACAAAGAGAAATGCGTGCAAAAAGCAACACACACGATAACACTGATTTTAACTGGGATCCTCCCCTTTGAAGGGAAATATTAAGCAATGAGCTCCAGTAAGGGCTTCAGTATACGTCTCTATATGAATCACACCAGTCAGTACGAAGCATTACTTACGGCATTTTCCGCACGTTTTCTGGCATGTTGACGTTGACAGAGGACTGTTGGTACAGAACCCCGGCTGGGCCGCCAGCAGGGCACATGCAGTTGAGTCAAGATCCGCGCAGATTTGCCCGACGGTACCTTCAACTGTGGAAAATGTGATGTGATATGCGCGCTTAAACAGAAATCGTGTTAAAGGGACCTGTTTACGTTTTGGTAAATTGACAAAATTGAACAAAATTGTTTCAGATTTGCACATTTTCGTGGTAGTTATGATATTTGCGAGGAAACAGTAAAACGGAACTTTGACCATGCTCTAAAATATTCATTATATGCATCTTTTGACGATTTAGAAACATTTAAAAAAAAGCGTTACAAACGCGAAACGATTGAATAATTTGGAGAGTTCTGATGTTATCGTTATATTTTGTGACATTGCGAGGATTGCTTATATAATGTATAAAATACACCACTCACTCTATGATTACGGATGACCGAGTGGTTTAAGTGCTAGACATTTACTCCTAAGGTCAGTGGTTCGCGCCCAGTTGCGGATTACTTTATTTCTTTCTTTAATTTTTTATTTTAACTTGAGCTATTTAGTTTCAATGTTTACATTTATCAAATTTCAAGTATTTACTGACAAACTTCAAAACATGCCAAAATCTGTGAAAAGGTCCCTTTAATATTACTCAACAATATGGACCTGATACCAAAATTGAGAACTCATTTGGCATAAATAAAAGGCTTTTGTTGTATCCCCCCCCCATTTGCCGTTATTCGCGGTTTTGTTCGTTCTTCTCGAGTTTACACGCTACCAGTAAAGCGGGATATTCGTTTAATTTACTTGAGATGATTTTCACAATAAGATAATGTTTTCTCAATGTCATGTGTCAACAACCATTCAAATTCAGGGACAAGGTTTGTACAATACATGACACACTGGCTTAAAATTACGTGTGTTATTGATTCAGTATAGATGACGAATTGCCAGTGAAATAACACTGACGCCAAGCAATCCCTGATTCAGACATCACTATAACATAATTATAACACTTAAACTCAGTGGTTCGTTTTACTGCTCAAGGCTTCATGTACGTCTAAACCATTGTACGCTGGTGTGATGAAATCTTAAACATCGATTGTCAGTATATTGGGTTTTCAACAGAACGACTCCCACCCGTATACAGTGTACGTATATTGTTTCCGTTACTCAAGATAATATCGGAATATTACTGTGTTCATGGGCTATATTTATAGTATATCATACATTCAGCTACTATGTAAAGTTGCGAATCGGCAAGAAAACAGACGCCTTAACATTACACTTAAATCGCCCAATGATGAAACTACAGTCTAACCTGTCAATAAAGACCACTCAAGGGATTTGGTCGTTGTGGTCCTTGTTCACAGGTGGTTTTTATTCGCAGGGTCGATTGAAAGGAATTGAAAGGATTGGGAGGAAATCGTTGTGGTCTTTATGGACAGGTGGTCTCTATAAAAAAGGTGGTCTCTGGGACAGGTTTGACTGTAGTGTCTATGTTAATATTATGCTATCTGTGTTCCATAAACGCGTACCAATATTATCAACGTAAACATAGTTCGCCTATATACAAAATTGCAATATCAAGATGCGAATCGTATGCGAATAATGTGGATAAAAGCCAAAAGCTGTGCATCAATACTCCTTTAAATAAAAGGGAACGGTAAAAGTCAAATGTATTTATCCTCCATACTGCTATAATTCAACCTCGCTCTATGAAAGCCAAAGCGCTTAGAGCGATGAACGCATTATTTACTGTTACAAAATCATTGAATGTATCTGTTAAAATAATGTTAAATCTGTTTGATGCATATGTTGCCTCGATTCTAAATTATGGAAGCGAGGTATGGGGGTTTACTAAAGCCGAAAATATTGAGCGTGTCCAACGCAAATTCTGTAAATGGCTTTTAAGTGTAAAAGCTTCTACTAATTCAAATGCTTTGTATGCCGAAGTAGGGAGATACCCGATGTATATATGTCGATATTTACGAGTAGTTAAATATTTCTTAAAATTGTTCAACGAAAAATCTTCTAACTGTATTTTAAGTAATATTATTCGTAAACAATTTAAAGAAGCATGTGATAATCCTCACTCCAAGTCATGGACATCAAACGTTCGGAAACTCTTGCAAGAGTCAGGTTTTAATGACGTGTGGTTATATCCAGAATCTGTTAATGTTAACAGCTTTATTATAATGTTTCGCAATAGATTAAAAGATTTGTTTATTTCAAAATGGCGAATTGATGTAAATGACTCTCCATCACTATATTTGTACAAAGAATTGAAACCCATTTTTGAAAGATCCATTTATTTAGACAAAATTGAAAATTCGAAATTTAGAAACATAATCGCAAAATTGAGATTGTCTTCCCATGTTCTATTTATAGAAACTGGTAGGCACCAAAACATTCCAAGAAATGAAAGAACATGTACATTTTGTTCACTTAATGAAATTGAAGATGAGTACCATTTTGTTCTTATATGTCCTTTATATGATAATATTAGAAATACATGTATACCTGTTTTTTACAGAAGAAGACCAAGTATGTTTAAATTTTTACAATTGTTGAATGAGACTAGAAAATCTGTATTGATACGTCTAGCTAATTTTTGTATAAAAGCATTTAAACTTAGAGCCGAAAATTTATAGTCTTATGAGAGAATAGTTTTTTCCCCAGAATTGTGATTTTGTAAATAATTTCTAACTGCATAATGTTTATATTTTATTTCTCTCAATCACTAACGGATCATAATCATTTACTTAATTTTGTTTAACAATTAAGAGCCTTCTCTTTCATATTGCATTCTCACAAAAATCATCTATGTGTAAAAATGCATAAACATTTGTTGTTAGTTTGACGCATGTGTATGTATATGTATTTATGATTGATTTATTGTTTTTGACGATGAGCTGTTTATGCTTAAGTCGCAAATAAACTATATGTTCTGTTCTGTTCTATGAAAAGGTGGCTTAATGCATGTGCGTAAAATGTCGTCCCAAATTAGCCTGTGCAGTCCGCACAGTATAATCAGGGACGACACTTTCCGCTTTTATTGTTATTTTCGTTTAAAGGAAGTCTTTTCTTGACGAATATCCAGTTTAGGCGGAAAGTGTCGTCCCTGATTAGCCTGTGCGGACTTCACAGGCTAATCTGGGACTACAATTTACGCACGTGCATTAAACTCACTTTTCACAGAGCGAGGCTCAATTATTGTTAAATCTTACCGAGAAATGCTGTAAGAACGATCAGAGAAACAACTGTCTCCATGTTTTCACCATTCCATTATCGTCGGCTCGACCTATATTTTTACAGGCAGACTTAATTTAAAGTCTTATCTGTTCATTTGATAAGACGGTGCGAAACCCATATACAATCAACTATGAGGTCTTTGGTCGATACGTTATGTATGCACGCGACATAAATGATTTAAATTCATAACATAGCAATGTGTTAAAAATCATAGTTTTATAGGAACATGTACATGTGTGCAAATTTGGTCTAAATTGAGTCGCGTTCTGAGAAAACTGGGCAAAATGCATTTGCGTTAAGTGTCATTCCAGATAAGCCTGTGCAGTCCGTACATGCTTATCCGGGACGACACTTTCCGCCTAAACTGAATTTTCGATAAGAAGAGACATCATTTAAACGAAAAATTCCATAAAAGCGGAAATTGTCGTCCCTGATTAGCCTGTGCGGACTGCACAGGCTAATAATGGATGACAATTTACGCACAAGCATTATGCCAAGTTTTCTCAGAACGCGACACAATTAGCCATGGTGTATGTGCCACTACCTTGTTGTGTCGTTTCTGTAATTAAGGTGCATTGGCATCGCATTGTTTAGTCTTACTCGTAGTCACGTGTCTCCTTTGGTAAATCTGCATAATTTGTTTGCAAGTTATGTTGGCTCTTTTGCTTATAGCTATTCGTTCGAAACTACCTAACCTCATGTTGTGAGTACGGAATACCGTTAGTGCCATCGTGGTTTAACATTTAAATCCAGAGGGCGACAATGCGATAGTGCGATAGTTCGATGGCGACAATGCGATAGTACGATGGCGACAATGCGATATTACGATGGCGACAATGCGACAACGCGTTAGTACGATTGCGACAATGTGATAGTCATCGTACTGTCTTGATCGTATTATCGCCTTGTCACCATCGTACTATCACACTGTCGCCATCGTATTGTCGCATTGTCGCCATCGTACTTTCGCACTGTCGCCATCGTATTGTCTCACTGTCGTCATCGTAGTATCGCACTATCGCATTGTCGTATTGTCGCCATCGAACTATCGCATTGTCGACTATCGCCTTCCGGTACACAAACTATTCTTATTGCAGAAACAAATTAGATGACTTTATAAAGATGTACTTTGAAAGAGGTTACAGTTATAATGAAATCAAATTCTTATTAAGTTATAGAATGGGTATAGATGAAAGGTATGCCAAACTTTAAAGTATTTTTAAAAGTGGCTCCATCTAGGAAAAATACGATGTTCGCATGTGTACCGGAAGGCGATAGACGACAATGCGACAGTGCGATGACGACAATGCGATAGTACGATGGCGACAATGCGATAATACGATGACGACAGAACGATAACGCGATAGTACAATGGACACACGATGTCGACATCGTACTATCGCGTTGTCCTACTGTCGTGATCGTATTATCGCATTGTCGCCATCGTACTATCGCACTGTTGCCATCGTATTGTCGTACATTCGCATTGTCGTCATCGTACTGTCGCATTGTCGCATGGTCGCCATCGTAATATCGCATTGTCGCCATCGTACTATTGCATTGTCGCCATCGTACTATCGAATTGTCGCCATCGTACTATCGCACTATCGCATTTTCAGTATTCCGTATGTAAGTGATTGCTGTATGTTATGTACCAATTATAAACAGTTTTTGTGTTTTGTTTAATGGGAACTTTGCGATATTAGATTTTCGACCAACCTCGTGTTTTTTTTTAAATCTACGGAAGGGCTCTAATCCATTTTTGCTTAGAAACTACGGAAGGCATTTGACACATTTTATCCGAATGATAATGGAAGGAATTTATGCGACTTTTGCATATACTATGGGAAGGCATTTTGTCACACTTCATTTGTTAACATGTGAACGAATTTTTTCAATGTTTAATATGTTAGACGTTATGGGCTCTAAAATGATGCAAGTAATGTGTCAAAATGTTTTAATAATCTTAAGTCATTCCAAGTTTCTAAATGTCACCCTTGTGTCTATGTATCGTTTTACCCACCTGTTATGACCGGAATACACGTCACCGCAGTACAGTGTGATATATCACGTCATTTATTTGTTTTCTCTTTTGTCTCTTTGGGTAAATCGAACGAATCTGTTATCATTCATTGGTATAACGCTTTAAAGAAAAAAAAAACATTAAAATTCCCAGATTGCAACAATAGATAACAAAATATGTTTGTAAACGGTGTATGCGTCCCGACATGCAGCAAAAGCGATCCTCTGACCTTCATCTTAGATATGTTTATTTGAAAATTAATATGTGTTATCCTTCGCGAAGACTTACCAGCATACAAATATTTATGGTCCTAAAAAGTATCAATACATTGTGCTGAAAACAATTTGATTACACTTTCAGCTGTGACTTTGACCTTTGACCTTATGACCTCAATCCCTACGAGGATAACTTACTTTCCACCCAAGAAACCATTAGACCAATTTGCCTGATCATAGATCAAAGCGTTATCAAGATATTGTGCGGAAACGAACTAAATGGTCCAAGCCCGTGTGACATTGTCTTTTGACGTGTTTACCTTAATATCAACAGGCGTTATTCTTTCCTCCCAATTAACCAGCATACCAATCGAAATGATCATTCTCTGTATATCATTAGGCAACACATTTCTTCATACAAGTTCGTGT
Organism: Dreissena rostriformis; assembly: GCA_007657795.1. NCBI lineage: Eukaryota > Metazoa > Mollusca > Bivalvia > Myida > Dreissenidae > Dreissena > Dreissena rostriformis. The sequence continues at coordinate 152,600 of VMBQ01001406.1, read as the reverse complement.
AAACGCGACCATTATCTGGTGAATTCAAAATGGAAATGCGTCTTCGTTTTCTTGTGTGTTACCACTATACCAATATGCATTGCATAAGGTCAAAGTGATCTAAAAAAAATAGTGCCGAAACGAATATCCCGTTACAATGCCCTGTGACCGTGAACTTTGGCCTGGCGATCACAAAATCAAGAAGCGTATCCCTTTTCTTAGAGGTTACCGAATGGCATGATCTAACAATCCAAGTCAAAGCATTCTTAATACATTGTGCGTTAAAATGGACTGCGAGAAGCCCCTGTGACCTTAACGTTTGACATGTTGACATAAAAGTCAATTGGCGTCTTTCTTCTCTCCCAAGTAACCATCATAGTAATTTACATGGTTGTATGTCAAAACATTCTCTATAAATCGCCCTTAAACTAAATGCATACTGATCGACCTACAGACAGACCAATCGACGGAATGGTAAAAAGCAATATACCCCTTCTTCTTCGAATGAAGAAGGGAGGGCATAATAGTTTGAAGTACTTTTCAAACTAATTAGTTTTGAGTCTTTGATCAAATGTTTGAAGTTTTGTACAACGTTTCTTTTATTTCATGTGTTATTAAAACAAGTGATATTATATGTGTCCGTAATTGTTTTAGTACTACATTACATCACGAGGGTCAAATGTATTGCCAATATAGCTGTATAAATATGTAACACAGAGCGTCTGAATAATTTGAATTTATTACATTAAAATCTTCCGACTCCAGAACAAACATTGTTAGTAAACAAATGGCATTCGATAGAGTTCTACAAATAATATAATTCCGAAGTTAACAATGTAAATCATTCTTCGTCAGTTTCCAACGTCACTTTGTATCGACACATGGGCATGTCCCAGATCGAATAACGCGTTATACACCACGTGACTGAAGGTACTCGTCCATCGCTGTCCTGTCGTCATCAATGGATCTAAAAATAGATTGGAATATTTGCAATGCAAATGAAAGATACAATTACAATCATTATCTACGTTCATACTAGATTAAGAAGCAAATACACAATATATTCAACACATGTTCATGCACCAATTTAGTGTTCATGTGTCGTATGTATAGATATCGTTGCGGGGATTTGAAAAGGAATTTATTGTGCCGCACAAAAATAAAAAAGAGCATTTTGTATCGTGTTTATTCTATGTTACCAGAGCACATCTAACATTGAAATGTTGGCTATTGCTATAAGGAACACTGATTATTTATATGTTAACTTTATTTTAGGAAATATATTACGAAATTTTAATTGAGTTTGAGCGGTATATAGGCTTTAATTAACTTGACACCATAGGCAAAAGCAGTTTGGGACATTTCTGATTATTGGTTTAATTTTCTTCGTTTCCTTCCAGATTTAATGGTTGTATAACAGTGCTCCAGATAAGATGCGTATCTGCGTATTTACGCATTGAATAATTAAAAAAAAACGCATTAAAAATCGGCCCAATACTTTACATTACGCAATACAAATCTTTGTACGTATTTTTAATCGATTAAAGTGCGTAACCGGTTTATTTTAAAATATTTATTCTAGCTCGTTTGCATCGATAAGCCTCAGGCTTATAGAAACGCTCTCGAGTCCGTTTCCTGGGACTAGAACCAGTACTTTGGGAGATTGAAGGAACGCTCCCAGTGGGGTTCGAACCCGTGATTTCCCGATCGCTAGGCAGACACCATATCCACTACGCCACGGCGACCTATAAAAACCGGTTTAACCAATAATCCAGTTGAGTGTCTAGTGGATCAAAAAGGGGCGTTTAAACAAACCAGTGGCTCTTGCGGGAATATTTTAAAGAAAGTCTGTTCATATCATCACTAACATTTATTCTGTTTGCATTTATTAATAACAAATAATAATATTTCTAGATTAAACACACCATGTACTATGTCAGTTTTCCATGGAAATGGAAAAAAAAACATTATTTTTAAAAACCCAATCTTTTATGGCTGAAACAAAGGAGTAAAATACGCTTTAACAATAAAATCAGGGGGTAAAATACCCTTTAGACTTATTCCTTATCTGGAGCTCTGGTTGTATAGCAACCAATATTTAGAAACTTGAAGCACGCTAGTTCGTAATATATTTGCACATGTTTCAGACCTTTTAGCGTGCGATCAAATGACTTCAATATGTATATAGCTTATTTCAATTAAGTTTGAAACTGACTGTTACCTTCAAGCAGCGTTTTATTGAATTGATTTAATAAACACTTTATCACACTATCTATTACTTTGTGTAAATCATTGATGAAATGTATTAGCATTTTTTCTGTATGTAAAACAATATACATAGTAAAATCTTACATTCTATCAATTTATAAATAAACACTTATATTTCAAGATTAGAATTTTGTTTATGTCGAAAACATATCCATACTAAAATTCTACATTCAAATAATGTTTAAATAAACACATACATTTTTCAGATTTGACAATATTAATTAATTTCAATATGATTAATAGTTTGCTTCCTCCTTCATCAAATAATAAAAACAGTCATCTGAACCAGAATTATTTATATATGTATTGTAGGCTAGAAGCGTTATGTAAGCTTTATTGCTGAAATAAATGTTGTTGTGGTTGTTATATGAATGGCTACACACGATCTGTTGAAGTCCACTGACATTATTGAAATATATGAAGTTTTGAATTATATTCACTGGTAAACAAATGTACGCGTTAGATTTAAGTTTGTTCAGTCAAGCGTAAAAGAAATTAAAGTTTTGGGTGCTTGAATCTCACTGGTTAATGACAGCGAAATTTCAGGTCGCAATATTTTTTAACAGGAGCTTTGGTGATCGAAGAAAGAATTGATGATTTAAATTGATATATTGTTACAACGCATCATATTTAAAACATTCATTTCATATTTTAATAGGGATTGTATCTTTGTAAACTTTATGTATGTTCTTATTGAATGTATAACCCTTTGAGCGCTGGAACCGGATTATGAAGGCCTTTGCAAACAGTTTGGATTCAGATGAGACGCCACAGAACGTGGCGTCTCATCAGGATCCAAACTGTTTGCTATTCTGATAGTATTCTTTGAAAAATATCGAAGAAAATGCTAATTTTAGAAATTCAGCAGACGACATTTTAGCAGACGACAAATTTCCCAGCATACAAAGGGTTAAAACATGCTTGTGCTTATACTCTTCATAACATTCGAAGTAAGATATTGTATATACTATAAACCTGTTCTTTATTACAAGTGTTATATGTTGGTAGACATTATAAGTATAATTCTAATAACATTTCGCAATATATTATAATTGCATGTTTATATTTATTCTCGTTTTATATTTAATTTCTGCATTGAAATCAAAGTGTATACATTGATAAATTAACAACAACAATAATACTTTGTTTCTATTATGCCGATTTAATTATGATTCGGACCTTAAAAGCCTTTGACTTAAATTGAAATTTACAGGATCCTAAAGAAAACATGAAAATTAGTGTCTTTAGATTTCTAATTTTGCCGTTTAGAATGCAAACTGGCAGATATGCTAAGAAAAACATTCAAGGAAATGAACGTTATTGTTTATGTTGTAATGACTTTGATTTAGAAGGCGAATACACTGATTTAAGAAAACATATATAAGCCGTTTATTTTATACAAGCCCATGTGTATGAAAATTCCACATGTTATTAGTTTCATGTCACAAATCAGTAATTTTAATGTACGTAAATATATCAATAAGATTTTGTTATCAGAAACACTTTCCTAAATAATACAGTTTAAAGCTCCATTAACACTCAAAATCAACGAATTTTTTGTAACGTATTTCGTGAAATAAAGTTAACCCATACAAAATCAAAGTTCCTTATAGCAAAAGCCAAAACTGCAACGTCAGATGTGGTCTGGTAACATAGAGTTAACGAGAAACAAAATGATCCTTTTATTTTTTCTTGCACAATATATTCCATTTTAATTTCCCGCAACGATTTCTATTCATACGACAAACGAACACTAACATGGTACTTGAACATTTTAATTTCCCGCAACGATATCTATTCATACGAAACACGAACACAAACATGGTACATGAACGTGCGTTGAATATATTGTCCCACAAAAAAGAGCTTTTTCTATCTTGTTCAATCTAAGTTACCAGACCACATCTAGGGTTGAAATGTTGGCTATTGCTATATGGAGCACTGATTTTTTATGGGTTAGCTCCATTTTTCGAAATATTTTACGAAATATTCGTTGATTTTGAGTGTTAATGGGGCTTTAGTTTCAACACATTTATTTGAGCTCGATTGCATCGAAAGCCTAAGGCTTATTTGAAACGCTCTCGAGTCCGTTTCCTTGGACTTGAACCAGTACTTGGTGTCTTTGGGGCAGATCTAAAGAACGCTCCCGCTGTGGGGATCGAACCCGTGACCTCCCGATCGCTATGCGGACACCATATCAACTACGCCACGGCGATCTTAAATGGGGCTTTAAAATCGCGTGTCATTTTAATATAAACATATGCAACCATGATACCAGCGACAGGTTATTTTTTTATTCAACCAATGTAATTGCTTAAAATGTCATGTGTTCGTTAAGAAACACTATTTTTCTTCCATAAAAACATTTAATCATGTTTTCCTCCAAAAATTTCATGATTTCAAAACCTCAAATAATGATTTAAAAAATAAACATTTTCAATATATTCGTGACGTAATTGTATTTACACTTACAAAAATTGTATTTTATCGCGTCTTAAATCGTTTGATAATTCTTGAAAGTACGCTTATGGAAAACAAAAAAAAAACGCTTTAAGTAAAATCCACATGAAAAATATTTTTTTTAAAAAAACGCTTTCAGTACAATCCTCGCGATATATTAATTATTTAAAAAGCGCTTTAAGTAAAGTCCTCGTTAAAAAGTTTTTTTTAAAACGCTTTAAGTAATATCCTCGTGAAAAAGTATTAAAACAAATCTTTTAGTAAAATCCTATTGAAAAAGTTTTAAACAACGCTTTATGTAAAATCCTATTGAAAAGTGTATTTTACCTCGCTAAGGCATCTTCTTCCAGAAGGTGGGGTATCAACGTTTGTATCTCCAGCAGTAGTTCCGCGTCTTCGCGGGGCAGTTTCTCCGAAGCGTCCTTCCCTCTTAACATTTTTTGTTTCTCTTCAAAAAATGTATACGCCAAGTTCTCGTCCATGCCCTCGTCATTGTCCTTTAAATCTGCCACCGCCCTTAACGGATCTTCGTCAAAATAAGGGTCCTGGGACCTTTTGCCGGCGAAATGGTACCCGTTACACCGACACACGTTTCCGCCCTTCCCGGCGTTGCATTTGTCGGTACAAAAGCTTTTTAAAAAGTCTCGTCTATCCCGGTTTCGTTTTGAAATAACGTTCCGCATTGCGTCTATGCCATAAATTGATCGTGTTTCATACAATAAACAGTTCGTTAATAATATTAAAGATATTATGGAGCATTCAACCGGAGCAGTTTTCATTTTCCTTTATGTAAACGATTTTCCGTAAAATGAAATTTAAGTACAATTTTAGACAACCTTGTTAGTGTCAATGTTTTTTTTTCCAGATTAATATCAATTCAGTTTTGAATTCGTCACGATTTATCAGGCTTCTAGCGTCTGATCAAAACTCTTGTTAAAGTGCACTTTGGTAGAGGTTCAGTTTCGACGAAGACATTTAATTACCTTCGAACCCAATTAGTTGAAATTCCACAAAATAACTGTCGAGTTCCACAGCATAAAATCAGAGTTTATTTCACACTTTCGTTAATGAATTATCGTCTAGAGTCTTCGGATAATATTTTTTGACGAGTTCCTGTTGAACATTGAGGAATTACTGTTCAGCCTCCGAAGTCCGCGTCTGTATGGCAGCTTTCGCTTTAATCATGCTCTAAAACACAAACAATACCATCCTTCTCGACGACGTAGGTTTTAATCTAACCTCTTGAGCACGACTGCTAGAATTAATTAGCGCGCGCTGTCATTAAATATGTCCTTGCGTAGTCGCCGTAAAGATCACGTGACACGGCGCCATTTTAAATGCCAATGTAGATCACGTGACATGGCGCCATTTAAAATGCCAAGGCACTAACAAAATGAGTAACTGGATGCGATGCGATACACACCTCTTTCTGGATAGCGTTCAAAGCGAGACTTTCTAAGCGAAAAATCGGCGAATGAACTTTCTGCAATATACGCCAATAACTGTTTATGTTCAACGCCTAGGATGACGATTGGTTGCGGATTACTTTACAGCTATATGACTGTACTTGGTGGCTTACTCAATCGAATTTCTACAGTCTCTTCTTATTTCTTCTGATTTTGGATCGTTTTATCGCTGATGGTTTCGTTTTATCGCTTATGGTTTCGAAATAATCACATGGCGGTGCTTAACTAGTTGTTAAATGTACGATTGCTCATGTTCAAGTTTTGTATTGGAACATCGGCAAAACGCATTTGACCATTTACAAAAAAGTAAACAAAATATAGTCAAAGTGCATCAGTACAATACAAATACAATCATGTTACTAAACATAAACTACAATGCAAAAATGATAAAACTTTGTGTACAAACGTGAAAGTATTGAAAACAACTAAAAGTAAAATAAATGGTTGATAGAAAAAAGTTTATGGGTTTCATACCATATGTGTTAAGAAGCAGCAAATACTTGTACTGTTTCCTCACGGAGTTTCATGGCATCATTAAGGAATCTGGCAATATTGTTAATGAATTGAGTATTTTGACAAGATAGCATGTATTTAAATTTCGCTAGATTTGGCAATTGCTTATAACATAATATCCTTTATAAATTAACGTTTATATCGATATATGCTTTAGAAATATTTTCAGGCTAAGTGTTTATTATTTTTTGTAATAACCAATTGTGCGGAACGACAAACTGTTTGTTATTACCGCAATTACCAAAATTTAGCTGGAAATTATTTCGTTTATACCACGAATAAAAAGTACTCATCCATATACTATTTAACTATTTCATCTACAACGCACTCTTTCCGCAATGAACATACACACTCGTGTTTCATCGGTGTCATTCACCAAAACAAGTCAAAATGACGTCAGCTTTATAAATGACCAATGAGGAAAAGGTGAATGTAAAGTCCAATGTCTTGTTAAATACCGTGAAATACTGCAAATAGAAGTCAAATACAGTAAACATTTTGATTAACGTAACTACAAGAATTGAACAACATATGTTGCAGAAATTATTTGTTTATTAGAATGCGAGATCGCGCGTTTGACCATGTGCACTCTTCCTTTCAATTTTATGGAATTTCCGGAACTACTTTCATAGCATTTTGCTCCACTCATGTTTTTTTTCCGAATATACCACACTAATTATCCTTCTCTGTCTACATAACACAGGTCACGGTCGTTGGTAGAATACATAATATATTTGTGTGTACAACACATTAGTTATTATATATAATTCATATTTGTTTATACGTGTACATGTATATAATAAAATGTATGCACAGCAACAAAACATAACAGGGAATTACACTATAAATATAACCGTATCTTAGCAAAGTATCTATGAATGATATATATTCAGGCTTTAATTTTAAACAGTGATTTTGCTAGATTAAAAAAAAAAATGTTCTCTTTGCATTGCTGAATGTTTTTATATGTGTTCCTGATTTTATTCAATAAGCCACAGGTCAATATAAAACTATTCGAAAAACGATTATATCTTCATTGTTATCATCGTAAAAAATTCATGTGAAACATCGCATGCATTTTGTTCAAACTTTAACACAAAAAATGTCATATGTTTTATCAATAATCAAAACAATTGTATTCAATTAACGGAATGTTGGGTTGTCTCGATATTTCGTTCGAATATGAATCGAATCTTATAACGGATTAAAATTCAATATATAAATGTCCGAAAACAGTGCTTACATCTATATCTTCAAACTCATACTTAAAATTCAGTATTTTGAAATTGAACATGCTCTTGATTTTAAGATAACGTTTGTATTAATATGACAAGCTCCAATGCTAGGTGGTTTAATCAGTACACTTGTAGTGACATTGTTCGATTGTCACCTTTAAAAAAAAATACGACAGAGAAAGTCGTGAGGATTTGAAAGGTAAGGTATTTTAAAACTTATAAAATGTATCGTTTTCAAAGAATTTTACATTCTTATTTGTCTTGACTAATTCAGACGACTTCGTGAACTTTTTCAAAAATGCATTCTCCATCTGTTTATGCATGTGTTTATATTTATATATTATTAAGGATATGTTGGTTAAATCGTTAAGAACAAAAATATAAAAAAATGCCAAATAAATATTTGTATCGATAAAAGGCCTCCATTTGTATACAAACTATATAAATCGCTCACTTCAATGACAATTTTACCATACTGTAGTACTTAAGCCAATAGTACCATGTTTATAACATGAACCTGTCTTTCAAAACGATTTTGCAACAATTTCCCTCGCTTGTAAAAAATGTCAACGGTACAAATTTGTACAAAACAAACAATCACCTGAACCTTTTCTGAAAACGAGACTTTTGTTTTAAGCAACCATAACAAAAATACATACTTAAATGACATTTTATTTTTTAAATATGTTACAGCGTATCATCCGCCATATGCCCCGTTAAGATTGACAGTTAATTAGTCAAATAAGACTAAAGAACGTTTGCATGCGCCCTTATTCGCACTTTATCGAACTATCTCATACGTCCTAATCATCCAGTGAATTCGTGTCCTCTGTACCAGTTCCCATGCGATTAGATTGTACAATCATCACTTGTACATAGATTGTACAATCATCACTTGTACATAGATTGTACAATCATCACTTGTACATAGATTGTACAATCATCACTTGTACATAGATTGTACAATCATCACTTGTACATAGATTGTACAATCATCACTTGTACATAGATTGTACAATCATCACTTGTACATAGATTGTACAATCATCACTTGTACATAGATTGTACAATCATCACTTGTACATAGATTGTACAATCATCACTTGCACTTTGAGTGTACAATCATCACTTGAACGTAGAGTGTACATTCATCACTTGCACTTAGATTGTACAGTCATCCCTGGTTTATAGATTGTATAAAATGTACCCAAACATTGGCGTTCATGTAAACAGCATTTAAAAAACGTATCTAAATGTATATAGCCAGATGGGACAGGTATATTTGACAATAATGTAATCTCTGTTGCGTATAAATTGATCATTTAAATGCAATCAGTTATGTAATGGAATTAAGAGGATGGCCGGTGCAAATAATATTATAATGCCATTTGGTGTTCTTTTTACTATATAATGCATGACTATTGACAAGAGAGTCATTGAATATGATCTGATAATGTGAATTGTACACATTTACAACGTGTAAAATGGCAACATTTTAAAGATCAAGAACAATATCGAGTGACCGGTGTAATACGACTCTATTAATGAGTCGTGATTTGTTTGGTCAAATAGCAACATCATATCGTAAACACATCTCGCGTTCCTTCAACATAATCCGAAACTTTCAGCGATGAAAACTAGTAAACCGTGAACCACTCTGGATCAGCAGAAGATTTATTGCATAAATAAATTATGAGTACATTGAGCGACATATGTTGGACTACTTCCACCATGGCCGCGCAAACGGGTATTGAAATCCAAATTCGCCAAAGCTAGAGCAAATGTTTCAATTATTAGGAAGTTCGATAAGTTAAGTGGTATAAGATGTTTATTACGCAAAGTAGAGAACGCTACATAATAACTACAATTTGGAAATAAAATCTTATTTTTTAAATATGTTACAGCGTATCAGCCGTCATATGCCCTTTTAAGCTTTTGTCTAATAGATTGACCATTAACCCATTTATGCCTAGCGTCTAGAAAAAAGGCCTTGGCAAACAGCGTAGACCCAGATGAGACGCCGCATGATGCGGCGTCTCATCAGGGTCTGCGCTGTTTGCTTAAAGAATTGTTTCTGTAAGAAATATTCTAAATATAGAAATAAATATACTAGACATCCATAATTTTCGAAATAATTTGATCCAATTTAGAAGGATGGGAAAGTCCACTAGGCATAAATGGGTTAAATAGTCAAACAAGACTAACGGACGTTGGTATGCACCATTATACGCACTATCTCTCCTTATCAGCTAGTGAATTCGTGTCCTCTGAACCAGTTCCAATGCGCTTAGAATGTAAAATCATCCCTTGCGCATAGATTGTACAATCATCTCTTGCGCATAGAGTGTACAAAATTTACACAAACATTGGCGTCCGTGTATGGAGCATTTAAAAATCGTATTTAAATTTATACTAGTATATCCAGCGGTATTTTTGACAATAATGTACTGTCTATTGCGTATAAATTATTCATTGAAATGCCTTCAATTTTGTAATGGAATTTAGAGGATGCCCGATGCAAATAATATTTAAGTACCAATAGGTGTGTTTGTTATTATATAATGCCTGCATACTATTGCCAAGAGAGTCATTGAATATGATATGATATTGTGAATTGTATTCATTTACAACGGTCAATGATCTGGTGGATCTCCTGCTGTACAGTTCACAGTTCATGTGGGCGGTGTTAACAAGAGAGTCATTGAATATGATATGATATTGTGAATTGTATTCATTTACAACGTGCAAAATTCGCAGCCTTTTAAGTAACAAAGGAAATGTCAGGTTAATTGTGTGAAACGACTCTATTTATGAGTCGTGATTTGTGTGGTCAAATAACATTACGTTGTTAACGTATTTATCACCAAATCTCGCATTCCTTCAACATAATCTTAGACTTTTAGCGCTGAAAACTGGTAAACCGTGAATCACTCTGGATCAGCAGACTGTTTATTGCATAAATCACATTCTGGTACATTGACGACAAATTTGACGACTTCCAACGCTAAATAATATGTAGAACCACTTGACACTGGAAAGTGTTATTTTCAGCTGTGTTCGAAGTTCTTTAACTTGAAGTTGGAATTGAAATCAGATGCGGATCCAGAATTTCTGGTTAGGGAGGGGGGGGGGCGGAATATGACAAGAATTGCTGGGGTCCAGGGGGGCCCCTAGGGGGTCCACGATTTTAGTGATTTTGAAGGCTTTGATAACCACTTAAAACATTTAGAGATTGTCTGCGATTAGTGGGAAATGTTGTGTACGAAAAAAAAGAAAAAAGAGTTTAAATAAGTGATTAAGATCTAGTTAAATGTGAAACATCAAATGAATTGACTTTACTTTGGCGATTTTAGGGGGGGGGGGCTTAAGCCGCGTCCACCCATCCCCCCCCCCTTTGATCCGCCTATGGAAATTGTCACTAAGAATGGAAATATTTTAAAATATCAAACTTTCCATCACCATGCTGAGTTATCATCAGCATCCTGTATGTGGAACACTGCAATATGCATACTTTTGTTTCATAGCTACGATGCTTTTGAAACGATGCACTAACTTACAAGACTGGAATAGTACTTGAATATAGTTTCAAAAACTAATTGTGCACAATGGTTATTTTAATGACATCTTTATTATGAATTTATAATTATGATAATTTAATTTATTTAAGCTAGATTGCACCGAACGTTTAAGGCTAATTGAGATACTGTCAAGTCGGGTTTCTGGGTCGAACTAGTACTTGATGTCTTAAGAGATATTGAGAACGCTTCCTCCGCGCCAATGGGGATCAAACTGGGACCTCCTGATAACTATTCATACATTATAACCAAAATGCCAACGAGACTTGTGTATAATCAATAAAAAATGATAATTGCCAATGATGTCATATTTACTTCATTACGTATTTACTTATATATTATGTATAATCCATTTGAACAGTCTTCTGCATAACACAATGGTGTTTCTGCATGCTTATCGAACTAAGCCACTCTTTATTAATTAACATTACTACGGTAGCAACTTTCTATTTGAACTTCCTAGAAAAAATAGGTCATAAATTTCAAATTCAGATTATTGTTGTTAATTATAGGCTTTCAATTGTTATATGAAACCCATAATGCATTCGAATGTATAATTTTACTGTTGTGAATCACATTAAAGGGAAAGTCCTATACATCACCATATCATCTCAAATTCAAATAACATAATAAGTGGCTCGAATGCCATCTAGGAGCGTTTTTGCATTTTCATATACATGTATCTTTCAATGATATTTTTTTTTGAATTCATTAAAACAATCACTTAACACTTTGGAACAGAGATATATAATGAATCAATATTTACCATTCATTGAATAAATTCAGTTGATTACTCTATCCAAAGTTAATTGGAAAATCTGCACTATGGCATTTGGCCATATACTAATACTTAATATTAACCGTAAAGTCAGATACAAACTCATTTCTGTGTTAACCAATCCGGAAGGTTAGCAATGTGAAATTCAAAAGGAGCAGACTGCAGCATCCTGCTATTTTGCCCTTGATCTTTCCCTTGAATTGTGGCAGTAGTTTTCATACAACACAATAGAAGTGGCAAATACATTATTTAATGTCTAAACATAAAATGTGTTTCAAACACAACATAGTGTAATGATAAAAGCGTATGAGCACAAATTATATTTCATATTGGTGGTGCGAACTTCATGTTAGTATCACATTTCAATAGGAACTTGAAATTATACGGTATTTTCATTTGTTATAAAAAAAGTAGCTACAATGTGGTGTTCTGTATCACAATAGTATTTTATTACACTAAAATATTTAAGAGCAGTGCTAGCTTAATTAATTACAATATATGGGCATAAGGCTAATATGGCTCACTTGCAGGTAGAAATAACGAAACTTTCATTGCTATGACATCAAAATATAGCTACTCAAGCAGTTCAATGTACTGTTATTATTATTGGTGTACAGTTCAAGGACACAAAATGAATTTTGTCAAATTGATCCATGCAATACTGAAATATATACAGTTTATTATTGTTATTGAATTTTTGTTGCATTATACATTAATCATGATATTCGTGATCCATCTTAAATATAATTATAAATATGTAACAATTGTCCATTACTGTTTTTACGCCAATAACATGTTGACTTTGGCTGACTCAGTACAATAGTAATCTCTGATTTCTAAAGTATTTGCACAAAGTATTTTCTTTTTTAACTTTTCTTGATAGACTATAGGAATACCACTGTGATAGTGATTTTAGATATCGTGATAATAATAGTGGGCTGCAAGAGCTTCCAGTGCAATAAAAGCATAGATATATTATTTTAACTAACATTTATTGACCATTGATAATATTATACTTCTATACAGATATATACTTGTATAACCAGTTATACGAATCTGTATGTTTCATCATTAACATCATTTAGGATTTTAATTTTAAGATTCAGAAAACTGAGAAGCATTTTAATCTCACGCATGTGAAGAATTAAAATCTCCTTTTGAACACGTTATTTGTACAAAAAATAGTCCCAATGGTACACGCCGTGATCCAAAGGAGCTGAACATTACCAAACTGAAATATTTCAAAGGCGTGTCCCATATATTCTTGGCATAAGAATGTAGATATGTAGGAATAATTTAACTCAGAAACATCCTGTAAATTTTTTAGCTTTAATAATTATCCTAATACAGTAGAAACTTATGTAAAGCATTGGGGATACCGATAGGTTTAGTTAAGTTATATAGAAAGTATACTTGACTAAGTATATCAATTTAAAATCTTACCTTACATGAAAATACGAAGTATTGAACGATAAAGAAAAAGCAAATAAGCAAGTAGTATCATCTAGGGCAATATAATTTCCTTAAAACTAAATATTGAACCTAGTTATATAAGAATCTCTATTAGCATATGCAGATTTAGAAATTGCACAAAAAAGCGCCGGACGCCCCTCTTAAATACATATCATAATTAAACATTTATTTTAGACACTACAATATCTTAAATCATATGCATTTTTGTTAACAACGACGTGTTGCATTAAGTTGAATTTATTATAAAGTTCAACACGCTCACTCGACAAAGTGGTACACTTGCAATTGTGTCCTTATCTCGCATCTAAGGCAAACTTAATCAAACATATGACCTATTGGTCCCAAGGCGGCAAACGCTCCGTATCGTCACTCTTAAAGCTATAGCCGAAATAACGAGGCAGTGTTAATAAGCATCACCGGGCAAAAATATTCAAATTGCATTTTCTAAAGTTAAAGTTCTTTTGTTTTTTATTGCATGTATAAGAATTAACTATGGAATACTTTACAATGCTTACAATAGGCTTCACCAAATTAAAGCCCTATTTACACTCAAAATCAACGAATATTTCGTAAAATATTTAGTCAAATAAACAAAATACAAAATGCTATTTTTTATTGTTTTGTCGTACAATATATTCAACACATGTTCATGTACCATGTTAGTGTTCGTGTGTCGTATGAATAGATATTGTTGAGGGAAATTAAAACGGAATATATTGTACCACAAAAAATAGAAAAGGGCATTTTGTATCTTATTAAATCTATGATACCAGACCACATCTAGCGTTGAAATTTTGGCTATTGCTATAAGGAACACAGATTTGTTATGAGCTAACTTTATTTTACGAAATATTTTACGAAATATTCGTTGATTTTGAGTGTTAATGGGGCTTTATTAAGATAATCGTCGGAGTTTCCGCACCTATGATTCATAAAATGACACAAACCACAAACATATTTTCATTGTTATGTTTTTCCACCATGTTTTTTTGTGCACAGCATCCGATTTTTTTCAACCCAGAAATGTTTGTTTTCTATTCATTGCGGCTATGCATACATGTAATATGACATTGACTGTTATTGTTTCGTTGTACTGTTGATGGTAAATTAAAATTGCAGCATTAACATTTTTGATCATTTCTTATACACAAATCTCATTTTGCCTCTTGTTGTTCTGAAACAGCCCGTTACATTTAGTATTGTCGATTTTTTATTTGCCAATCGGTCACTGCTTCTGACCATGGTATTTCACAAAAATGTGTTCGCTGTAGAACAACATCAAGTGGATCGGTGGTATGTAGCAAATATAAAGCAGTGCATAAAAATTACAAAAGTAAAAATAATTCTTAATCTAACATTATTGTCAGTTGATTGAATATGCTTAAGGTTCTTAGAGCGGTAGGTCTGCTAACATAGTTGAATATAAGCCTCCAGTTGTAAAAGCTGAAAGAAGTTGTTGCGGATTTAAAAACCAGGTCCGCACATAATGTAGTCGTGAATACTCAGCGACGACCTGTCAATAAACTCTGAATTACATACACACACACACACACATTACGGATCTAAATCTAGACTATTATCTTATTTAATCATACACAAGGGACACAAGAAACATACAGCGGAAACCAGAGGTAGTACAACTAGATTAAACTAATTTAAAACTAATATATAACAAACTACAGTCAAACACCATCTGCATGAATCGGTTACACAAATACAAAAATGCAAACGCTTTTGACTAGCGCAAGAATATTAATCGGCTGTGTAGGCATCTAAATATATTTTCAATGTTAATAGTTACAACTACATCACATTATGTAACAGAAATGTTCGCAACGCCCCAGATAACCGCGGAAATTAGTGTATTTCCGGTGCATTCATGGCGTTCCTCAAAGAATGTTGCTGCCATTTCGCATGGATAGTCCTGTGATATAACATACACTTTGCACCGGAAATGACTTTGTCTAGGGATTAGTCGATTTTGTGAAGTTCTTGAAGATCTGGTATAAGATCAGAAAGTTAAGAAGTACAGTCAAATGCGTTGGTTTATTGCAAGATGTATATGAAGAAGCAGCTGACACATTTTCGTAATAAATAGTTTTTNTTTTTTTTTTTTTTTTTTTTTTTTTTTGTTTTTTTTTACCAAAAACATGTAGTTATCTGACATTTAAGGTTAAATTAAAGCGGCAAGGAAAAGCTGCGTTAGCATTTAAGCCATATGGGTCTTTTACCGACCTTATACAAGTACATGTAAATATTTTTTTTAATTGTTTTCAATCTTAGAAGGCTATGGAAATGAGCGTACCGTTTTATAATAAATACCTCAACAACCGCAATTATCGTATAGTTATGATATAATAATTAAATAAAATATATCGTACAATCACGTTACTTTTGTTTATTAACATGTCTTAAGTACTAAACATGTTTCGACCATGGCCATCATCAGTAGTATCAATATAGTTATGATATACATATAGGATCTGACATGAGTTGTCATATCATACCATATTTTATTAAACGAGTTCAGGAATTTTGCGAGCTTACTAACGAATTTCCTGAACGAGTTTAATAAAATATGGTATGATATGACAACGAGTGTCAGATCTTTTTTATCACATGCTTTTAAACTAAATAAAATACATCTTAATTGACCAAACAAATGCTGATAGATCTAAAAGTTGTTTACTATCGTGACGTCATTTCATGTTGACGACGTCATTTCACCAAAATAAAGCCATGCGATTGGTTAGTTATTGATTCTGTAGCCAATAACAACGCTTAAAAATGTTGTATTACACATGTTATATAAAAATATATGTAATGGTTATATTGCATGGGAAACAAAGTGTAACATGTGATAAAAATACAAACTAACAAATAGTGTTTCTACTTTTGTATGATTACGTGTTTAAAAATTACAACTTTATGGTTCAAAAATGCTAAATTATTGTGTGGAAAACGACAATGGTTACATGGGCTCTCCGTTTAATTACATGGGCTCTCCGTTTAATTACAATCAACTTGATCCCTCTATTATCCGCCAACATGTTTCAGAGCAAAAAAAAAAACAGTTCCAACGCGAAAGTTGTCATATGGTTAATTAGACTTGCTTCCCACTTGAATTCTATCAAATAACGTCACCCTGTTGACGATGAGTTAGTCAAAATAATGTCTCATGTGGAGACGCTATGAGGCACAAACACAAAAACAATGGAGACACTAAATAATGCATTACTTTGTGTATTAAGGCAATCATCAATCGGCATATGGTGTTCATAGGCCCTCTCGTGTTTCTATGCCTAATTTCCCATGGTACCAATACCGGTCACAATGTGTGGAATACAATAGGGCTCGGTAAAACATTTGTTTGTTTGACAACGCATGGTGTCATGTCATTATTGATAGAGCTAACAAGGCTCTATTTGCACGACATAGGACATGCTTAGAGATTAATTATGTATACCATGCAAGTTACAAATACAAACCAGACATTCGAAGAGGTTGGCGTCGGGATCATGTGTACCGTTTTTCCAATAGTTAATTTGGAAGTATAATACAAATGTATTATGTTTATTGCTTTAATAGTGTTGAAGTGTACCCCAGCCGCAGACTGAATTGCATATTACAATATCGTAGTAGCCGAGTTGTCATTTCAAAAGCATATTGTAACGACTTTCTGGTGAATTGAATTTTTAAGAAATAGCAAAATAACTACATTATTATAAGTGTGTGGTTTTAAAAAAAATCATCAAACTTCGAGTACGATTTTTATCAATGGCTTGAGCATGTTACATATAACCCAGTGAAAAACACGTGCATTCATGTTAAATTACACATTTTCAATACACTGTTCATTGACCAGTTATCGTCTGTAATGCATGCGAGGGTTGTTGGCAAAATTGCATAGATATGTTATTGTTTTTTTATTTTTATTTTGGGAATAATATTTTGTTTGAAATGCGAAAAAATGTCTTATATGTGTAGTAGAAATTGTTTTTTTTTCACAAAGACAATAAGCACAGAATAATGTAAATTCTATTTGCAATTATTAAACTACGTTTTGACATTATGTAGTCACTATGTATTAACCTTATCCATTTGACATTCTCACGAAAATATGTTGTATTTCATTCCTTTTTAAATTGATCTTTCTTCGAAATGATGTATGTTTTGTATTTTATTGAAACGCATGTTGTTATTGTGTATGTATGTTCATGACGATGAGCTGTATATATGCTCTAGACGAAATAAACTATTCTGTTCTGTTCTGTATATAAAAACGGATTCTTCCAAGTGACCATCACCTTCGGCGACTCCTTAACATGTTAACGGGTTATAGTGCGAGGTACACGAGACTTTGGGACTATTTTAGTGCTAGTATAGCGTAAATCTCATCTCACGTGGGGTAACGTGAGAAATGCAAGACATCCTGTTTGTCTTAAGGTTTAAACGGTCTTGCAAATCTCACGCTACACCGATGTGAAAATATATCACCTGAAATATAAAATCGTATCGTTTGAACGTCAACCATTGGCGTCAGCAGAGGTTAATCTAACGTCAGTTCAGATTCTTGAAAGTCAAACTGATGCATGACGCATATCACACCGCGTCTAAAATAGCGTGAATCGTGATTAGTAATTAAGATCATGAATTGAAAACGTGTATATAAGGTTTAATATGAACCGGATTTTCCAGTTTGACGAAGGTAATATTCGATAATGACTTTCGCGTGTACCTAGTGTCATGCTCTATAAATAATAACATGATTTCAGAACTTAAAGGGACTTGTTCACAGATTTAGTCATGTTTTGAAGTGTGTGATTATATTCTATAAATTGATATGTGTATGCAACGAAACTTAAGAACTCCAGTATTAACCAAGAATAACATTAAAGAAAGAAGTGAACCGCACCCGGGCTCGAACAATTGACCTTTATAGTAAAGGGCTAGTGTCTAAACCACTCGACCATCTATGCTGCTTCTAAGCTTGCCATATTGTATACTCTATATATAAGTAATCCGCGTAAATGTCACACAATATAACGAAAACAAAAGAATTTTCCAAAATATTCAATCGTTTCGCGTTTGTAACGCTTTATAATTTTGTCAATTTCGAACGATTATTATTCGTGAACGAAAATGTATTTTTAGTATAAGTCTATGTCATTAGTTTAAGTTCGCTCACTGATGCACATTGTTCATTTACTTTTGAATCTGTGACAAAAAGTTTGAAAATTGTCATTTTGAAAAAACTGTAAACAAGTCCCTTTAAGACTGATGATTATAATGATATATTCTTACAGAAGAAAATGTCAGACATAGACCATTTATACTAGTTGTACTGATGTTAATTAGTTTAGCAAGTATGAAAAGCGTTTTGTACTTCTGTGAACTTAATGACGATTGGCTTCAACGGAACAATTTCATTATCAGAATAGCAAACGTTCAAGTGTATAAAACGTACAAATAATGCACTAGAAATTGATAAAGTATATGAATTTGAACCTTTGATTAGTGCCGTTCTACATCAGAATAATTATAATACATACATATACTATTAATTTTAAAGCGACAAGTATGACTTCCGATTAATTGGCTATAGATTAATCGCTATTAATAATATTGCAATATTCGCTGCTAATCAAGCTCCTTACACAAGAAAATGTATTTATTTGTCGGACAAAGATATGGCCGACAATTTTTCTACTTTAGCTGTGTTCGAAATAACATCTAAATCCCTGGTTAAACTACATGCTGTAATACTGTCATAGAATTATCTTGTGGATGACATTCTACCGATCCTTTCAATGACTGATACATGAACAGGCGTAAATTTAATCTATAAAAACGTGAATTGGTTTTCCTACCGAATAAAACGTATTTTTCTATGTTCTACACTCGCTGAACCTCAATTAATCTGAATAGTATTTACCATGGCAATTTCCGTTGATCTTCAGTCAAATAATATGATACCCAATGAACTGTCGCTCTTAAGTAAATCCCGGAAGTTGAGTTAATTTATTGCAACACGCAGTATACACGCATTTAATTCTACCGGATGTATTTCTTTAATGGTGTTGTTATGTCAACACCTCGAGTGTTTGTGTCTACATATAAAACATATTTAGTTACTGTTTTTATCTTCTTCCCGTTGACTTTAACATCGATATATCTGCTTTAATGTTTTTCGAACTTGTTTACTGGTATGTTTCGCAAACATTATTAAATATACTTGTGAATTCCACTGACACAAATGAAGCGCTCGAATTCTAGCATATTCATGTATTCATAATCATTTTTTGTATCGTGCATGTTTTTTTTTATGGCGCCCTAATAGCATTAAGTTGGATATTCTTTTACTTATTTCAGATTTCAGTTTCGAAATTTATATATCCATTGTAGCGATATTTTACAATATCCATGCATAAAGGTTATTGTGTGGTTATGGTCGACCTGGTCTGAGACGTAGATAACAGAGACGTAGATAACGTGTCTCTGACCTGGTGTACTTAAATAATAGGACATGTTCACAGATGTTCGCGTTGTTGTTGTTGTTGCTTCTGTTGATTCTTTTGTATTTGTCCCCACATTGTCGATGAAAAGCGTTGCAAACGCTCTTATCAATTTTGATTACCGGTATTATGATTTATATTTTTAAATAATTTTTCTTTTAGAAGAGTGATTTTCTCTAGGTTGAATATTATTTGACGTGTACATTCTTAATTTATGACATTATTTCAAAATTGTGTTTTCCCAATCCCTGGACAGATTCCTTTACATTTGCATGCCGATGGTTAATATTGTATATATACAAAAAATAATGTAATCTTTTAAAATGTATAAATTTGTTTGGTGCTTTACACATTTGCTTCCTTTCTATCAACGCTTATTAAAGTATTAAATCGTTTAAAATAAAAACTTGTCCCCGGGCTCACTTTTCAAGGGCGTGGAAAAATGAGTAGTAGAAGTGAAATCATGATGAATGAAACACTGGACTGGCTAACTGGACTAGAGAGTAATACACTTCTCATTGAAGTAGGGTATTTGTGAAGGCGTATTGATGTAATGTATGTCTATATATCGGGGAAGTACACCCATGCAATGTGCTCCTTTAACACTATATTTATTCTGCAAAATAAGTGTAAACTGTCTTGCAAAGATAGTGGATACATTGAACAACAGCAATTACTACTACTACTACTACTCTTACTATAACTACTGTTTTACTACTACTACTACTACCACCACCATCACCACCACCACCACCACTACTACTACTACCACTACTACTACTACTACTACTACTACTACTACTACTACTACTACTACTACTACTACTACTACTACTGCTGCTGCTGCTACTACTACTACTACTACTACTACTACTACTACTTCTACTACTACTACTATTATATCTATCACCACCACCACCAGTACATCTACCACAATAACCACTACGACTGTAGAAGGTGATGATTAATAAATGGTCCATGCAAATAACAAAATGGTGTTTGTTAGCCTTCCTGACGTATTTACGGTTCGGTAAACACGCAATTTTTGTGATAGCTTCTGATGCAGTGCAGATTTATTTTGTCCGGACGCATCTTTCAGTTACAAAACTTAAAACATTTTGCTAAAATGGTAAGTTTAAAATGATATATTACATTGAATTTGAATGACATTTTCCCTTTTTATATTAACCTTGAATACATTTTCAAATGCTAATTTATTCGGATTTTACCATTTCGGATACGATTACCGTTCACCAGAATATTAGCTGAAATAATTCGCGTTCTGATAAGAGAGTCTGCCAAAGCAAAAATCGTAAAAAGACTCTATGGCGGCAATTTATATTGACTAACCAGAATATCAGACACACATTTCGGTAGACTATCCAGGGTTTTTTTACCTTATATAACAGACGCCGAATATCGGCGTCTTCCCCCACCAAACAAGGATGGTTTTTTCCCCTTTCAGAAATTCCTCCTTAAANATAAATTATGAAAAAAACAATGAATATAGTGCAAACATGTACAAATGTATTGTAATAATGAGAGAGTAAGTAAACAAATCCCCCAAAAAGGGAAATGCCGCGAAAATTTCCACGCACACAATTTTTCCCCAAAGTGGAAAATCCCGCGTAAAATTTCCCCCACATAAGGGCTAATGGTCCCTTCCCCCACAACCCCAAAAAAAACCTGTAGTCTAACATTCAGGTCATTGTATATGTGTAGGTAACACCTCTTTTGCATATGTCTTGCACTTGATTTGACTGTTATTAACAATTCAATCATTTTAAACTACAATCACTGGCCAAATGATAGGAACTTGTTTTGAAAAGGTGCTGATCTAAATTTATTGTACCATCCTGATCAGATCTTGTACATTTATTACTACTTCTATGCACAGGCGCTCGATGGCAATGACTCAATCATTCGACTATCCATTGTGACTTTTTTTTAAATGCAGCTACAGCCGTGATTTTTATAAACCTGTTTGTTTATTATAATGCATACTCATACTAAATCAATAAAAATCTTCCGACAAAACGTCTTCTTAAAAAAAGTTAGTTCGACTATGTATATATAGAGCGCCTGTGCTTCTACGGGGTACTATACTATCTTGTTATTCTAATAGATAAAGAAAAGATGACAGAGAAGACAAATCAGACTTTGATGCTGATGACAATATCGATGATGATTTGATAATAATGTTGCTGCTGAAAATTAAATGTAAATACTTTTTATCTAAATCAACACCCAACTGAGCACCTTTGTACAGTTTACACCTTTTAACAAGTAGGCGCCGGCACAAAATCTTCTATTTAGAAGGAGTGCTGTATGTGAAGAAGAAGAAGAATTATGATTGATACTTATGAAACTGTGGAACTTCAAATTTGCAAAACAGTAATTTATACACCAAATTAAAAACAAATCTATATTTATAAAATGGATAAGTTTCATATATATTTTTATAATAAATTCAGGACATTTTGTTGATAGGCTTATATATTGTACATATTATCTTCTAGGCATCTGAACCAAAGAGAATGAAGCTGACAGAGGAAGAAAGGCTGAGCTCTCTCTCGCCCCTCACATCTAATGGCTGGACCATGGTGGAGGGGAGAGATGCAATCTACAAGGAATTTCTCTTCAAGAACTTCAATGAGGTACCCAGCATTACCAGATCTTGTTTCCAAATTGTTTTTATTTCTTTCGAACAAGTTAAAGTACAGGTTTTTTTCTCATTTTTGTGAAGCAGCCTTGTGAAAGAATGAGGTGGATCCTGTTCAAAATTGTGAATATGAGTCACAAACTTTTTTAAATTGTGAACATTTGAGTGGTGAACTCCTCAAATTTGTGAAAATTTGAGTTGCAAACTTCTCAAATTTGTGAAAAACGGCCATTCTCTAAAAAGGAAAAAAGCCCTGAAGTATTAATTTCACAGAGCTTTATCACTCTTTTGAACACTAATGTCGTTTTTGTAGGGCCTCAAACATTTTAAATTGAATTTCAGAGATGTGTAAGCATTTTCTGACTAGGTCGTCTGCATTAAGTTGATAATACAACCACCCCACATTTTACTTCGATTAAGACCCCTGAATGATTATATTAGGAGGGTTTTACAGTAGTCAGATCAAACCTTTAAACTTTACTGAAATATGCAATGCTTCTTGATTGACCTAGATAGATTTTTTTTTAATCTTGTATTGATAAATAAGGTTTTGTGCCAAATTCCACATGGAAATACGTTCGCTTTTGTTGAAATTACCGTTACCTGATGAGATGATTGTTTTTTGTCCCGTCCATATTTGAGAGGTTTCTAAAAGAGGAGTGTATTTCATTCGTAGTAAGTTTGCTCACCAATATTTATTTGAACAAAAGTTTCTTAGCCAGTTCTCCAATAAGTCGACTGGTATATATTGTTTCAGCAACAGAAGTCGTCTGCCTTAATCTGTTTTGAAATATTTCTTCCTATTTTCAATATGGGTCTTTCACTTGTTGACATATTTAGTTACCTTTATAAGCAGCTCTATGAAAATGGTGGGTCTACCCTGGAGGAAAATTCTGTCCCTTCAGTGACATAGGAAAAAAAGTGTATTTTATACTTAACCCATTTATGCCTAGTGGACTCTCCCATCCTTCTAAATTGGATCAATTTATTTCCAAAATTAGGGATGTATAGTATATTTATTTCTATATTTAGAATATTTCTTACAGAAATTTCTTTAAGCAAACAGCGCAGACCCTGATGAGACCCCGCATTATGCGGCGTCTCATCTGGGTCTATGCTGTTTGCCAAGGCCTTTCTTCTAGACGCTGGGCATAAATGGGTTAAACTGAGACTCATTACATTAGACTTAGTGTTCATGTTTCACCAAAGAATTCGCTGATTGCCAGGGACTCAGTGCTTTCAAAATGGTTGTATCCCAAACAGATTTGGTGGAGGGTCAATATTGAGATCCAATCATAGATAGATAGATAGATAGATTTATTTCAACATAAAATGCATAGATTTACATGGCAGCATGTTATATACACACAATAAGTAATAAAAAAAAATGCATGTATAAACAAAGCCATGTCAATCAACATTATACGTTAAGGATTGCACAATAAAGGGTTTGCAAATAAAACCTTATTTCCATTGTGGTCCTTTAGTTATAATATTGTATGACATAGGAGAAAACATTTTATAGCGCAGTATATAGTAATATCACAGTATAAAATAATGAAAGACATATGACATATTTAAGTTACACTTACCTAAATGCATAAAATATATTTTGATAAGTTCTAGACTAGACATTATTAAGAAGTTAACACAATTTAAGTGTTAAAAAATTAACATCAAATTATTTGCCATGCTAAAGAATAATCATACAGCAACTAGATAAGACACAATAAATCTATCTATATTAACATTCAAATTAAATCAAAAGTAAGAAATTTTAAAGAGATGCATATTAAAAATCTATCTGGCTTAAAAAATGCCCCCTAACACTGTGTTTAAAAGATGAAATACTTTTGGCATCTCTGANGGTTCACTGGGGGCTGACGACGTCAAAGCGTAGTCCGTTTCTCTACGACGTCGGGTATATGTTTTACTACGAAACATTGTGTCAATACACTACTTAATCAGGCGATTTTCATCTTTTCTGGTATTTATGGATTATAGAACGGTACATCCAGTAATGGTAGGTACTTATTTTCAGTAACAAACTAATAACGTATGCGCGTAGTTGCAACAATTACATTGATTTTGAGCTAAAATCGAAATATTATGATTTGAAGTAATGCATAAGGTGGTTATTCTGTTAAAATAGCCAATTTCATTTACTTAACTTAAATGAAACTACATGTTACTGTGATATACTGTACATTTAACATTTTAAAGTACAAAACATGTTACGAACATATATTTTAATCATTCAAATGCTTTGTTTGGAAGGAAATTACTAGTCGCTTTATGTATAGGTTTTGCACAGAGTATGTATTGGTTGTGCAACGAACTACAAATATATTGTATAGGTTACTCAACGAAGTTTTGATAAATCAGCGGTATATTTCATGTTTAACCGCATAAATTCGTAGTGAAACATATACCCGACGTCGTAGAGAAACGGACTACGCTTTAACGTCGTCAGCCCCCAGTGATATTGCAATATTTAATCCATCTGTATAGACCTATTGCCTATGCTGCGTAAGCCCGTTTTATGTTCAGCGATCATGCTAGTATACGCACTGAAAACATTTGGCATACTTGAGCATCGATTATCCGATGGTAGAATAAACCTCAAATAACAACTTTAAAATATTGATAAATTACTTTGGAGCATTTTTTTTTCAAATAAATCATCTTAGCAAAATGATTCTTTAGATAGCTAACCACATTTTCTGCATTTACATACAAACAATGTTCAATAGATGTGTTTACACTTTTTTTTTATTTTAATAAATCTGTCATGTACATTGGTGTTCACTTTACAACCAAATGCCCACGAGACGTTACCTGATAATTGTATTATGTCGCTTCCAATTATCTTCACTGTGTTAGGCAAGCTGTACAAATGTTTACCCAATAAGAAGAACCTAAAATGCTTTCTCAATCAAGTCAATGTATTTTCACATTGCTTAGATAGCAAACAACCAAATTACTACGCGTTGTATTTTCAATTTTGATATTTAACTTTGTTTGTGCTAAGACACTTGGCCCGCGTCATGAAAAATGGGTATTTTAGCATATGCATTTATCCATAAACCTGTGCATATGTGATTTAGCATAGATTAAAATACTGTTACTATATGTGTGTACTAATCGGTATTATGCGCTTAGTACAATAGCTTCTTTGTTATGTTTACAAACTTCACGAGATCCTTTTTAAGAATAAGTGTATACAATATGAGGTATTACTAATTCATATTTGAAATCAGTTTGTTAATTTGTTATATACATATCAGTGATTACTTTGCAGTAAAATGCTTCTTACAAACTGACAACAGCCGTCTTAATTAATATCTGACTTTAATTATAACATTAAACATTCGGCTTAAATATTTATGAAACCAGAAACCGGCAATAGATGTGAAAACCAAAAGACATATATTTATGAAAGAGTGTGCCAAAGGCATTGAGATGTATAGGCAAGAATTGATGTTGAGATTTCTCCTTATTAACTTAGTCAGCAAACTTAAATCCATGCATTTAAATACAGTTTGATTATATGGTTGGTGTTTGGTGTTACTGCTGTTCACACGACAAATATGCAATCACGCTCTCTGGTGTCGCTTACAAAGATTCGACGAAGAGTGATCCATATCGATTTGTCAATCCATTTTTCAATTCCAAGTAGCGTCCCTATCATTCATAACGATTTTTGTCACACATGCCTTGAGCTATTTACTATGATTTTTCTCTGAAATATTTTATCAAGCATACAAATCTGGAAAGTGAATTGGACTTAGTGAGATCGTATGAAAATCCCCAATACGTGATTTCGTATAACGTCGTTATTACACCAATATCTCTTTACAAATGTGGAAATGCATATGCTACCAGCTTTTCATACAAGTAGCCTAATATACGAAAACGGTAATAGAACGATGTGTTGGTAACTATATATTTGCTTGACAACTTTTTTCGTTAAAACAGCATAAAATCGTTATAACCTATTATAAAGTTATTAAAGCACATACACTAAGTGGCTACATATGCATATGTTGTTATACATAGCTACAACAATCGTTCGGTTAAAACAAACATATATTTTATTTTATTTATTTTCATAAATAGATTGCTGAATGTGTTAATTAATGTTTTCTTCCTTTCAATCTTCTATGTTTCAATGTTTGCAAATCGCGCATGTCGGTACGGAGCATCCCTGTCCTCTAATGAAACCACGAAACCTTTCGTGAATTTTAGGGGTTTGTGGTAAATTTAATTCAATGATTCGATATCCGTCATGTCTACCGCTCAGTCTTTATAGTATATAGTAGAATGCATATGAATACTTAATTTTGCCTTACTTGACAGAGGTAAGTTGTTTAATTATGAAAATAATACTACTGTAGCCCACGATTTAGATATAATCATAAAACATCTAGGCTGTAATCGTATTACGCATAATAATGTCTTTTTAAAGCACATACTATTATACAAATATTAGATGATGTCGCTGAAGCTTTACCTATACATGATCGAATGCAGGCAAGGTTTGTCCGAGTGTGATTAATGTCTGATTCATTCCACTGGACATGTTGCTGATGATCCTGGTACAACCTTTAGTCCCAATAGCAGTGTCCAAACAAATTGCATTGTTAAAAATAACAAATCTATTAGTGTTTAATAGCCTTTACTCAGTATACATATGTAATAGCAAGAAAACAACATTAAATTTAACATATTTTAGTCACCGGGATTCGAACCCGAGTCCCATGTATGCATAAGCCAACACGATACCTCTGGACCACGCAATCTATCATGGTAAGTCAAAGATACACTCAATATTAATACCAGAAACACTTTCCAAATTATCGAGGAAAAGCGTTATTACAAAAACTTCATTATTGTACAGATTTCGAATGAAGATTATCCTTTAATGAACTAATATTTTTCTAACTAATGAATTTCGGACTCGCTTCAGGTAAGGGTAGGCTCGGAGGGCCGAGCACGAAGGTGGCTTCCTTTTCGGCCTGCTCCTGGCCGAAAATCTAGCGGCGGTGGTTTTAGCCGGGACTATCTTACGGTAAGGGTGGTCTCGGAGGGCCGAGAACGAGGCTGGCTTCCTTCTCGGCATACTCAGTGTGTTCATATTACATAGGGGCATAGTATTGAAAATGTCAGCAAAGGCACAATACAAGTTATATTTAAAATTAATATATTTGAAAGATTTTTACGTTTCATATTATCACCATTGCATTATATAAGTCATTACAAATAAAAACATTTATCGGTTATGACTTATCAGTATCCATATGCTTCCGGATTTTACATGGTGCTGTAACTATGTATTTTCCCCCCTTCCAACGAACCATTTGACGTGTTTGTCTTGAAGTAATACGTTAATATTTCAATATCATCATATTGTCTCTACAATTTACTCACATAAGTTTTAAATGATGATGACACTGTACGGTGTGCAAATATCATACAGGCGTCCTTCTAAAACACACAAATCTCTCAGGTTTTTTGTGTTGATCATAAGGACTCGCCTATGTGTCAAGTTTATTGCTTTCGTTCTTTCATGTTTATTGCTTAATCCACTACCGCACTCGATAGACGGCAACATTCATTAATTGTTTCTTGCCACACTTTCCATGCCGATACCTCACCTCACCAGTTATTGACAGTTGTTGATTCCAAATTACGATTTGAACAAATTCAGTTGAATAATATCAAAGACAATTCATGATCAACTATTTTTACTCGCAATTGTTGCATGTTTTAATTTATCAGGTTGATTTTTTAGATATGAACATACGGAATAAAACTGTATACACACGTAAATTGAAAAGATTGTAACTGTTTGCCATGTGATTCCGTCGATGTTATGCTGTCGTTAGTTTCGTATTTCTATTTTATTAAGCGCACCTCTTCAGTGGTATTTTAAAATTTAAATGGGGCCGTGTCGGTCCCATATATGCCAGATCTTACACGCTTTAAAATTTGATATAAACGTTTGTACAAATAGTCAAAACTGATTAAAACAGAGCTCTCACAAAAATGGCAAACACACTCATTGTAAAAATAAGAACATTTAAATTCCAGTTATAATGGCTGTCTTATATTTTCACCATATAGGTAGTATATAGGCAAGCCCATATATTACCCATATGCGTATGTTTGCTTGGTTACTGTGCAAATCTAGTTATTTCCACTAGCCTGAATACAAATGTGTATGTGAAGTTTGTTAATGACAAAAATAGACGACGCCGAGACCATGTGCATTTCTTATTTATGTAGTGAGTTCATTGTGTCATATTTATATTTCTAAGAAATCGAATATTGAACATACAAAATACGCGTATTGCATTTCTTATGTATGACTTATAATTGGACAATAAAGCTGCAAAATATTAACGTGATCTAGCATAGTATCATTTATTTTATTAGAAACAAGTGTTAGATATAGTCCGTTTAAATGTTTACTATTTGGCATTAAAGTTCTTTAAGCGACGCCATATAAAGCAAGATAATAAATGGTTAAATTGCATGTTTGCACAATGAAGTCTTTACACAATCTTCTATTTGTTTGGATATTATTTACGTTTAATTGTGTGTGATCAGATAAAATTATCTATTTTCAACAATCATTACAACGCTCTTCCAGGACATCAATTCTTTAAAACTACATTTTTGTAATTTTTAACACTAACCCGTGTTCCATGTTTGTGACCATCTTATGTCATTTTTATTGTTTAATCCACTATCGCGACCAGCCATTTATTAGAATGCATTGTGAGGTTTATATGTCAGACGTTACGTGCATCAAGTACTGGTTGTTCATGATATTGTAAAACACATTCATTTTGATGATAGTTGTGTCTTCACAAAGTGTAAGGCATTTAACTCGAAACTCATCAGTCCGTCATTCCGTCCATACGTACGTACGTCACGACGTGTGTGTACTCAAATCTTCTTTGACATAAGGATATAATTCGCTCAAACATGAGCACCAGAATGAATTATATTTAGACTAAAAAAGGAGGGAAAGGCATTATGGATGCCAGTTTTTGCAGAACTATGGCCCTTTGTCATTTTTTTCCACTATATAATACTCAATATTTGTTTTTGGAAGATGTCTTCGAGTAGTTGTACTTTTCGACGGATATGTACACGTGTAGCCTAGCCAAAGGGTAGTTTCTTTGTTGGTTTGTCAACGAAAGTATATCTACAAGGAATATCCCGCTTACACAACCTGTACAAAAAAGGAACATTCAATAAAAGAGGTTGTTGTTAAATGTATCGAAAGAGCCATGTTTGGATTAACAACTCACATTTTAAGCTAAAATGTGACAAACTTGACAACATGTGTCATTCTTAAGAGAAAACTATGCTCGTACAAGCTAGTTTAAATAGAGTGTTGATTTTTTCCGTTTGGTAACACTAGTTTTGTTAATAATTCTAACACTACACGCGACTTGTTTTCTATAGACAAAGAAGGAAATCAAGTGTGGGTTATTCTGCAATAATTATGGGCGGAGCTTAATGTTTCGAAAAAAAATCCGAATAAATAAAGAAAATATTGCAGTAAAATGCACGTGCCAAAACCCACTATAAAAGAAATGTAATAAAAGTAGCATGTATATAGATGTAATGAAACAACAAATTGTATATTTGGTGATAAGTGGCAAAACCACGCCTACAAAGAATGTTATTTTTTAGGAAACGTAATAAAGACAACATTTATAGCATGTCAGCTTTTCAGAAGCATCAATAAACGTCACGTCATTTAGTTTGTTCGATTTTTTTTCCCAATGAAAGTGACGTCATTTGCAAAATATTTATGAATGAAAACGACGTCATATGTTTGTTACGATTCAATGACGTCACTAAATAGTGAACTTTGTACTAAGAAGGGCGGAGTATTGAAAAATATAGTTCACGTCCAACAGCTTGAACCAAAGCAATCAGAATCGTGTTAGAATCGAAATAATAATTTTCTATGATGGTTTGTTGTCGAATAACCCACAATAATGAGTATAGATGCGTGTTATCAAATCACTCGTGCTTCGCACTCGTGATTTAATTCCTACGCATCTATACTCCTTACTGTGGGTTATTCGACAACAAACCATGATAGAAAAATATTATTTCTTAAATATAACACTGGTTTAAAAATCAACGATAACAATATAAGTGAAGATCAATGCTGGATGTCCACTTTTGTTAAAAAAGCTTGGGCATCCATGTTCGTGTTTGGTTGAAATCAAATGGATAGTTCAGGACTTTTTCGAGTGACGGATACATAAAATATAGATTCCATACTACTACACAAGGTTAGAACTTAACGTTTATTTATTTTAATTATATTTTTTTAAGAATAAAACGATAATATGTTGTTTCGAAAACCAAAACTAAATTATTTAAAATATGTATAAAGTTAAATAGAACATAAGATACGTGTCTTAGTGGACTTCAATTTCGAATATGGTGATTCCTTCCAATATAGAAGGTACGTGTTTGTATTCAGTGTCTTCAGAGAGAATAAATAAAAGGCATTGTGATGGACATATTATATGGTCTTCTTTAGAACAGTGTTCATTGGAGTGTTGAATATAAATCCATTTCTACAGGAATATATTGTATAGTAATTACAGACCAGATGTATCGACTGAATTGTTAACCACAAGCCATATATTACACTTTTTGCAAGCAAGTTTCGTATGAGGTTAATAGCTGGGATTTATTCATTGGTACCTTGGTAATTTTGAGGAATGTTTTAGGAACTTAAGAGAAGTCTGTTAAATGTTTTTTAATTACTGATACAACTATAATCTGTATTACCTGCTGCAAGACGTTCAGTTAAGGATAAATAATGCCCACTCTCTGTTTTTATATTACTAAATNATACGATTGTTGGTGAATACAGACCCAGCTTTGATACGATTGTTGGTGAATACAGACCCAGCTTTGATACGATTGTTGGTGAATACAGACCCAGCTTTGATACGATTGTTGGTGAATACAGACCCAGCTTTGATACGATTGTTTTCAGGCATGGGGATTCATGAGTCGTGTGGCCTTGCAAGCAGAAAAGATGGATCACCACCCAGAGTGGTTTAATGTCTACAATAAGGTATGAGAGTCCTTTGATTACTGACGTATTGATCAATGAAGATCAGAGGCGTCATCACACAAAGCGGTTCCATCTCTACAAAAGGTGTCACAGTGCTTTGATTACTGGATTACTGATATATAAAAGGATTTTTGTTGGATTTGGTGGAATATCGATTTTTATTCAGGAGGGATCATGGAAAATAATATTTTCACGAGTGAAAATACATTATTTCTATTAAGAGTCCAACAAATTTTCTGTTTATTTTATGCTTACAAATGATTTTTGCCCAAAAAAAGTTTGGGTTAAACAATCAAAATTATCAATAATATTCACTGTTTGAAACCGTAAATTAAAAGTTTTAATTCACTGATATTTCTCTATAAACCGCCTGAAAGCATAATATAATATTATTTATAAACAAAGATCAGAGAGGTTCTCAACGAGTTTACTTGTCTGCTATAAAGTTACTAAAGTATCACAGTGCTTTGATTACTGATTTATTTGTGAACAAAGAACAGAGGGGTCACAGTCACCACACAAAGTGGTAAAATGTGTCACAGTGCTTTGATTACTGATTTATTCATAAACAAAGGTCAGAGGTGTCACCACCCAGAATGGTTGAGTGTCTACAATAATATATAAAGGTGCATTGATTACTGATTTACCTATTAACAACGAACTGAAGATCAAAGAGTGTTTCAATGTACATGTATTACATAACCTCACCTATCTGAATGCTTTGTTAATGCTAAGTTACCTTATGACAAAAGCTAGGTAAATCCTTGACATTTTCAAAAACTGTTAAAAAACTGTTTAAAAGTCGATTTTTTTTTTTCATTTTTGCAGCGATAAAAATTTCAACATTACAGACCTGGATTGTAGCCTATTGGATACTAATTTGTACTTCTCAATCCTAAACCGAGTCTTATTTACCAGCCATTCGTATGCTTTATTGGCATCATAGTGTTAGATCTATTGATCGTTGGCGGAGATGTATTGCAATTTGATAGATCTTGGTTGGTGTGTATAAAACATAAATACATACTTTGTGTCAACTAGCTTTAACCCTTTGAGCGCTGGAACCGGATTTTGAAGGTCTTTGCAAACAGTTTGGATCCAGATGAGACGCCACAGAACGTGGCGTCTCATCAGGATCCAAACTATTTGCTATTCTGATAGTATTCTTTGAAAAAAAATGGAAGAAAATGATAATTTAAAAAATTCAGCAGACAACATTTTAGCAGACAACAAATTTCCCAGCATGCAAAGGGTTATAGGCACCTGTGCTTGGAAGTTGAGACATATAACTTAATTGTGCACAGTGCACAGGCTAATCTGGGATGACACTTTACGCACATGCATTAAGCCCAGTTTTCCCAGGACGAGACTCATATTATCTTGTTAACCCTTTGAGCCCTGGAACCGGATTTTGAAGGCCTTTGCAAACAGTTTGGATCCAGATGAGACGCCACAGAACGTGGCGTCTCATCAGGATCCAAACTGTTTGCTATTCTGATAGTGGTCTTAGAATTTTTTTTGAAGAAAATTCTCATTTTAGAAATTCAGCAGACGACATTTTAGCAGACGACAAATTTCCCAGCATGCAAAGGGTTATGGGGTCTTGACATGCAACACTCGTCCACTTTCAGGTGCAGATAACTCTCAGTACTCATGACTGCGGCGGACTCTCACAGAGAGATGTGAAGCTAGCCACCTTCATCGAGAATGTTGCTAAAACTTCATAGGTTACACTCATCCATTACCCATTGTTAAAAATGTATGAAAAACTTGTTCATGTTGGGAAATAGGGTGTGAATATTAATTTGGATCATGACATTTCTTTCATGTTTGTATAATATTACCAAGTTAAAGATAATGTATTTCTGCAGTGTTCTTCAGTCTTTGAAAGAAATAAACATTTTAGGCCTTTTTAACTGTGGTATGTCACCTATATAAATGGTATAATACAATAAAAATCAGTATTAATAAGACAGGCCTTTGTAATTAAGAAATGTGATGAATGTGCATTATTACAGTAAATACATATATATCGGTTAATCATTTTGGGCATGGACTTAGTGCATGATGTGCTTCTAATAATGTGCACTTCACTGTTAGACTAACTGTTTTTATCATGATGGTGATGGTGGTATTTCTACATTTCTAACATTTCATACGTTTGATCTGTTATAAAGTAAGATTTTGTTGTGAAATGTTACCTATGTGTATGAATATTGTTGTGGAAAAAAAGGAATGTAGCTGTTTATATTACAGTTTGTAGTTATGGTTTGTAGTTATGGTATATGGTATGTTATTTAATTGGCATAAATAGGTTTGTCTATAAAAAAGGGAAAACTTGTTTTAAACAAATATAACTATTGTGCAATATGTTTGGAGATTTTCATTTTTTAGAGTTCCTTTATTGATTTTTGGCATGGATATGGATTAAAGTATTAATTGTTATGTCATGGCCAAAGAAATGGATGGCCGTAAAGTTGTATTTGTGTATGTATACATTCCAACCTATATACATGTTATAAAGCGGTTTAACTATTATGTTATGTGAACTTCTAATAACATAACCTTGCATATAAATTCAATATTTTATTACTTGTATGCATAACATGCATATTAGTGTCCAATATTGATTCAGATTATAAAATTCTTGTTGTTGATTTTTCATTTGGTCAATATATATACAATATAGTAAAAATTAATTGAATCTCATTATGGACCCAGATTTAAATAGCCTCTAATGAAAAACTTTAGTAAAATGCATTAAATCGTAAAATG
Source organism: Dreissena rostriformis (assembly GCA_007657795.1). NCBI lineage: Eukaryota > Metazoa > Mollusca > Bivalvia > Myida > Dreissenidae > Dreissena > Dreissena rostriformis. The sequence goes on along the minus strand of VMBQ01001406.1, from coordinate 117,777 downwards.
TCTTGATATCTCATAACATTGAGTACATGTGGGTCTAACATTATAATGCCCAAACTAGTAAATACTGCTATTGGAGATGTGTTGTTTATGTCATCTAAGTTTTTTTTGACTATATTTCACATGCATGTATTTTCATTGAATAAGAACAATCGCAATTTTAATATTTCTAGAGCAAGCATTGCGGATACATGTACCATGATGGCCGTTTATATTACCATGGATATGTAAAATAAATGTGTCTGCAAATGATATTTTAGTTTTCTAAATGTATGCGTGCACGTTTTAAAAACTGTCGTTTTTACGGCAGCCTTAATTGCTGTCATAGAAAAGTAAAAATATACATGGGCGTGATGTTGATAAGGTATTCTGAAAAACATTTTAATACATTAAGATTAATTTGCCATCAGGAAAGATATTTCAGGAAAAAAATGTAAAAATAGCAAATGTATTATTCATTGAAGGATAAATGCAAGATTTTAAAGTATAATTATTTTCAAATCAAGGCGTGATACAGTGGGCAGGTATATTAAATGACGAATAACACCTATTCATGAAATAAATGTTCACATGAAAACTACGTATTGGTCAAAGACGTGTTATCTACGGCTCTGATAGTGGTTAAAACGGCACTTACATCTTTGTTAATCCCTCTCAGATAAATGTTTATAAAATGTCATGTTCCTTTCACTTTTCACGCTATAATTCTATTGTTGGCTGTAAGTATGCATTGTGCTATTTTATGCCAGAATAAAGATATGTTATATTAAACGAGTTCATTGACCCTTTAAAGCGCAAGTTGTTCTTGTATTAGATTTAAGACATAAACTGCGCTAATTGTCTTAAAATATGTCTCGTTAATCTACTAGTGTTACTAATATCCATTTATCTGTCGACATGAAATATTCCAATCCAATCGCCACTAATAACCATTGGTCCTTTTCTGTGAATTGCTTATTGGAATTTTTAATCTTTACCATACGTCAAGTGAGCGAATAACATCCTACGGATTGTCTTTTCTATATGGAACCAATTAAGTAACAATGTTAATGCCAATTGAACC
>VMBQ01001406.1:28053-115807 GCA_007657795.1 Dreissena rostriformis | reverse complement strand
ACTACTAAACTATCAAAACAGTAGCAAATAAAGCAACTGAACACAAGAACAGAAATTAACATCATATGATACAAAAATATGAACTTAAATGGGATCACATGGCTTACAGAAAAGCCTGCAATATCTGACAATTTTAACTGTTTTTTTTTCATCTGTGAACATTTCATGCAAAGAGATATTCAATCGAGAAATGTCAGGGATCATCATCCACACCAGACAAGCATTTTTATCTATCAGGTTCGTATTCCCCAGGTCAATAAGAACGTAAGTGCATGTGATGTGACAGGTGGTTTGATTTTAAAAACATGGTAACCCTTAATAACTGAATTGCCAATCATGCTCGTTGCTGGCAGCTTTGATGTTGATAGAGCAGCAGTTGAATCTCTGGTGGCGGCGACTTACCCTGGAAGCCTTGATGTTGATGGAGCAGAGGTTAAATGACTAGTGGCAGCGACTGAACCTGGAAGCCTTGATGTTGATGGAACAGCGGTTGGATGATTGGTGCCGGCGAATGACCCCGGAAGCTTTGAGGTTGATGGAGCAGCGACTGACCCTAGAAGCTTTGATGTTGATGCAGTAGCGGTTTAATGACTGGTGGCGGCGACTGACCCTGGAAGCCATGATATCGATGGGGCAGTGGTTGATGGACTGGTGGCGGCTACTGAACCCTTAGCATCTTCAGTGGCTACCTGAAACAGACAAATACATATACTTTAAGTTTTAATAATCAACAATAATAGCTTTGTAAAACATGACTTACACCCCAAAACTTGTCAGCTGTGGACAAATAACTCAGGAATGTGTGGGCTCATGAAAAGTGTCCTCCACATTTACAATTCATGATGATTATATATTTGAAGTTCAATTTAGTCTCTTTAGAGATGTGTAAGGAATTCACTACAATTACTATTTACATTTTATAACGACAGACAAATTGTGACTCCAATATGCCCCTGCATGGATAACAAATAGATGTCACAACTATAAGCGCTCACTTGATCACTCATTATTATTTGATAATATGCATATTCTATATGTATCACACAAAGTAAGCACTAATTTTACAATTATATCTATAATATAACAGTAAACAATTCCCTTACAGCATTAACTCATAATTTTAATGTCAGTAACAAAATTTGATGGCTTTTCAAACGTTTGAGACAGCCCCTTCTACTCATGTAAACATGACAAGCTTGATCCGCTATTGCCCTTATTCTTCATTCCCTTTACGGTGGTGTAAAATCTTAAAAACGTAACAAAAATGAAATGGCCTTTTGCATGCAGAATGACTTCTAAATGACCTTTGAATATATATATGCATAAACTTCTAACTTACCAACAGATTTATAAAATTTGGCCGCGTTAAATGTTCAACCTTGTTTTCGAAACGAGGCGGAATTAAACGAAGTCGTATATACATGACAGCAAAACACGCCGAAATTGTTGACTAAGAGTTGCTCCGATTTCGACTAAACCATTGCGCTTTAAAGAAAGTGCATTTAATATGCTGATTGCAAAGTATAATCTAAACATTAATCGCGATACACATTCTTGAACACCAAAGTGATCCGCTATGGGTAATGATCCGTTATTGGTAACTTGACAGTAATTAAATACTTAAATACAACACCAAATGTATGCCCCTTTTTAAAAAAGAAGAGGTTATTCAATGCACGATCAAGAACGGTGGTATTCAAATTGTTTAATATTTCCTTTGTGAAAACTTATATTCAGTCTGCGAAAAGAAAAATCAAGAAACATAAATACATTAAAAGTAAGTGTCACATACCATGCTTATCACAAGTCATTATCAAGGCAATGTTTCAAAACCATATTGGTTTGTCTAAAGAATGTATTTATCAATACAAAAGTTATAGACAACGACATAACGTTAGATCGAAGAGAAAAGGTGCCTGGTTTCCTGTCCGAATGCCTGCGTGCATTCAGTACAGTTTGAATAAAAAATACATGCTCTACATCTAAGAATGCACGTGACCGCAGTCATAAAATGGTAACCGCTGTTACATATTTGTAACCGTGGTTATAACATTTTTTACCTTGGTTATATGTATATATGTTACAGCGGTTATCATATTCAACCGCAGTTAGAAATTATGACTCTCGGTTTATTTAATGCCTTCTATTACAGTATTTGTCAATAGTCAACAAATGAATGTTTGCATTACAAAATAAGCTTTCATGAAAATCTATAATTCAACAAAAAATAAAGAGTTTTTATTAACGCAAAATGTGTATAAGCATCCTGGCATTTAGATAAGTATTGCCGAGGATCTGTCTGACTGTCTGTCTGTCTGTCTGTCTGTCCGTCTGTCTGTCTGTCTGTCTGTCTGTCTGTCTGTCTGTCTGTCTGTCTGTCTGTCTGTCTGTCTGTCTGTCCGTCCGTCCGTCCGTCCGTCCGTCCGTCCGTCCGTCCGTCCGTCCGTCCGTCCGTCCGTCCGTCCGTCTGTCTGTCTGTTAATATAACACAGTGTCTGTAGATAAAAAAAACACCCAAAACTAACTTTTTTGAAATAACGACGTTTTATTATTAACTATTAAGCATTTTTTAAACCTTATACAGACCACCTACACAAAATAAATAATAATAAATGTTCCAAACCTCATGAAATAAGTTAAACATTAATAAATAAAACTACATCAGTTTTGAGTTAAATAGTGTAATCTTATATAAAAGCTGGTATACAATGCAATACAATTATTATAATGGAGTCGCAATGTCGTAGAAGTATTTAGGCACGATACTGATACAAATTCCTTTATTGAAAAGATAATGATGACCATTGATTAAAAAATAATAATCTAATACAGTTTTGACGGTAAATTTAAAGCCCCTATAACGCTCAAAATCAACGAAAATAAAGTGAAATATTACGTTTAATAAAGTTAACACACAACAATTAGTGTTTCTTATAGCATTAGCAAAAATATCAAAGCTAGTTGTGGTCTGGTAACAGAGATTTAACAAGATATAAAATGTTATTTTTTGTTTGGCACAATATATTCCATTTTAATTTCCCGCAACGATATCTTTTCATACGACACACGAACACTAAATTGGTACATGAAATGTGTTGAATGCAAACATGTATATTGTACCACACACAAAACAAAACAGAAAATTTTGTATCTTGTTAAATCTATGTTACCAGAGCACATATATTTTGAAATTTTGGCTATTGCCCTGATTATTTATGCGTTAACTTAATTTTTCGAAATATTTTACGAAATATTCGTTGATTTTGAGCGTTATAGGGGCTTTCAAGCGACCGTTTGACACATACATAGGTCAACACTGAACATATGTATTTATATCCCTTACTAAAATTATATGTATATGTATCAGCTTACTTTGATTAGCAACGTTTTATTTTTAGCTGTTAGTAATTCAATTAATGTGTGCATGTTAGGTCGGTGTCTGTAATAGAATGGTTTAAAATGATATCTTAATTCTGAATACATTGTTCACTCTAAAACAATGTGAAATTCATCTTCTTAATTAGGGATGGCATCGAATACCTATATCGGTATTCGAATATTTGCAAATCCATTTAATCCATTTAATCGAATATTCGAATATTCGCATAAAACGGCTGGATTAACTTCTATAACTCAGTTTCGTATCCAGTAGGGATATCAAATATAAATTGGCACATAAATAAAACTGAAAATACAATTGTTGTGTTGAGAAATAGAAAGAAAATGTTGCTTAATTGTAAAAACAAACTTTTAAAAAGCCTATTAAGGCGAAATATATCAGAAAAGATTGAAACTTGTTGTATGTTAACGTCCATTGTTTTGTAAGCTATAGGTTACAATATACTAAATAATTGAGTCATGAATGGCTATACTCTCTAAAAAAACATCATATTTTACTCGAAAGCATGTTTTACTCTTTAGACTGTTGTTCAGGTTTAATCGTTTGGTGATATTGATAAGATAAGCATAGGTATTCACTACTTAATCCCTAAAATATGATAAAATTAGAGATGTAAGTAAAAAATGTCACTGAGAAAGGTTACAATCCACTAGAAAACGGCCGAAAAAAGGAGGAGGTGCAAAAACAGTCGATTTAGATTTGTGTCAAACTCTTTTTTGGATTGAACATGGCAATCTTTTTTAATTGCTTAAATCGATTCAGCGTAGAATGCCCTTTAAGAAAAGGTATGGTTATGGGGGTCCCTATGTGCAAAATGTTGCATTTATTTTCGCTCAAAGTTGTCGCTTTTACATTTAATTATATCGGAAAAACATTTAGTATATTGCGACCTAAACGCAAATCAGGCCGCGTCACAAAGGAGCAGTATTTACATAAAATCACCGTTTTGGTGCGGGGTATTATGCGTTTTTGTATTTTTCACGAAACAGGTGCATTTTGTTTCACGAATTTAACGAGCATATCGAATTTCGAAGAATCAAATGCTTTTTCAGTATAAAATATAAAAACAAAACGTTCAGAAACTCGTCTTGAGGATCTCAAAGCTCACCAATCCGTGCTAGATGAAGCTATAAACACGATTTTATAAACGTTTATGTCTTCTTCGGCATTGCATGTGAAAACATTCCACTATATTGACTGATTTGTATTATTTAGGTTAAGGTTTTTGCTTTTGAAAGCCGTTTATAAATCAATGCTCTGAAAGCGAAAGCCAGATGGCTTATCATGCGTTATTATAAAATGCATTTTTAAGCATTTCTACGCGAAGGATCGATCTAAAACTTGGCATGCACATTGAAAATAGGTTAATAATCATCAACAAGTGCCTATTGTTTGCGATTTCAACAGTAAACGTTGTTTCATAGGTTACAATATACTAAATAATTGGGTCATGAAGGGCTATACTCTCTAAAAAAAACATCAAATTTTACTCGAAAGCATGTTTTACTCTTTAGACTGTTGTTCTGGTTTAATCGTTTGGTGATATTAATAGGATAAGCATAGGTGTTAAGTACTTAATCCAAAAAATATGATAAAGTTAAAGATTTAAGTAAAAAAATGGCGCTGAGAAAGGTTACAATCCACTAGAAAACGGCCGAAAAAAAAGGACGTGCAAAAACAGTCGATTTAGATTTGTGTCAAACTCTTTTTTGGATTGAACATGACTTATCGTTTTTATTGCTTAATTCGAATCAGCTTAGAATGCCCTTTAAGATAAGTATGGTTATGGGGGTCCCTATGTGCAAATGTTGCATTTATTTTCGCTCAAAATTGTCGCTTTTACATTGAATTATATAGGAAAAACATTTAGTATATTGTGACCTAAACGCAAATCAGGCCGCGTCACAAAGGATCAGTATTTACATAAAATCACCATTTTTGGTGCGGGGTATTATGTGTTTTTGTATTTTTCACGAAACAGGTGCGTTTTGCTTCACGAATTTAACGAGCATATCGAATTTTGAAGATACAAATGTTTTTTTCAGTATAAAATATAAACAAACGTTAAGAAACTCGTCTTGAGGATCTTAAAGCGCACCAATCCGTGCTGGATGAATCTATAAACACGTTTTTATAAACGTTTATGTCTTTTTCGGCATTGCATGTGGAAACAATCCAGTACACTGACTGATTTGTATTATTTAGGCTAAGGTTTTTGCTCTTGAACGCCCTTTATAAATCAAAGCTCTGACAGCGAAAGCCAGATGGCTGATCAAGCGTTCTGATAAAATGTATTTTTTAGCATTTCTACGCGAAGGATCGATCTGAAATTTGGCATGTACATTGAAAATAGGTTAATAATCATCCACAAATGCCTTCTTGTTGCAATTTCAACAGTAAACATTGTCTTATAGGTTACAATATACTAAATCATTGAGTCATGAAGGGCTATACTCTCTAAAAAAATATCATATTTTATTCGAAAGAATGTTTTACTCTTAAGACTGTTGTTCTGGTTTAATCGTTTGGTGATATTTATATGGTAAGCATGGGTGTTCACTACTTAATCCCTTAAATATGATAAAGTTTGAGATTTAAGTAAAAAATTGCACTGAGAAAGGTTACAATCCACTAGAAAACGGCCGAAAAAAAAGGACGTGCAAAAACAGTCGATTTAAATTTGTCAAACTTATTTTTGGATTGAACATGACATATCTTTTTATTGCTTAAATCGATTCAGCGTAGAATGCCCTTAAAGAAAATGTATGGGTATGGGGGTCCTTATGTGCAAAATGTTGCATTTATTTTCTCTCAAAGTTGTCGCTTTTACATTGAATTATATAGGAAACATTTAGTATATTGTGACCTAAACGCAGGTCAGGCCGCGTCACAAAGGAGCAGTATTTACATAAAATCACCATTTTTGGTGCGGGGTATTATCCTTTTTGTTGTATTTCTCACGAAACAGATGCGTTTTGCTTCACGAATTTAACGAGCATATCGAATTTTAAAGATACCAATGCTTTTTTCAGTATAAAATTAAAAAAAAAAACGTTCAGACACTCGTCTTGAGGATCTCAAAGCGAACCAATCCGTGCTAGATGAAGCTATAAACACGTTTTTATAAACGTTCATGTCTTCTTCGGCATTGCATGTGGAAACATTCCAGTATATTGACTGATTTGTATTATTTAGGTTAAGGTTTTTGCTCTTGAACGCCCTTTATAAATCAAAGCTCTGATAGCGAAAGCCAGATGGCTTATCATGCGTTATTATAAACTGCATTTTTAAGCATTTATACGCGAAGGATCGATCTGAAATTTGGCATGGTCATTGAAAATAGGCTAATAATCATCAACAAGTGCCTATGTTTTGCAATTTCAACAGTAAACGTTGTCTTATAGGTTACAATATACTAAATTATTGAGTCATGAAGGTCTATACTCTCTAAAAAAAAACATCATATTTTACTCGAAAGCATGTTTAACTCTTTCGACTGTTGTTCTGATTAAATCGTCAGGTGATATTGATAGGGTAAAAAATGACACTGATAAAGGTTACAATCCACTAGAAAACGGCTGAAAAACGGAGGTGCGAAAACAGTCAATTTTGATTTGTGTCAAACTCTTTTTTACGATTGATCATGACATATCTTTTTTATTGCTTAAATCGATTTAGCTTAGAATGCCCTGTAAGAAAAGGTTTGGTTATGGGGGTCCCTCTGTGCAAAACGTTGCATTTATTTTCGCTCAAAGTTGTCGCTTTTACATTGAACTATATAGGAAAAACATTTAGTATATTGTGACCCATAACCGTTTGCTGAATACGAGGCTGTTTATTAACAATGCTATCGAATAATTGTATCGCTGTCGGCTAATACTATGACCGATACTGTAATCGGGCACAAATAGAAGGAAAAACATTCTATCATAGAATTTTATTTTTATTTGAAATTTTAAAGTAACGATTGCATGTACATTTTTATAAAGAAACATTTCAATAAGGCATGCAAAGTACATCAAATATTCAAGAACAAATATAAGGAAAAACATCATGTCATACAATTTTATTTTTTATTTAAAATTTTAAAATAACGATATCATGTACTTTTATAAAAAGAAACATATTAATAAGTCATGCAAAGTACATCACAAAGCTTTTCTGAAGTTTTCTACAACAAATTTACTTTTTGAATTTTTTTAATGTGTTAAATTTGAGTAATTCACACTTTTTAATGTCTGTTCAAACTGTGATCACATAAACTAAATTTTCATCCGCCAGTCAATTGAGGCCGTTAATTGGCACCTAATTGACAAACAAAAGTTCGGGCCCGTTCTTAGAGTGTGTATATTCCCGGTCAGCTGCTGGAGCGTGCACGTCGCGACCGGGGCGAGAGTCACCCACAGAGGATTTTTTCTTGAAAACTTGTCGGATAGGGGAACTTCTGTGGGCGGCTCTGCTAATACAGTTGATGTACTTTTATGGCAACCAGACGTGAATTGTCTTTAAATTGTCTACCATCGCACATTAAGGTCTCATTGGCCATCGTGCTCTGGTATATTTGGATCAAAATTATTTCTTTGGCGAATACCCGGGCAGCCGGGGTAAATTTGACCTAATATGGCTCAAAATTAAATATTTTCCCTTCAAAGATCATAGGGGCAGGTCGATACCATTGAACTCGTGAAGAGGCGGAAACATCAACAACAGCAACTTTAATAAGCATATAAGCATAATACAATGCTCTTTTGCCACAAAACAGAAAGTAACGCAGTGTGTATAATATTATCAATACATTGATTAAATAAGAAAAGTTTACAAAAAGACAGAATACATCAGTAATCAATATAATTATATCTTCAACTGTAACACGAATGTCAAATTTATTTAACGTTTGCCACCTTTGAAAATATGGTTTTAAATGTTCTTTTCTAATTTTTCTATATAGAAGACAAACAAGTAAAAAGTGGTACTCGTTTTCTATAGCGTTTCCGTTGCACATCTTACATTTTCTATTTTCGCGTAGTATCTTATTATAACAACCTCTTTCTATTTCTAGTTTATGTGACGATAATCGAAATCGTGTTGGTGATGTTCTGTATTTCTTATTTGTTATAAAATCAAGATATGGTTCTAACTCAGATGTGTTTTTAAATCTACAATAGCTCATGAGTCTAGGGGAATTATTTATCTCACTATACCAGCTTTGCTTAAAGTTATCTTATAAACGTTGATTAATTGTATTGTAGATGAATGTTTGATCTGTTTGATTTGTGAAAGTTGTTTGATCCGCCCATATGTTGCTTAACCCAAGCTCCTCAAGAGCGTTTTTTATGTGTGACGCCCAATTTCGATGGTTGTATGTGATGTTTTTTTGTGCATCATTGAATATCACAGAATATATTGTTTTTGTGGCACTGTTATCACTCGATCTTGGGAAACGACCTGTAACTAAACTCTTAAATACTACCACTAGAATGTGTATATTGCATTGCGCAGTTTGGGTAATTCACACATTTTAATGGCTGTTCATACTGTGATCACAGAAACTTAATTATTATTCGCCAATCAATTGAATCCGTTAATTGACACCCCATTGACAAACAACAGTTCGGGGCCTTTCTTAAAGTGTGTATATTGCATTGCGCAATCAACGCTTATACGGGCCGCGTTATCAGTTTGACTCGAAGAACGTCACATCAAACATGTTAATCCCAAATGATTTCGGGTGCCAATTAGTGAGCGGCTCGAAGGTCATTTAATAAAACGGCAATAACGTTTGAAAACAAAATGCGATTAAGCGCATATCAATTCTGTTATTCGAATACTGACCATTCATTCGAATATTCGAATAATTTTGCCATCACTACTTCTAATATATTATACACATTACATTGTCTTTGGCCTATAGGAACGAAAAAAGGTTTGGCCAATCTTCCACTTTCTACATACATTCTATGTAAAGAGCATCTTAATTAAGAAACAATTCTACGATTTATTTTGTAATTGTGCACAAATCTAAATAAGGCTAAAATTTAAAAGTGGCTCTGCTTGAGTTGCAAATCTCTCATTTCAGTTTTGAACAAAAATTATCATTTAATCTTTGTCTAACCTACGAAATAATACCTTATCATTTCCGACATCTTAAAAAGCCATACCTAGTAAAATCCTAAGTTACAAAGCAAGTCCTTTAGTGCTGAACACCAGTTGATTATATTAGGAAGAATATTGCAATCATTAACCGACATTATACATTTTTAGTAAATTGTTTTTTGATGTTCTTATCAACTTAATCCAATATTTAATAAGGTTAATATATCTGGCAAATTGACAATTAACACGACCAAGTTCGCTATATACAAAGTCTCTTTGTGGACATCTTTTAACACCGGTGATTTGTTTACAAAATTGCATATGAACAAGATCAGCGGACATACCATTAACAAAGCCCCACACTTCACTGCCATAGTTCAAAATTGGAGTTATTATAAGTCTAGATCAATACAGGGCATTAAGAATATAAAATATACAAAAACGTGCACACAAGTTTTTTCTCCTCGTTGTCAATTCAGAGTTAAGTTACGATGACCATCATCAGTCTGCAAGTCACACTTGTAAATCATTTATCAAGTCAGTAATAAATATCGCATTTAATTGCATTGATCCAGTTTTCCAGGGATGAATTTCGACACACTTATCAAATGAGTCACTCGTATGTTAATGTGGATTTAGAGAAAAAAAAAGTGTTAAATAAGAAGAATCGACATAGATGGTCATGGTTGGGTTCAAAATTACCAGCTCGGACTATTCTTGAAGTCTAGTCGACAACATGGGCATATAGTTTCTTCCTGAAAAGATATATTGAAAATGTAAGAATATAAAGTAAAACAGTTAAAAAAAAGTAAATATTCTTAGTTATAGTTATTTTCTTCTTGAAAATTAAAAGTAAAATATGAGTGACATTCATGTCACATTTTCGAATCACAATGTTAATTGTACTAATTACGAAGGTTTTCACAGAATTATTGATATTGGCCTTTAAACAAAAATGCCATACCTCCAGCCATTTGTCGATGCATTTTGCGTGGTACCTATGGAAGCATGGAAGTATCATCTGAACATCTCCCACTTCGTATTTATCACTGCAGATAATGCATTCATCTGAATTGCCCTTGCTGTTTTGTTTGTACGTTTGTCTTGGAAGTAGGGATCGAGTTTTGTAGGATAGACCCCTGCGGACGTCTTCAAATTGAAGCATTTCCTTCGGAATTAAACATATATATATTTTTTATACATATATACATATATTTAACAAATCAAAAGGTTAATGATTTGTGTATTTTGCATATACCTCGAGGTTTGCAGAAACTAATGTTCTAACATTTATTGAATTCCGCAGTTATGAGTACTTACCATGGAATTATCACACATGGATTTGTCTAAACGGCATTACTCTGCATATATGTAGAGGTCTTTAGCTCGTTAAATAATAACATAATATCTTGTATCTTCCCTTCAAAATGTTCTGTTTCATGGTTCTGTTATATCCATGAAACATTTTCCGCTTCGTTTTGACATCTTTAACGTTTGGTAAATAAAAGATCTTTTAAACACAACCTATGGAATGTGTACGTTATAAGAATATTCTTTTAATACACCCATGCATACGTTAAATGCATGGGTGGTGGTTTGTTTAAAATAAACCTTCATACCTCGAAGCTCTGTTCGTCGGGAATGACATTCTGAGAGCCATCTTCTTGCAACTGCAGCTTCTAAATAAAACATAAATCCATAAAATGTGTTTACTTATAGCAAGCGAAATCACAGTCAACACCATCAACATTTATATACAAACAGAAAACAAACTTATTTAAAAATGTTATTATTCCAAAACTCGTAAGAATGTCGTTTTCTTACCAGATACAAAACCTACAAAATGGAAGTATTTAAATTTACATTTCCTCGTATTTATTCTATCCTCAATAATGATCAACAAAAATAATAACATATCACCGATTACAAAAAAAAACAAAATAGCAGGAAAACACTTGGAATAATCATTTATAATGATCAACATAAATGAAAACATATGACCGATACAACTCAAACAGCAGGAATAATCTATTATAATTACTGAAGAAATGAAAACATGAAGTAGACTTACTGAGATATTGCTTGAATTTCCAGAGGATGAAGGATTGTGGTTTTCATGGTGAGCGGTGGTACTTACTCCCACTTCCGTTTCATTCTATACGATGGGAAATATTTTTTTACAAGAATGCCAGGATGGCCAAAGATTGCTCACCTGCGTCATGTTTAAAATGTACACGAAATTGAGAACATATTAGAGTCAACGTTATTTCCCTTATACACTCTTTATTACCCATGCTACACCGAGGATGATTACAGATTTATTTTAGGGTATGACTTGAACAAACTGTGTAGTGGATCACTAAACGATGTTACAAAGCAAAACATAACCCAACTTGGCCTTGAGTTTTGAAAGAAGAACACTTGTCGAGTTGCTGTCTATGTGAAGCTTTATAAACCACTGAGCCCCGGAACAAACCAATCTTTACCAAGTGTCTTGATGAACATACACTTGGTGCAGGGTCACATTTGATCCTACAAATCAACATCTTAATCTGTACCTTTTGGCTTCAGATAAAAGTAAATGTAATGTTATTTTCTTACAAGCCTATACATTAGTCATATGTTCCCCGAGGAGCAGCAAGTTTAAATCCCCGAGGCATGGTGAGAACAACTTTATTGATTATCGTTATATAATGGCACACACAAACATAGTTAAGTTATAAACCTTGTTATTATAAAAAGTTTTTTTTTTAAATAAAAGGAATAACGGAGCGGCAGACGCATTATCAGGAGATAAATTATTAGTAACTTTCGTTGGAGGAGTTGGCGTTTAAACAATTGAAAACGCATGATGAACATTACACATTACATAAAATTAACCACAAAACACATAGTGTTTAAAACATGAAACGTATATCATTGCAATTTAGTAATTAATAATTTAATAGTGATGAGACCAAAATAATTTCAACTTTCCGAGGAACAATAAAATGATCGAATTCGGGTATTAGCTAAAGCCCTTCTTGTTGATCGTTTTTAAGTTACTAACATTATAAGTTAGCATTTTGTATCTCGTTAAATCTATGTTACCAGACCACACCTTGCGTTGAAATTTCGGCTATTGCTATAAGGAACACTGAGTTTTTAAATGTTAACTTTATTTTACAAAATATTCGTTGATTTTGAGTGTTAATGGGGCTTTAACAAGTAATGCTATTTTTGCATTATAATATTATTAACAAACCACGTTACTCGTGGATGTGTACAGTTTTAAGCCTATGGGCATGATTATAACCAACATTTTAGAAGACCTATTCTTGTCATGTGACATACAATGAAACCATCTCACGATCTGGGCGGGAAGTCAACTTGTTTTCCAATCTGGGCAATCTTCTATCTTGGTTAAAAGACTACCTACATGAGAGGACCCAGTGTGTTGTAATCTCCGGCTGTCAATCTGNTCTTTCACTTCTTTCCCTTTCATTCTTAACATATTAGCTTTTTTGCTATCTACACTACTCTGCTATTCTATTTGTATTACAACGTATACATTTTTTCATTTTTTTTTTATTTCCCGTTTCTAAACGGTATTCAAATACCTATCACTGTACTATATTGTTCGTAATTTTGTCATTTTTATAAATTGTTGTTATACATTTGGTTGTTTACACCATAACAGCAGCGCTTCTAACTGACAGAAGAGAGACATAGCATAAGCCTCGAGCTTTCTTCTCAATTCTGTCAAATTGTATTCTACAGCCTTTATGTTAAGCAATACTGCAATTTCTACCTGCCTTGTATATAGTTCTAAAATAGCATGTATGTTTGTATTGTATTGCTTTTTATGTACTTTCTACGATCTAAATAAATAGTGTTTAAACCAACTTGTTTTCCCCACGGAGCAAACTTTAAGCATATTTTGTAAAGGAGCATTATATGATGCCACAAATTAAACATACGTTAAGGTAGTTGATTTAAAAGAAGAAACACAGTTATTTGCTTAATAGGTCCATTTATAAATCATGTGAACCCAGGTGTGTGGCCAGTTTTTACCAAATGGGCACGGTTGTAACAAAATTGGTTGTTACCCACACTATTGATAATATTAAACTTCTGTCTGATTTTGGTGTCAGAAGATATTTTACTTATGTGGCTTATTTGTCTAAATTAACCATGGGGCTTCCAAGCATTGGCCAGATTTATCTCCAGGGGCATGATTCAAACTAAGAATATGACCACTGTATAATGTCAATACCAAATATCAAGATAATGTTGGATTTAACGAATACGACTACGATATTTACATAAAGGGATATAATTTGTAACAAACCATTTCACCCAGGACATGGCAAATTTCGACCACAGTTGTTACATGTGACATAAAAGCTCAATAGACGACCATATTTAGTATGTATAAGTATTTTTAATTTACCATGTGGCGCCCACTACGTGGCCGTTTGAGGCATCCAAAGGATTTTATTTACAAGTGGTGGGCAACTAAAAGAAGTAACACACCAAATATAACACATTGCAACTTATTGCTTTCATAGATATTTGTTTTTCAAAGGTTCTTTTGCTTATAAAGTCTATAACAATAATTATCATGGGCGCTGGCATTCATATCTAAAATATCAAACTCAGGCCTTTGTGGTTCAGACATATTACTATCTATTGCTAGCGCTGGTGATCTACATATGCTGCGGACTTGAATGATTTATAGAAGTTTTGAAATACTGTGAAACCATTTATTTTCGTCAGCACGAAATTTCGTCATTTTTTCAAAAAATGACTATTTCGTCAGCACTTAAATTCGTCAATTTCTGATTTTCGAAAGAATTTTTTTTATAAAAATGCGTCGGTCATTTTCCGATTTGTTTGAAATACTTTTTCGCTCAAAACCGCGGTTACGATAAATCGTGGTGAAAAGAGGAGGGTAACTTGGGAGTCACTCGCAGGAGGTGGGCCGTGTTTATCACTTGCCAATTAACTTGTCTTTTGTTATCAGGTGATAATTACAAGCCCTTATTATTGTATGCCATAAACTAGTTCATTGTAATGATTAGCGGATTAGTGGGACTGGATAATCTTTAGCGACTACCGGTTATGCTGTTACGATGTTTGTGCTATCGATCTTTTGAATCGTTGACAGCTTTGACAAGTTAAACGAGGCATGTTTCATTTTATTGTTATATGTTGGCAATATGCATTTAAAGTTTTCTGCTAAAATGCAAATAAAAAAGTAACGGTCAAAAATAAATTAAATAAGCAATCCAGACGATTTAGTTATATGCAAACGCAGGGTAATTGTTAACAGAAATTTACTTTTCATTTTCGCCAGGATTTCAGAATTCCCCGAGAAGCATGCTTTTTGCATGCCTGCGTATGATGCAATACAACGTTGCTTTGTATCGTATTGCATTCAATCTAAATTATTTAAATTCGCTCGTACATAAATGGACAGATTTTTGTTAAATTGATGTTGTAAATATATATTAAATTATCGGGTATATTTGCAAATTAGAAAAGCGGTATGTATACAGTTATCGATACCCAATTACTTCTTTCAATTTCGTTTATTTGCTTTGATCTGTCGCGTGCTGGATTCACCTTCACACCCATGAAAGATACACTACACACAATGGGTAATAAAGTTGTTAGGCTAATCATTACTATTTTACCTAAACTAAGTCAACGCATTCGATACAGCTGTACTGCATTCGCATTTAACAGGAAATGTCATGGGTCAGTTAAATACACTGTATAATGTACACCCCTTTGTGTCAAAACCGGATTTAACTTGATTGAGAAACAGACACAGTATGCATGCGTGGATTACGTTGGGGATTTTAATATCTCATGTCAACGGTAATTCAGTCTTAATTTTGTTTAAACATTGGACATAATTATTCGTTAGGAACTTAAATTCGTCAATCGGTCTACTGACGAAATAGACGAAAATTAATGTTTGACGAATAATAAGGGTTTCACAGTAAGTCAAATAACTGTTCATGTATTGTTTTGACGATCCGCTCGCCAGACAAGATCGCCAACGAAAAATAATGGATAAAAAAACCCGGCAGCCCTGAAAAGATATCCTTCAGAGACGTTGGCGATGGATAGGCCACACCCATTGCTAGCCTGCAACCGATACGACAAGGCAATCTCTGACCTGGAACCCCCAAATGAATAGGTAGAGAAGGAGGCATAGACACACATGGCGACGAAACCGGGATGCAGATGCCAAACAGGTGGGAAAGACGTGGAGACAGATGGAGAGACTCGCGCAGAACCAAGACGTACAGACGGGACCACAGGCGATAAATGAGATGAGATGATTGTTTTGAAAAGAATACTGCTCAATGGACAACTTATCGTATGAAAAAAATTACGGACGAGAATAGGCGTTCACAAAAGCTAAAGAAAACGAGTTTGAACAGCTTAAATAATACCGTGACTAGTACGCGAACATGTTATAAAACAAAATGTTTTAAATAATAACGATACATTTCGTTCCGCGTGCGACGGAAATAGTAAAGCCATTGTTTGCGTATGGTTATCATTAGACATGTATGCAGTATTGTAATTTCCGTTGATAAAGTCAAATGCAAATAAATTTATCATGTAACTTCTGTTATAACCTTGAACAATTCCGTTAGACGTCCCACAGGTGAGGCTAAAACTTTTTCTTTCATCTTATTGATGGCAGAAATGGCACCAGCACCTGAAATAAAGACGCATAAATAACCGTTGAAAATATTTGTTCATACAGGCCAAATACCTGAATGCTTGCATCGAAAAAAAACGTCACAGTTAAACAGGACGATACACTTGGGTGTTTTATTTGTTTTACATGTATCAAATGATAAAAATATATACTGACTGATTAAATGTTGAATGAATTGATGATTAACTGGATATATTTATAAATATATATTTTTGTCGCTTTACCGAATCTGGACCAGTCGGGAGACCTGGTTTTTGAGTGTTGATCTCTTCTTCCACGACGAGTATGGCCTTTTTTCGATAAAGAATGTGCATGTTCAGTATCGTATTCCACCTGCAAAACATGAATTGTCAAGTGTACTTATAAACTTAACAATATATGTTGTACAGTTTTGTGTCATTTTAGGTTTTAAACTAGCTTATTTATTGAATTTAATTACGCAAATCGTAGAGACAGACAATCGCAAAGCACATTCCACCATCAAATAGAAAAAAAGTCAAACTACAGCTGTACCAGCAGGAGAGACGACTTATTTAAATCAAGATATTCGTTTGAATGCCAGTAACATCAAATTGTTTTCTTGACTTCTTTTTTTCAAATGCATTTCAGAAATAAATTACACCGTGCATAATTCTTATAACAAATATACATTAATTATGATGCAACTGGCAGCTTAACAGATACCTTCGTTTTTCAGTTTTATAAAATAAAAGATGTTACACAAGTTTAAATAATAACCAACTCCTGATGCTTTTAGCAAATATCCACCATGCCCTTTTTAAAATGTATTTCAATATTTAATTCCTTCAACAGCATTCAACCAATTCCTTAAAAGCCAAGTCTAACCCATGTTTCGTTTTTTTATTTAAAAGGATCATTACATGTGTTTCGTAGGTAAATCATACACCATTATTAGGCTTATGAAACATCAAATATATATAACGATTGTTTTCATTTGATACGATTACCTGTAGGGCCCTTGCAACCATTTCAGACAGTTCGTCTCCATGTTGCACAGAAGATTGATCTTAAAAAACAAGTTGATTTCTTAATTACATTCAATACACACTGTTAAACCTATAGTTATAAGAAACAAATATCAAGCAAAAGTTGAATTTGTTGTTTTATTTAAACATTGTTATTATTTGAACTACTAACACACTTTCTTATTAAGACTCACTTTTACAAAATTATTAATAACCCATAAAAAGTATTATTTGTATTCAAACCATTCGGTTCATCCTGTTGAAGAGACCGCGCCACAGCTTCATCTAATATTCCATCTGAAGACAGTTCTGCCTCATGTTGTTCAGGAGATGGATCTTTACAACAAAATAAATTATTAATAACATTAGCTGAAAATTTAAACCGTTTTGTCATAAAACAGTTTATCAATAAGAAAAGAATAATAATGCATTTAGTTTTAAATGAACACCGATAAACAGTACAAAAAATGTGCATGCTAGAGATACTTTTTTTTCATCGCCTTCATGAAAGCAAGCATGTGTACAAAAGATACTCCCGAATTTCTTGCCACTTAAGTGTCCAAAAAAGCAAACAGTCAAAATTTACGTTTGAACTATAGTGTTCTATTGATATTTGAATATGTATCTTTTTAATATTCATATTCACTTCTTCTTAAAGCTATTTATACAATATAAAACATTTTTCGCATATAATACTTCTAGAATTCATGGAAACTAAAATCAGAACTAGAACATGTTTATGTTGATCTTTGCTATCAAGAATGACTGAATTACCTAGAACTTCGATAAAGTGCATTGAAAAATGGGCGCAATATATCGACTATTGTGACATACATTTACCAAAAAAAATACATTTTAATTTCAAACCATGCGTTTCCTCTCGTTGCAGCGCATGAGCAAGAGCTTGATCTTCTAGATACCGGTATTGATCTTCCTGATGTGTATTGCTAGACAGATTTGGTCTACATGTGATTTCTTCGTGGGCCATATTTTTTCCGAGGCTGTCCCTTTTTCCTTGTGTTTTCTGCAATTCACGTACAACATCCATTCTTACTACAAAATCAAGCGATGTCTTAACCTGCATCAGATATATATTATTATTTTTGTTTTAAATTGTCTGATTAATATTTAAGGTATTCGTCGATCGTCGATGTTCCTTCTTCTAACTTTTCAATTTAATGACAATATATGTTCCATTTATTTACTCTAATGAAATTTTCAATTGTTGAAATGCAAATATCGTGGTTACTAAATGACACGCCAGCACAATAAAGTCACAGTGCAAATAGTTTACTTAAGTTTGAATCTTAACTCGATTGTATGCCTTTAATTTCGATCACTCCCATGCTTCATTACTTAGTGTTCAGTTGAGACAAAACTAGAATACAAAATAAAATACATCAAAGAACAACTCACATAAAAATAAAGAAAATCAAGCTTGTATCTTCGTTTTTTTTGGGGTTCGATTATCAAGAAAATGTTCCAAGTTCAACACCCTAATCTCGTCAATAGTCAATGGGTTAAGGCTTGTTCTCTTGACATTGCATCTTTAGGCTCTTGGAGTTGGAAGCCTTAACCAGACACTGTAATGTGTTGAGAGAGCATATCCCACTTTTATATAGATTATTGTCATATAACAATCAACGTTCATTCGTCTTACATTTGTTGCTTTTCTTTACTAATGTTTTCCCACATGTCAATTTTTTCTAATTGTCTTAACGATGTTTATGCTTATATCAAAGGCGTGGCTATTTTTACATTAAAATAAATGTTATTACAAAAAACTGTGTATGTATCAAAACCCAATACGAGTAGGGTTATGTTACAGATTAAAAACATTGAAAACAACTATCGCAAAAGTTTGAAATATAAGCCATATTTTCAACGTGTCCTTACATTAAACGAGTCACGAAAAAAAACTGCAAAATGGATAAAATGTACTGAACATTGTTTCACCTCTGGGCCACAATTTTAACGAATTCAAACGATACTTTTAGTGATTTTATATTGTTCATTATTTCTGAGAAGAAGACTAGAAGAGTATTAGAGTTTTCTATATAACTATTAGAATAAACAAAATATTTTATATAAATATCTATACGGAAAACTGACCAACATACAGATCAACCTGTTTTTAAAGGAATTGATCACTTTTTGGCATGGTGTTGTTGTTTAAATGTTAATGAGTGAATTTTCTAACAAAACAATAGCACTGACAAGGATAAAATATTTAAAACAAAATGCCCAAAGGTTCGAACCGGGCACCTATAGAAGCAAAAGTTAACGCGTTACTAATACACTACGTGGGATTTTGCATCAATGATAGTTGAACAGCTTTATTGTTAATGCACGTTATTGCTAAATTTTCAACGAAAAGCGTTTACATACGCTATATTATTTTCCGGGTTTCGAGTGATGATTATTTATACATTGTTTATCCTACTGTAACACTTTTTGGATACTCATTATACCATATAAGTATTTATGTAAAGTTGCGGTCAGGAAAAGCAGGCCATAGTGTACACTTGAATATTTTTGCGATAAATATATTTATAATAACTAGATGTTTCCGGAAGGACAATGGGAAGAATATATTTGTTTCTTCATTTCAGGGGATTCAAGAGTGAATTATAAGAAAAACAATCCTAACACTCTTAAGAACGTTTGTTGTAAATGATTTGCTTAATCGTCAAGATTCAGAAGTAGGCACTCATGGAGAATTATAAAGTCGATTATTGTTAGTTTGGAAAACCACAATACGATCGAAAACTGTTTATGTAAACAATATTGAAACGTATATACATTAGAAATTTAATTTGTTTTTTATATAATAAACTTCGTTTTGTGTCTATTTGTTGATGTATGAACATTTTGACATATTTAAAACGTATGGTCCCACAAAACTGCGAACAAGTGGCTTTAACAAATCAACAATAATTTGGACATCTTAAGTATTACAGTGGAATTATTGTGAAATTCAGTAAATGGATTATAACAAGACAAGAAGTATATTTTTTAGCTATATAAAATCTGTTACGGCATTATCTCGCCAGCATCTGTTTAAACTATTTAACATGGTGGTATTTACTATTCTAGACGGCCAAGCAAGGCATACGTTAGTCCTAATATTTGACATCCGCTCGGTAGTTTTTGACAAAAAGTGGGGGGGGGGGGGGTTACCATACAGTCGAGTCATCAATAGCGGGATTTCCCCAAAAAATATAATTAAGTCATTGTCATTGAGTCAACCTGTTATCCGAGCTTTAAAAAGAACTCGTGAGTTATAACATATTTCTTTAACAATGCTCTTTAGTCTCTGCGTTTAATCGAATATTACTCGGAAGTAAACACTTTATAGATTCAGTAAACCCAATTTGTTGTTCAACATTGTTTTTGTATTTCGATAAAGCGCTTTAAAATCACAGGGATGGTCCATCTCCAAAAGCAGTGCAAATCAATGTGATTATTTAGCGGTTGACTCAACATTGTTTTGAACCGTCCAAATAGGCATTGCCTTCTTATTTTGCTGAAAAAAAAAATCTAAAGTACCATAAGAGTGTTGATACGACAGATGTCAACTATTTATAATTAATAAGGGGTCATTGATATTTACTTTAATTATAATTCGATTTTCACTTCCAATGAATCGTATACAGTTTCTAGCACAAGATACAATTGGATTAGTTGTTGATATTGTCAAATTATTGTTTTATAAACAAATACTTGTTTAAAACTAATTATCATTAAGAAGTATACTGATTCTTGTTCGGAACAAGCCCCTAAAGGAAATGGTTGTAGTGTTGTGAATCCATGAAAATTCATGATTCATCATTGTGACATTATAAATAAGAATGAATTCCACAAGACATTGGAAAAATTCCATACAGTTGTGTTATAAGTATTCTTGGTATATATTCATATNTATATATATATATACATTAATGAATGTGTACAATTTTGACTTAATAATTATGTGTGAAATGTATTTTTTAATTAATATACACACATTATGTTTGATTGCACTCATGTACTTAAGTTTCGTATATTTATATATACTGTTTTATGATGTTTTATACGATACTGAATTGTGTGTGCAACATGAAGTCACGTGTTTATTTAGAGGTTTCGGTATTGGGCAAATTTAGTACACAAGTTAAATCTTATTTCTGAAGATATATCAGCTCTAAAACAGATAGTACAAGTGAAAAGGCTTGACAAAAAATAGCTCTATTTATACTCGAGTTAAACTAAAAAAAAATGTTTAAAATAATAAAAAAAAGTCGGACAAAACGAAGTAAGGGTTCCGTTATTGGCGACCTGATTGTATATACTTATATAAGGAAGACTGTCCCACACAATGTTTTGTTATAAATACAATTATGAGCGCTACAGATCACAGAAGGAACGTTTCTGTGAATTTTTTATGACATTTAGTCCACTGTTACTGACAATGATATTTCAAAACTGTTCAACAATGCTATAAAGAGAAACAACCCAACCCATGGCCTACATGGTTTAACGAATCAAAATAATTATTTTTGCACAAGTTTGGTAAAGCGTAATGATAGTAACATTTCTGTGAAATTATGTTTTTATAAAGTATTTTCATTTGCACGAATACAGTTTTCTACAGAGTTATTCAAGAAAAATTGCTACGACCCACTGAACTATATGGGTTGTTTTAGCAAAGTATACATTTTGTAAAAAAAAACAAAAAACGGTCAGCTGTTTCTTTTAGTTATTTTCTGACGTGTCTCTATATCTGTAAAGTTATATAAGGAAACCTCCCAACCAACCCCAGTGGTTATATTTTTAACAAATAGAAATAATGATCTAAAGTTTCAATTGTTATTCAAGAAACAGCGTGTTAGAATTTTTTTTCAATCGTGTCAGTTGTTTACGAAGATTTTATAAGTATGCATTATACTAAAACTGGCATACCTACAGTTGTCATAGTTTTCGTAAATGTAAATATTTGAACAACATTAGTTGAAGACCATAACGAAAACGTTCTTAACAAGTTTTGAGAAGAAGAAGTCATTAAAAGTAATAAATGACGACTAACAACTGACGCCGAACAGTGACTTGCCACAATTGCTTATGGAAAAAAGATCTTTGAATTAAAATAATATTACTTCAAAAAATGGAAACTCAAGCAAAACAATTGAATTTGATTTGATTTTTTTTCATACCATACATTTTCACGCTATTTGAGCAAAAAATAATCACCATTTTCACACATATAATTATGTATCTTGCAATAATAACATAATAAATCGTTTCGAAAAAAATAATCGTAATATTAACATTTGTGTGATGAACGGCTTCCGTTGAATTCCAACTTACTCCTTCAAACATAGCGTACTTCAAGAAAATTAATTTAGTTTTATACTAACCTTCAGTTGCCAGAAAGTTTTCCCTTACACAACACGGACACATAAGTTTTCGAATACGCGCCTCTGCGTTTATGCCTCAAATGAAAAATGCAAACAAACAATAAGGAAAATATTTGACTTCCAATACATCTTTTTTTAGAAGTGAACGTCATCGATGTTATAATTGGTTTTCTACTGATGACATTGTCATTCACTTAATCACTTTCCCTGCCACTTGAGTTGTTGTTTGTTTGCCTTTATAGATCACTCTTGTAAAAAGAAATTGGTTTAATTATACTTCCGATTGCCGTTGGATTGCATTTGTTGAGGACTAAGATGAGTAATAAGATTTGTATGATAGACACAAGATTCTTTATATGACGATCAGGCCGGTGGTGAAGTAACCTTCGATATTACTTCCAGAACTGTGCTAGTGACATCACACGACCGCGTTATATCCGATTGTATAGCGTCCCATCTGTCAAGTACGTAGCAGAGAACGATGACGCATCCGGCGTCACCCAAATCGCCAAGTGACTTTATCGTGATTTGTTTGGCAACCAGATAAGCTTTTTTCCAGTCATTGATAGCTCAACATATTAAAGTCTTCCACGCCAATAAAATAATATTTCGTCTTCGATAAAAACACCAATGACAAAATCAAGACCTAGAATTATGTCAACAACAAACGACAAATAGTGACACATATATAACAACAAATTAAAGAGAAATGGTTATAAATGGCTGTAGCAAAAATATTAATTGTGGATTATTTCACGAAAGCAATTGAATCATACATATTGCTATTACATAGAGACTCTATGCTTTTGTCATCCCCCAATTGAGATAAAGTTATCTTTTGCCGTAACAGCAGAAACCATTTATTTTAACTTAAGTATAAAATCATATTAATGGCAGTGCGCATGCGCGGAAAAAAACGATTATAAACAATAGCAAATAAAGTCTTAATACTATATATACCGGTCACACAGCTGAACAGAAAGTTACTCAGATGACAAGCCAGTGCTATTACAAATTGAAGATAATCACGTGTAAAAGTTTACATTAAGCTACAAGGCATGTTCTCACCAATATGGGATATCATCAATACCAGTTAAATTGAAATATTTGGAAATATGGTAAATATGGTATATATAGCACCAAATTTCAATGCCCATAAAGCATGTGTTACCTACCGGAATACCGTATAAACTATGACGTAGGCGTTATCAATTATGATCTAAAAATAGACATTAAACCTTTATCGAAATCGAAAGTAAAACTTAAGTGAAATAATATAATTTAATGTGGTGTAACATAGTTTTATTTATGTAATTAAAGTCATCAAACGCTGTTTGAACACCAGCAAAACAAGCTTCTGTGATCAATACCAGTAAGTGGTGGTAGAGTTATACTTTCGAAATTTATTTAATTGTGCTCTTCTCACGTATGACATGAAAAGCGCTCATAGAGGCTATGTATGGCTTTCGGTGACTCAGATATAAGAGGATCAATACTATGAGTACTACTTTCCTTGTAAAATAAAATGAGGTTTTAAAACATCATAAAACAATGCGATGTCAATGACCATTCTTAATATGCTAGTTTGCGAAGTGATTTGATCTACGGTGAATATAAATTGTTAAATATAGCTCATCTCAATTAATATTTCATAAATATGTACGAATACCACTATTTTATTGCACGTTTTATTACATGTACATCAGTAATGACATTATAAGGTACTTTTATATGCTCAATTTGAGAAAATAAATACATGTTTACTTATTTCAAGAAATAAAAAAGACAATTGAATGCTTTATGCTCTGGATGGTTACAATAAACACCAATATCTCATCTGATCACAGTGGATTTTCTTGCTTTTCGAAAGTCGGAAGAGCTATAAAAACTGTTGTTTTTTTTTAATTAAATAGTGATATGGTGAGTACGGTGTGGACAGGTTAACCCTTAATATAATCATAACCATGTTCACAAGCTATAATTTGTAGTATTTTGTTCAAAACAAGTTCAACGTTAATGAATAAAAACAACTAAAATAACAGTTTAGAAAAATGACATCATAAGATAATCGAATACGAGTTTCCTACAATAGCAAACAATTGTATTTAGTACAATAGAAAACTCATTCATGCACAAAGACAAGTTCACTATTCGGAAATCGCCACTATTATGTGCGGATGTGTTCATACGAAACAAAGACTGTATATGTTTTCAACAAAAGGTCTCGGGTTTGATCCCCACAAGGGAGCGTAATCGATATTTGTATAATGCACTCTCAGTAAACGGCATCGATTGTTCTTTACAAATCCGAGATTTTCGAGATAATCGAGCTATAATAAATAGGTTTAAAAACTTAAACGTTTTAAGATCAATTAAAATCTGACATGCCAAATTAGCATCCTTCGTATGAATATGTGCAAATTATCCTATTCATATGTCTAGTAACTACAAGGATGCAAGAGGTTGCTCTAAACGAATAAATAAGCCTCTAGTTTATTGACTTCTATGTAAACCATGTAAAGCACATGCGCAAGAAAACGGATGTTGGCGTAGGCTACTTAAGGAAATGTTTTGACAAAGACAAATTGGGTATGGTTCAAATATGTTCACCACATCGGACAGGTAGGGTTTCCTACGGATACTCAGTTCCCCCCCCACACACACACACAACACAAGACCACACCCAAGCTGAATGCGCTTTTGTGAGTCTAGAACCCAAATAAGGTAGGGGTGCTGGGGCACAATCTAGGTCCACACAAAATGCAGCCTCAGGCGCGGTTGGGCCTCATAAACTTTGAAATACAAACACAAGTTAAAATAGGGATAGACAGAGTGCCGGTGCATTATAACTGGTAATTTCTAAATCCAGGTATTACTTATTATCACTATATTATAGTTTGTTTATGGATATTAAAACTTAAATATCCACTCCTTCTAAGCAAATGAGCTAATGTTACACGCCAAACACTACAATTAAATTAATATCTACCTTTCAGAGCCGAATAAGCGTTCTTTGTGGGTACACACATTCGAGATCTGCCTACCAAGTAACATTCGAGGTAGTGAACATGTCAAACCGCCAAGAATAAAACCTACAATTTCCCCGTTCAGTATAATATGTTTTAAATTAAGGAAGGTATAGTTTCGATTCAAAACAGTGTTTATGATGAACATATTTTTAAGAAAAAGGTTAACCAGTAAATTGTTGCATCCTTGTTTCTTCATCGAATATTCAAAAATCACTTTTAGTTGTCCGCCTGCGAACAACTAAGTTTAAAACCGTCTTTAAACATCGCTTTCGTTAGCTATCAATCCCCAAAGAAGTCAAAGAAGTTCCGTTTAAGTTAAGTCAGAGATTTCAGAGATTTGAGATTTTCAACTCCATTTATTCACAAATTGATACATAATGTGATTATTTTGTTAAATTGAATAATTTTGAACGGATCGTCTGATAAAGAAAGTCAATAAACAATTTGAATTATACATATCGCGCGTATGTATGCATTATTAAATAGTCCACTATGTGCTCCGTCATAGGCAGGTGGTATTTAATCTGAAGTTTTTACAAGATCATAGTCCACTATGTGCTCCGTCATAGGCAGGTGGTATTTAATCTGGTGTTTTACAAGATCAGGAAAACTATTTCAGCGCAGGTCCGCGCATACAGGCAGTAGTGAAGGCGCAGCGGGACCTGTAAATAAAATCTGAGTTACTTATCGCACGTTACGCTTAATATAACGGGTCTCATTAAAACGCAGACGTTGGAACGTTGGAAAATACAAACGATATGGAAAAAAAGGACAACGCAGTCGATGATTGATGTCCGTTATTATCGTATTTTTATGTAGTTGTCTTCTTTGAAGTTAAATGTTTAACGTTAAACATACATAATAAATACTAAACCATTGATGTTCTATTAAGACCGTGTCTGGGAACGAGATTTTAACCCATCGGGCCTTGAGTCGTCTCCGAGTAAAACAACGTAAGTTTGTGACAACCGATTCGAGTAATTTGTCAACCCATTGTTTTGCGATACACAATAGCTGTATATTGAAGTATCGTCTTAAGTGTGTATTTAGTATCGAATATGACTACTTTGCGTGTTTTTTTCCTTTTGATTTGTAATGGTGTACATTAAACAACGTTTATATAACAATCAAAACAGTAGTGCACAAATCAACATTATCTTTTTCGGATAAGTTTCTCTCTTTTTGTAAAGATAGCTTTTTCATAGATTTTTATTTGTTTTGCTTCAATAAACTGCAAAGTTTGTCTGTGGGCTTTGGATTTCCTGTAAAATGAATGTATTGCATCAATCATGATGTGTTTATGAGCCGTTTTGGCGTTCATAATGACGATCTAAGACGATATTTCTGTCTGTTTTACCCATAAGGTGCTCGAAATATAAAACCCTTCTCATTTTATCATTTGTTTTCGTACGTTTTTATAGTACCATAAACTGTATTAACATTTCGTTGATACAATTAAGTACATATATTCCCCTCAAAGTATTGTAATTTCACTTAATGTATTTTAGATGAATGTATAACTGTTGATTAGCTGATTGGTTACGTCTGTGTACTGACTATGGTTGTGTAATCAAATTTGTGTTGCAAATATGTGTGCAATCCCACAATGATCTGTTAGCAATGACAATTTCATTCTTAAGGACAACATTAATGAATTTGCCATCAATGTGTTAAATCTATTTGATGAGTGTATTGGCATAACTATAAATGTAACTATTATTCGCAAATGTATTATCGTTTCGTCAATTATCTTATTGTGTAAATTTATTGTTTTATGTTTTAAAACAATTATTTGTTAAGCGAATTTCCATCATGAAATTCCATTCATAGCGTAATAGGTATTCACTATTCCGACGACATATTCATTAAATAGTGATTGCAAGTAATTTTATTTTATATTAACTGGTTTCCATAACATAAAGTCTTTTTCAGAAAGTCTAAAAAGGGGCCTGTTGTTGTTATTTTGTCTAAGTTATCTCGATATCATTTATTGAATGCTAAACAGTGCACTCACATCTCGACATTTGCGTTTAGAAACACTCTAAACTGTTTAGTTTAAACTTGCCATTTAAAAAAGCGAATACTTCATTTTTTAATGAGGTTACGCAACAGCGAACACCTGCGGTGCCTTCAGCTCTTTGATTTATGTAAATAATCAGCATGTCTCGTAGGTGGGTGGTAAAGTGCATAGGACGAGTATTTTACCAGCATCGCTGGTCCGTGAAATTCATTTATTAACATATACTCTTCGAATGTGCGCGGTTACGAGTATATATTAGCTGATGTTTCATTTGATTAACTAAATACGCATGCAAATTGTGAAATATTCTGAAGAATGTACGAATATATAATTCCTTTTATTTTGATTAAGTCGTAATTGATAAGAATTCCACTGTTGGAACATACACAGACCATTTAAATGTTAGATAAGTTACTTTTCTATTGAAATTGAAAACTCTATTAAGTCGATTTCACATTTCAAAAAACAGCACGGTGTATTAAAAGATCTTTTCCCATCCTTAGTCCTAAAGAATAAACATCAAAGTTTCCCGTGTGCAGAGTGGATACGTGCGCAAATGGACGCACAAGAACAGAAAGACAGAGCTCTGGCACTCATTCTACAAAAAGAGGAGGACGAACCATGTCAAGAAAACATTCCCAGTTAAAAGGTTTACAACGAGATGATCAACATGTACATCCTACAAACGGTTCGTCTTCAGGTCAAAGATCCCGTTGAAACCCATGGTATTCGACATGATCGGAGTGTCTAAGGTAAATGTCACAAAAGACGCAAACCTTATCAGAACAGACAATCCGCTGGTACTGAGGGATGAAAAAGATCACCTGAACATGACATTAGCATTGGCTCTGTCTCTGCAAGAACATCAGAAGGCTCAGGGCAGCGGTCAACAAAGAGGTAAAGTCATTGTCAACAGGAAAACTTCCATAAAGCGTTTCAAATTAATTAAGAGGCTTAGGCGGTAGCATATTAAAACCCAATACAAAGGATAAATATTTGTAATTTGCATTTGGATTAAAATTGCTTAGACATTGATGTTTATTCTAATATATTGAATCGAAATTCAAACAATTTTGCCTAGTGAAATTTGTTAAAATTTCATTTAAATACAAATAATAAATTATTAAGACACGTGGTCGTAAGAAACAAAAAAAAAACAGAAGACACGGTTTAATCAATACGAATGGTTGTTTATTATGGTTGTTTATATATGCGTTACAAGGGTGTATTTCATGCCATTGAAATGGAGAAAGCTGCCAGAGTTTCGACCGAACCCGATACTGATCGGTAAACCATTTTAAATTAACGATATTGTTAGAATATCATCAGAAATACTATGTAGCAAATACATATTTAATTTATTAATTTATTACCCAATAACAAACACAAAATAATAATAATATGTTATTTTAAGCAGTTGCGCCAAATGACCTTCAACAGATTTAGGAGCATAGAGATGGCGATTCTGAAGCCGTAGCTAGAGTCCTTCAGGTAAGTTCGTGTTGGCTGTTACTTACACGTTCTCTTTTAAGTAAAAGAATATATATGATATTAAAAATGAATAAATATAACAACTGATATTAAGATGTCTTACACTTGGTAATCATCTAAAAGTATTTATAATTTGCAAGATCATTAACAATAAAGAAGATTTTATAATTATCGGTCATAGAAAAGAATTTCAATAGTTTCATGTACTGTATGTGTTCCGTTTAAACACGCATGCGTTTCGTTTATTATCTTCAGGACGATATTTTTTTGGAAACTGTCCATTTAGAGGAGGAAGCTATCAAACTGGTTGCAGAAGCTGAAGTTTACTCAAGTTTGAACAATACACATACTATTTCTTAAAATATAACTCAGATTTTGCCCCTTGTTTTAAAATAGGACATTAAACTTGTATCTGTAAAACAAACGCAACATATCTGAAAGGAATATTCAGGAAAGCATCTACAACACGAGAACAGTGATACATTACTTTAAAATAATATTCGATCAACCTCATGTAAATTAAAAATGCTCTCCTTGTGACAATTAATTGTCGCATAATTTATATGGAAAAAAATATTAGCAGTGATTTATTATCTATGTTTTAAGATACGTTATTATTTAATAGGTCTCCAATTGGGTCAACACTGTGCGGGCATGGCAAGTATTGACGACTCGGAGACGGTCGCAAGGGCTCTGCAGGTAACCATAACGACAAACACTATGACCATTGATGAATGTTCCCTAGCTCGTGTTAAATTGAGCCCATATCCAGCTACCATGTATTAAATATCGTATATATTTTAAACATATAGTGCATAATCAAAATCAGTCATTTTCAAAATTAATATGTCAATAAATGCTTTTGCAAAGTACATGCGCTTTTAGATGTGTTTTATTTCTCGTATAAAACTAATCGTAACTACATTTAAAGGCAAAATATGATGCCGAATTACGAGAGATCGAAAAATAACCCCAATTTCTGAAAGCAGGAGAGCATGAGAACGTGTCTCTCGAAAATCACTGCTAGAAGAGATCAACACAAAAGAATCAGGCATTCAGACCGCACAAGTAACGGAAATAAGACATTCAATTAATAAGGTAATCAATTAGGCAATCAATCAAGAAGACAATCAATCAATAAGGTAATCAATAAAGCAATCAATCAAGAACGCAATCCATCAATAAGGTAATCAATAAGCCAATCAATAGGGTAATCAGTGTGTCAAACAATAAGTTAATCAACAATACAAACAAAAAGGTTCTCAATATAATAAGCCAATCAATAAGTCAGTCAAGCAATAGCTTATTCATAAGGAAACCAACACTAGTATATACATGTATAAGTAAATCAATAAGGTCAGCATAAGGTCTATTAATAAATAACTGATTTATAAATCTATTAATGACATAGTCAATAAGTCAATGAATATGGTATCATTAAGTCAGCCAATCAATAGCTAATGTGTCTATCAATAGGTCAATCAATCGATCCGTTCATTTATTTAGCCATTCATGCATTTTCCAGTCATCTATCCATAAAACCATCCATCAAGACATTTTTTTCTTTGTGTGTCTCCCTACCTCAAAGGTCAAGGTCACACTTCGAGGTCAAAAGTCAAATTTAACCATTTATCAGCTTGAATATTCCTTTCTCAGCCGTAAGTTTGCCATATAGTGATGGATTTTGAAATAATATGTCACAAATGCTATTCATCATAAAACAGCATACGTGGACTGTAACTCCGTCATTCATCATGCTTTAGTGGTAAGATAACTGAGGAAACGGCATTTCATGTGCAAAACCTGTCTTCCACCTCAGAGGTCAGCATCACACTTAGACGTCAAAGGTCCAACTTGCCTATAAAACATCTTTTCCAAGCTGTATTTTTTTCATTCGTCACTTCAATTTTAAGACAAACAACCTCAAATTACTACCATAAGGATACTGCATGTTGCGCGTATCATCTGTCTAATTCTCTCAAAGATTAAGTTCTTGACAGAAGCGCAGTAATGAGAAAACAAGTGGAATATGGGGGCAACCGTTTTCTATGGACGCATGTTTTGTTCATTTAGATATCTTATTTGCTCTCTTATTATATTTGTATTTACCTTCTATCATATCAGGTCTTCAATAATTCGGTTTCCGTGGACTCAAGTGAGCGCCCATGGGTCTCGTGTTTACATTTAAGAGTAACCATAGTCATGATAATACAATTGTAAGCCTTTTGAATATGTTGTCCTTGTATACGTGTAATGTATTTACTCTCAACTCACACCGACCTGTTACCATAATGTGTATTTATTACTGATAGTATGATGCTAATTTATAATTTTATATTTTTGATGTGTTTTCGTGAAAATGTTGTATATAAACTTGACTTGTGATAAGGCTTCATTAAAACTATACCGCTGCTCCGCAACCAAAGTTCATCAATGTTTGACAATAAATAACATGAAATAAACTTTCCATATTCAAAAGCTGCAATTTAACAGGTGGTTATTTCTAGTAGACTTTATTATTTTCCATTAGGCCATTTGGAGGTGCGAGAAGAAAGGGCAGCGTTTCAAGGCGAACATCGACAAGCTCGGGATGAGATGCAGGCTGTAGGTCTAGAACTACAACTGCAACGATAGGTAATATATATTATCATCTAAATTCAGCAAGTATATTTTACTTCTATTAATATATTTGTATATATTCATTGAAATATGTGTAAATACTGATACATTTAAATTATAACGCAAATCGGTAAGTATATATAATAGTTGTTTATCGAGGCTTTGTTTCGTCTTGGACTCAAGTGTAAAGAACAGTTTTACTAAACAGTAATTCCTTATAATTGATGCTGATTTCATTTTCTGATATATACCATTGTAGATGCTGAGAATTATGTTCAAATGACTTTTCTATAAAACCACATTGTGGATTTCAATCTAGATCTAACTTGCAAGAAATGTTCCAGGATGGTGCTTAACTAAATTCCCTGAATCCAAAGTAATTTGTGTAAAATATGGTTGCCGCTTTGAACGTTTTTATGGTTCCAGGGTGAATCTCTATCAAATTCCTCAAAATTATTGTGTTTGCTCAACTGAACACAGCGTGCTTATGATGAGCTTTTGGGATACCACGATGTCCGCTGTCCTTTCCTGACCTGCATGACGTGTGTGCTTGTGCCCTTTAACTTTTTCTTCCAACGACATCTTCTCTTGAACTGCTCGGCAGAATTTGACGAAACATTACAGGGATGTGCCTAGGGTGTTCGTCTATATATTTTTTTCAAATCGTTCCGGTCCGTTAATTTATTAGGTCTCGGGGCGATAATATGTTTCAAGAATGAAAACTTCAAAAATCTCATCTAAAACCGCAAGGCCCAGGGGTTTAATTGTTTGGATGTAGCTTGTTAGTGTGGTCCTTTACAAAAGATATTCAAATTATGCCCTGGGATCAAAACTAGCCTCGCCCCTGGTATTACCAGTTTAGATTGACTTATAGAAAGAATACCTCTGACAAATATTGTATGAAACCGCACTCTATAAGGCTTTTATATTGGGTATATAGCATTATCTAGAGGTCCTCTTCAAATTTTGTTCAAATTTTGTCTCTGGTGTCAAAGCTGGCTCGGCCCATTGATATTACATAGACTAAATTAAACAAAATGCGACTTTCAATAAACGCAGATGCCCCCGATGGAAGCTTAGTCAGTATCGATTCATTGGCCCATATGAATAAGTCTTAATAAAAAATTAATTCACTGTCAAGGTAAAAATAAAGTCAAGTGATGTGAGTGTGCTAAGTGTTGGATTGAATAATCAAAGCTTTCTAGTAATTAGTATTGATGTTAATCAAACAGTCCATTTGGGTAACCAAGAATGCTGACCTACTGAATTAGAGTCTTTTGAGTCCAAAAGTAGGTCAATCTCAAGGTCAAAATGAGGTCAAGTCATATGGGTGTATTTAGAGTGATCAAAGTCATAATTCATGTACGTATAAAAGCTTTGTAGGAAGCATTTTTATGTAGACGAAACGCGTAATTTTGGGTTAATCAAGAACTTGGACCTTCTGAATGTGTCCAAATCCAAAAGTTGGTCAATGTCGAGGTGAAAATGAGACAATTGTGATGTGGGTGTGTTGATAGTTTTCCTAGATAACATCCATTCAATTATCGAAGCTTTGTAGCATGCGGTATTGATGTTAGATGACACGCGTAATTTTTGGAAAACCAAGAATTTTAACCTTCTGATTTAGTCTATATTTTAACATTAAGCAAATGTCATTGTCAAAATGAGTTCATTTGATGTGAAAGAGCTCAAAATAACATTAATGCAAATATCACAGACTTGTAGCAAGTATTGATGCTATGCAAAACGTGCCATCTATGATTAACCTCGTACAGACGGACGGGCGGAAAAACGGACAGGCCAAGCAACATCTGACTCTGTGCATAAGTATATGCTTGGGACGTTAAAACAACAACAACACAGTTGTGCGATAATTGGACGATCCTCAGCAATGAATATTTTCTTTCTTTCCAGGCCGCGAATGTCATTCTTATAATTGGACGATCCTCAGCAATGAATATTTTCTTTCTTTCCAGGCCGCGAATGTCATTCTTCAGCACCAGCTTGATACTAATCGATTATTGAGACGTTCCTTACAAGAACGAGATCGTCAGATGCAAGCAATACAGGGTCGACGTCTGCTTGTAAATATGCTTCTGGACTTTATATTTTACTTTCAAATCAGTTATTATATTGATCGTCAGGGGTTTCTATTTCAGTGCTTACGAAAAGCTAAACACATGCGCAATCATATCGATTAACTTCAAGCCATTGGAAATAAACACCTTGACAAACAGAAAGGCGAGCGAGAAAGCCAATTATCATACCCCTCCCTTCGAAAAAGCGGGGTTATATTGCTTTAAATCGCCCTGTCGGTCGGTCGGTGGGATGATCAGATTGTCGGTCCGTAGGTCTTTTTTTTTTCGAACGATACCTTGAGAACGCTAAGACCTAAATCTACCATCCTCCAAGTTGGTTGCTTGGGAGGACAGGAAGACGCCTGTCGCTTTCGGGGTCAAAGATCAATTTCAAAGGGAGTTGTAACATGAAATTAAATGGGAAAAATATTAATTTATGTACCGTTGATACCGATTTTAACATCCATTAACATACTTTAATTGCGATTACACACCATCGGAGCAGTGCAAACATGGCACTGGCAGCAACAGTTGCGTTCAATTTTGTAATCCTGTTCAAAGCGGTGTTTACAAATGTTATTACACACAAAGTTTGTTTTAGTTCTTGATTATTTTGCTGATGTTTAACTATGGGCGATTTAAAACATTTATAATTCTTGAACTGTAGATGATTTCAATCATTTATAATTTCTTTAAGTTTGTGGAGGGGCAGACATGTTTACACACATTTTTTTGTTTCTGTCTAATTACGCTTTGGGAAAAATATGAGTATAATCGTGTTGTGATAAATATACTCCTAGGACATAAATGTTATACGTGTTGAAAATGCAATCTTTGGTGTCTTTCAACATTTTATATTTACTTCATTTTGACTTTTATTCTCAAGATACTTTAATTATCTTTAACACTCGACAATCGATTAGTTAGAACCAACAATTTGTAAAAAACTGAAATACTTCATGCTTTTTTCATCATTGACAGACCGTTTGGAATTTTAATTCATTACACCATGGGACATTCCTATATGAGGTATACAGACTAGCTAATTAAGGACAGGACTCTTGCTATATTGAATGCATGCGTATAAACCTTCATAGAAATGCAAGTCATTGTATGTATGAATATAATTGTAAAATATAGAGATATAACTTTTTTTATTTTTTGGAATTATTTTTTGACACGTTGCTCATCCTTATTGACCTAAAACCTGTATGCATGCATGTTATAAAATATTCGTTGATATATTTGTTGCAATACTGTATAGAGTATGCAAGTAAAGGGGTATATCGCTTTTATGTTATGGTGTCGTTCAACTCTTTGAACATATGTACGAAAAAAACGAATTTATACTTAGAAATAATCATACGTTTGTGTTATGTTAATATAGTTCAAAAATATATAATTTATGTTGGCGAGCTAAAGCAGTAATGATATACAAGAGATGAAGATTGTCGGAAGATATCAGCGATAACATGCTTAATCATCGTTAGCGTTACAGTGAAGTAAACATCTTATTTTGACGACAAAATATTTTTTGATGATTATTCACAATTCATTTGGATCGTTATCAATTGGCACAGAGTAAAATGCATGACTCATTTATGTTTGTGTTTTAGAGAATATTTGGTCCTGATGCAATAAACATGTCAGGGAACAACTATGAAGAAAGCTAGTTTCAAGCAGTTATATAAATATCGGTATGTAACCGATCTTTCATGAAAGTCTAAAGAGCTTGAAATGTTGATCAATTTCTGTAAATGTCACAGTCATTTGCAGTATATTATGGTTATAATTAAGACGCCAAATATCACAGGCATTTGCAGACAGTGATGGTGATAATTAAGACGCCAAATCATTCATAGAAATATATGTGTTCATTAGAATCCCAGTTTGTACGGATCAAGTGATTGTGTACGTCAAAACATTGTTCATTGTCAGACCACCACAAATTCCAGTCTGTACATTTTTCGTCTATTTCGCCCGAGACAACCGGTTGAGGACCTTTTAACGCTTATCCTTCTGGCGCTTTATAACGTCTACATCAGGTCTTATCTTGTTTGTTTACATATATATTTCACCTGTTAAAATGTTTTACAATTATTTCACATTAATTAATTTTATACAAAGGGTTTGCTAAATTTGCAAGAGCGGGTAGAGGCGGTATCCAGTGAGCTTTCTGATGTGGATTGCTCACGCCTCCCAACAAAGACCTTTAAGAAAGTAGGGGATACAAACTCTGCGTGTTCTGTCTGTTATGAGGACTATACGACTGGCGACAAGCAGACGACTCTTCCATGTCTACATGTGTACCACTCATGTTGTATATAACCTTGGCTCAAGGTATGAGACTTTGTAGAACATACCGATATGTAGCTTTAAAGATTCGTTTGCCAATATTCTGTCTTGATACATTAATTAAAACTAAGTACATGTACTTAACATGAAACCTATTGCAACAAACTAACATATAGGTAATGTTTGATTTAAAAATATATGATTGATATAGATATATTGGACGTGACTGATATTGACTCTATATTTTGTTTGTTGTGATCATTCAATCTAGATGCATAAAGTTGAAAGACAACGATTGTATAGGATAATAATGCAATACGTATTTTAAATCTTCCCTGCCAAACAGAACGATTATTCTTATCACCTTATCCAAATGCAAAAAAGGACCACACTTGATGTACATGGATTATATATACATTGTACTTATAATGAACAGACCTACTTCACAATTATACTATTGGGATTAGG
Organism: Dreissena rostriformis; assembly: GCA_007657795.1. Lineage (NCBI taxonomy): Eukaryota > Metazoa > Mollusca > Bivalvia > Myida > Dreissenidae > Dreissena > Dreissena rostriformis. The sequence goes on along the minus strand of VMBQ01001406.1, from coordinate 79,208 downwards.
GTTAATCTTTTAATCGACTTTTTATACCCTTATGCATGTTCTTCTCATTGATACTTAGTAACTGGGTTATGAAAGCAACCTTTCAGAGAAAAATGTTGGATTGCAATAAATAAGCCGTAGATTTCAAACAATATTAAGGGACTGTTTTTGGCTTTACCATTAGAAAAAAGACTAGGGCCGTAACGCGTTTCAGCCGGCTTGATCCAAGCAGAAAAAAAAAGATATTAATTTACATTTTAAGTGTGGTAAAGGCTTACACAAAGTGTTTACAATCAAGGGTCACGATCACAATTTAGAAACGCAGACAAGATGGTTGTTTTGAAACATGCTCCTTAACAAGCAAACCTTCGCATAAATACGATGGAAAAGTGTTTCTTAACAAGATAAATGATAAGTAATCATTGTTTTCTCCTCTGTTTGTTCCGCATTGTCAATGTATTTGTACTGGAGAGATGGCTCGGAAANTACAGAATGATGAGAACATGAGTCGCCCACAAGAAACAGTTCCCTAGGTCAGGGACCTATACAGAATGATGAGAACATGAGTCGCCCACAAGAAACAGTTCCCTAGGTCAGGGACCTATACAGAATGATGAGAACATGAGTCGCCCACAAGAAACAGTTCCCTAGGTCAGGGACCTATACAGAATGATGAGAACATGAGTCGCCCACAAGAAACAGTTCCCTAGGTCAGGGACCTATACAGAATGATGAGAACATGAGTCGCCCACAAGAAACAGTTCCCTAGGTCAGGGACCTATACAGAATGATGAGAACATGAGTCGCCCACAAGAAACAGTTCCCTAGGTCAGGGACCTATACAGAATGATGAGAACATGAGTCGCCCACAAGAAACAGTTCCCTAGGTCAGGGACCTATACAGAATGATGAGAACATGAGTCGCCCACAAGAAACAGTTCCCTAGGTCAGGGACCTATACAGAATGATGAGAACATGAGTCGCCCACAAGAAACAGTTCCCTAGGTCAGGGACCTATACAGAATGATGAGAACATGAGTCGCCCACAAGAAACAGTTCCCTAGGTCAGGGACCTATACAGAATGATGAGAACATGAGTCGCCCACAAGAAACAGTTCCCTAGGTCAGGGACCTATACAGAATGATGAGAACATGAGTCGCCCACAAGAAACAGTTCCCTAGGTCAGGGACCTATACAGAATGATGAGAACATGAGTCGCCCACAAGAAACAGTTCCCTAGGTCAGGGACCTATACAGAATGATGAGAACATGAGTCGCCCACAAGAAACAGTTCCCTAGGTCAGGGACCTATACAGAATGATGAGAACATGAGTCGCCCACAAGAAACAGTTCCCTAGGTCAGGGACCTATACAGAATGATGAGAACATGAGTCGCCCACAAGAAACAGTTCCCTAGGTCAGGGACCTATACAGAATGATGAGAACATGAGTCGCCCACAAGAAACAGTTCCCTAGGTCAGGGACCTATACAGAATGATGAGAACATGAGTCGCCCACAAGAAACAGTTCCCTAGGTCAGGGACCTATACAGAATGATGAGAACATGAGTCGCCCACAAGAAACAGTTCCCTAGGTCAGGGACCTATACAGAATGATGAGAACATGAGTCGCCCACAAGAAACAGTTCCCTAGGTCAGGGACCTATACAGAATGATGAGAACATGAGTCGCCCACAAGAAACAGTTCCCTAGGTCAGGGACCTATACAGAATGATGAGAACATGAGTCGCCCACAAGAAACAGTTCCCTAGGTCAGGGACCTATACAGAATGATGAGAACATGAGTCGCCCACAAGAAACAGTTCCCTAGGTCAGGGACCTATACAGAATGATGAGAACATGAGTCGCCCACAAGAAACAGTTCCCTAGGTCAGGGACCTATACAGAATGATGAGAACATGAGTCGCCCACAAGAAACAGTTCCCTAGGTCAGGGACCTATACAGAATGATGAGAACATGAGTCGCCCACAAGAAACAGTTCCCTAGGTCAGGGACCTATACAGAATGATGAGAACATGAGTCGCCCACAAGAAACAGTTCCCTAGGTCAGGGACCTATACAGAATGATGAGAACATGAGTCGCCCACAAGAAACAGTTCCCTAGGTCAGGGACCTATACAGAATGATGAGAACATGAGTCGCCCACAAGAAACAGTTCCCTAGGTCAGGGACCTATACAGAATGATGAGAACATGAGTCGCCCACAAGAAACAGTTCCCTAGGTCAGGGACCTATACAGAATGATGAGAACATGAGTCGCCCACAAGAAACAGTTCCCTAGGTCAGGGACCTATACAGAATGATGAGAACATGAGTCGCCCACAAGAAACAGTTCCCTAGGTCAGGGACCTATACAGAATGATGAGAACATGAGTCGCCCACAAGAAACAGTTCCCTAGGTCAGGGACCTATACAGAATGATGAGAACATGAGTCGCCCACAAGAAACAGTTCCCTAGGTCAGGGACCTATACAGAATGATGAGAACATGAGTCGCCCACAAGAAACAGTTCCCTAGGTCAGGGACCTATACAGAATGATGAGAACATGAGTCGCCCACAAGAAACAGTTCCCTAGGTCAGGGACCTATACAGAATGATGAGAACATGAGTCGCCCACAAGAAACAGTTCCCTAGGTCAGGGACCTATACAGAATGATGAGAACATGAGTCGCCCACAAGAAACAGTTCCCTAGGTCAGGGACCTATACAGAATGATGAGAACATGAGTCGCCCACAAGAAACAGTTCCCTAGGTCAGGGACCTATACAGAATGATGAGAACATGAGTCGCCCACAAGAAACAGTTCCCTAGGTCAGGGACCTATACAGAATGATGAGAACATGAGTCGCCCACAAGAAACAGTTCCCTAGGTCAGGGACCTATACAGAATGATGAGAACATGAGTCGCCCACAAGAAACAGTTCCCTAGGTCAGGGACCTATACAGAATGATGAGAACATGAGTCGCCCACAAGAAACAGTTCCCTAGGTCAGGGACCTATACAGAATGATGAGAACATGAGTCGCCCACAAGAAACAGTTCCCTAGGTCAGGGACCTATACAGAATGATGAGAACATGAGTCGCCCACAAGAAACAGTTCCCTAGGTCAGGGACCTATACAGAATGATGAGAACATGAGTCGCCCACAAGAAACAGTTCCCTAGGTCAGGGACCTATACAGAATGATGAGAACATGAGTCGCCCACAAGAAACAGTTCCCTAGGTCAGGGACCTATACAGAATGATGAGAACATGAGTCGCCCACAAGAAACAGTTCCCTAGGTCAGGGACCTATACAGAATGATGAGAACATGAGTCGCCCACAAGAAACAGTTCCCTAGGTCAGGGACCTATACAGAATGATGAGAACATGAGTCGCCCACAAGAAACAGTTCCCTAGGTCAGGGACCTATACAGAATGATGAGAACATGAGTCGCCCACAAGAAACAGTTCCCTAGGTCAGGGACCTATACAGAATGATGAGAACATGAGTCGCCCACAAGAAACAGTTCCCTAGGTCAGGGACCTATACAGAATGATGAGAACATGAGTCGCCCACAAGAAACAGTTCCCTAGGTCAGGGACCTATACAGAATGATGAGAACATGAGTCGCCCACAAGAAACAGTTCCCTAGGTCAGGGACCTATACAGAATGATGAGAACATGAGTCGCCCACAAGAAACAGTTCCCTAGGTCAGGGACCTATACAGAATGATGAGAACATGAGTCGCCCACAAGAAACAGTTCCCTAGGTCAGGGACCTATACAGAATGATGAGAACATGAGTCGCCCACAAGAAACAGTTCCCTAGGTCAGGGACCTATACAGAATGATGAGAACATGAGTCGCCCACAAGAAACAGTTCCCTAGGTCAGGGACCTATACAGAATGATGAGAACATGAGTCGCCCACAAGAAACAGTTCCCTAGGTCAGGGACCTATACAGAATGATGAGAACATGAGTCGCCCACAAGAAACAGTTCCCTAGGTCAGGGACCTATACAGAATGATGAGAACATGAGTCGCCCACAAGAAACAGTTCCCTAGGTCAGGGACCTATACAGAATGATGAGAACATGAGTCGCCCACAAGAAACAGTTCCCTAGGTCAGGGACCTATACAGAATGATGAGAACATGAGTCGCCCACAAGAAACAGTTCCCTAGGTCAGGGACCTATACAGAATGATGAGAACATGAGTCGCCCACAAGAAACAGTTCCCTAGGTCAGGGACCTATACAGAATGATGAGAACATGAGTCGCCCACAAGAAACAGTTCCCTAGGTCAGGGACCTATACAGAATGATGAGAACATGAGTCGCCCACAAGAAACAGTTCCCTAGGTCAGGGACCTATACAGAATGATGAGAACATGAGTCGCCCACAAGAAACAGTTCCCTAGGTCAGGGACCTATACAGAATGATGAGAACATGAGTCGCCCACAAGAAACAGTTCCCTAGGTCAGGGACCTATACAGAATGATGAGAACATGAGTCGCCCACAAGAAACAGTTCCCTAGGTCAGGGACCTATACAGAATGATGAGAACATGAGTCGCCCACAAGAAACAGTTCCCTAGGTCAGGGACCTATACAGAATGATGAGAACATGAGTCGCCCACAAGAAACAGTTCCCTAGGTCAGGGACCTATACAGAATGATGAGAACATGAGTCGCCCACAAGAAACAGTTCCCTAGGTCAGGGACCTATACAGAATGATGAGAACATGAGTCGCCCACAAGAAACAGTTCCCTAGGTCAGGGACCTATACAAATATAAGTATGTAAATGTAAAGGTCCCTACCTAGGTCCAAGGCCAAGTGAAAAATTCAAGGCCAAAGGTCGGTAAAGGAAATCAGTCCTGAACAATGTGTCCAAGTTGTTAAGGTCACAATTTAATGTCAAATTTAGAATAGATGGATAGATACTTGAAATAGCTGGGCTTAATTGACAATGGTTTTGAGTTGTAATGTCAAGCACAACCATGTCGCTAGGTCAATGTTACATTCATAGAGATAACTCTTAACGCATTTTCTGACGCATAATTTTGTCCAACATGGATGGATTGTCCAATAACCATGTCACTCATAGAAGCTTGGTCCCTTACTCCAAACTCAGAGCTAAAGGTGCATGTTCATAGTTTTTTCCAGAGAATAAATGTGTTGAGCAACTATGGAGTATCAAGGTATGGGACAGAAGTGACAAGCAGTTTCAAATGCAAGAAATAGGTCCAATATAAAGGGGCACACATGGTAATTTGTAAATATAAAAACCCAACCCATAATACTTTGTCCTTCATGTAACTTCGTCCAGCATGACTGGATTTTAAATACCTAAGCAGAAGCGGCACAAATTTATTAATGGAATGTCGCATATGCATAAGGGGACATCAAGGTCATAATTCAAGGGGGGGGGGCGGGATTCTTGGGTGGGATGGTTGGACAGTCTTTCAAAAATAAAATAATCACAATTTTTTATGTCCCCCAGTCTATACTGGGGGATATATTGTTTTTGCCCTGTCCGTTTGTTTGTTGGTTTGCGCAAACTTTAACATTGGCCATAACTATTTTAATATTGAAGATATAAACTTGATATTTGGCATGCATATGTATCTCATCGAGCTGCACATTTTGAGTGGTGAAAGGTCCAGGTCAAGGTCATCCTTCAAGGTCAAAGGTCAAATATATGGGTCAAATCGCTCAAAAGGGGACATTGTGTTTCACAAACACATCTTGTGTGTTTTTTTTTAACTTTGCCTTCCCAGTGCCCTCATGATAGTAAGTAAGTGTACCAAGTTTGAATGCAATAGCTTTGATACTTTATGAGAAAAGTGGATCTAAACACAAAACTCAACCGGACGCTCAGGTGAAGACAATAGCTCATAATTGTTTTTCCTAAAAAATAGATGAGCTGATAACTAAATGACTCCGCGGTGATGAAAGTCTTTATAGTTCTTGGAAACAGCTGCAAGTCGAATAATACTGTGTTGACAATTATAAAACAATGTGAAAGAAAATCGTGGTACAAGAAGTAAATATACGTGTGCTTTGAACTCTACCCCTTAGAAGTTGTTATAAATATCGCCGTATAAAGTAATTGAACGGTATCAAATAAATGTCAAAGGAAAATACATAACAAGAATGTCATACACAAACTTTCTGTACAATTATACTTTTAAATACAATCAATTGCGTTAAAGCATTCACGCTTATACAAGCAATCAGATAATTATTACAACAAGTTATGACGTAAAGGCTCACTAGAATAGCTACACCAAACCAATACATGTATATTCAAATACCTGCCATGATAAAGGACAACATTGAACAACAGAATGAAATAAACGCATTGAGACAGTAGTGTCAATAAATGGTTCACACACATCTACATGTATTAGAAAAATCGCCTACTTTTAACAGTGCAAAAAGTCAGTTTTTGTTATTTGAGTAACATAAATAAATACACATAGATAACGCTAGACAAATCAACAGAAAAAACGTTTGATGAACATGGTAAACCTTTAGATTAATCTGTGCCCAACGGTTCATTCTTATGCCTCAAGTTCTTGCTCAGTTATTACAATATATAGAATATTTAAGTAAAATACATATTATAAAAATACAACACGGTCGCGCATAATCTTCAAATTCAATTACCCATATACAGTACATGTAAACAAACTTCCATCCCAGTATTTAAGTATTTTTTAGAAATCGCCGGATCCAATTTTGCGGACGATAGAATTGACTTTTAGCAACCCTCACCCAAACAAATACCAGCCATATGACTAACAGAATTACAAAGAACCATCTCAACTTCTGAACAACGGATTGTCCTGCACGAGCATATCTTTTTCAATAATACACACATTAGACGGGTCTTCAATTTTGAACCCAATTGTTCCGTCCATAAACGCGTGAACGAGTGGCCTCACTATGCATATATAATTGCCTGGTCTCACCATCGAGTAGGTAAAGAAAGGGGCGGGATTATCTCCGACATGGTCCAGGTAGAATTCCACTTTGCTTTCACTGTCCATATCATCCTGAAAAATAAAGGTTTAACAAAAATAGCATGCATTTCTCTTGTATTAATGTATATCTTAACACAATAAATCCTGTTACAACTACTTCCATAATACTTGTTAACTACTTCCACAACTGCTGTTGATGGTGCTGCTACTACTATTATTGTTGCTGAAATAGTGTCTTCTTCTACTAACTCTTCCGGAACTGAGTACATATTCTGCTGCTTTCTACTATAAATAGTGATATCAACAGAAGAATTTTACCTCTAATAAAAGCATTGTTATCTCTTCTGTGACCACCAAAACTGCTCTGAATGCACATTTTGTATACATTTGTGTGTTTCATTTAGGTATTCATTTAAATTATTTCAAGATTACGTATTTTCATGAGTTTTCTTGTTTTTACCTTCAGATATGCTCCGTGTCGCATGACATGTTCGTGATACCTGTACATGAACGCTACAAGGACGTATTTATGCAAATTCATAAACAGTCCAAAGTGAAACATTTGTTCTCTGGGTACGTTAGAAAACCTTGTTAACACTTCGAGGTCAGGGAACCACGCCTTGGCGAACTCAATTGCTTTCTGTAAATATAAAAACAAGCAAGGTCAGATTCAGCATTAACATCATAGGATTATAGTTACCGTTTGACCCTTGGGGCGTGGACAGTTTTTACCTCAGGTTGATTGAAAACTGTTCGTAAGGTACAAATATAAAGTGTTAAAAAGCAAAATACACACCAATGGACAATGAGATTTCATATATATATCACATGACCCGGGTTGTGTCCCGTTTAAACGCAGGGATATGGTTTAAACATAATGTGTAGAGAACACCAGTATTATGTTAAATATCGTGTAATAAACCCTTGCAATTTCCGATATAAATATTTAGTAAAATCAATTGATTGGAAGTCTTTCTATTCTAAATCAGTCTTTATAAACAAATAAAGAGAATTAAAGTGAACTTTTTGCTTCACAAACAAGAATGAACTCCCGCTTGTGGCAATTTTTGACCCAAGAGACATGATATAAATGAACTTTGAAAAGGACCACTATGTTCCATACCAAATCTAATACGTCTGGACATTGTGGTTTCAAAAAGTTCATTTTTGTGTAATTAATGCTGTTATTGGTTGAATATAGAATATGTTGTTAGTGAAACAATAATCATGTTAAAAATAGAAATTCTTAGTTAAAAGGGGGCATAACATTAGAAGTTAATGTAGGATGATATAAATTGCACACACACACCCACACACACGTACACACACGCATGCACACGTACACGCACATATGAACGAACGCATACAACTTCATATCATAATGAACAATAAATGAACGTATGAATGCTGAAAAGTGTTAGGGAACTTCATCGGACTTGTTTGTGTATACGGACAGACGCAAAGACCGACGGAGAGTCAGTCAGACGACAGACGGCTATGTTGATCCCAGTATACACTATTAACTTCGAATCGAGGTTATAAACACATTATGTTACATGGTGAAAATATACACTTTTGTACACATTTGATTTCCCTCTACTAAATAATGTTTATTACGGTTTTGATGCTTATAAGAATAAATCCTGTTACCGTAATCAATTATAAATTTACATTTTGGGGGTCTTCTAACAAATCTAAACTTCAATCAAACTATGCTTTTGAACAGCTTTGTGGAAAACAAACATTTATTAACGAACAGAAATATCGTTCCATTGCAAAAGAGCCTTATCATCAGGAACGTCTTGAGTAAATTTAGATTTGTAAATCGTTTAATAAATGACATTATTTTTAAATTGAAGCATTGTATAAAACAAGGAATTATATAAGGAATGTTGATAAACATAATGTTTACTGGAAAAAAACTTGAACTAGTCATGTTGATAAACCTTGTGTTACATAAATTTGACCAGTCATTTTTAAAGTTAAGTGAAGAGGTCAAGTGAACTAGAATTGCGTTACACCGAAGAAATTCTGTGTACTTTGACTCTTATAGTGAATAAACATTGATTATTTCAATCGTTCCTCAATGACCACTAAAACGCTAAAAACTTAATGTTGCATTAGGCGAACCAAAAAATATTATTAACGTAATGGTACCTATAGTGAATAAGTCAAGCTTACCTTATTGTTACCTGAACTAAACTAGTCATGAGAAATTACATTGCTTTAACTAAAGTCAACCATTCATGTCCTTTCATATTATGTTACCTGTTACCTGAAGTGACGCAGTCATGTTTTGTTTAAATACTGATTCCTAAAGTGAAACTGAAATATTAATTACCATGGTAATACACTAAGTGGAGCAGCCATGCGCATTGATCCCTAAGGTTAATAAACCATGCTAATTAAGAACCCATTATCTAAAGTAAAACTGGCATATTTATTAACCAAATGTAAGGTTCAGTTAGATAGTCATGTTAATTTAACATAATGGTACCAACGTGAAGGGTTTATTAAACTTATGTTTTATAAGGTAAACCGTTCATGTGGTTTACCGTTATGTTCTCTGATTTGGAGAAGTCACATTTGTGAACCATATGATGACAGAAGTGAGCTTTATTAGATGTAGGCTCCCTTAAGTGAAGTAGTCAGGTGTATTAACATAATTTTAGATAGAGTGAAGTATTCGTGTTTCTTTAATTAATGTATGCTGGAGTGAAGCAGTCCTATTTATTAAGATTGTATAATCTGAGGTGAAGCTGGCATGTTTATTAACTTGGTGTTACCTTAAATAAAGCAGTCATGTTAACCAACTTTATATCGCATGTAGTTAATCTGGCATGTTTACTCACCTAATTTGAATCAAGGATGTTTATTAACATAATGTTACCTGAAGAGAACCAGTTGGTCTAGTTGCTGTCAAGAGTGCTTTCTCTGGACTTAGGGTTTTCAGAAATCGATTGTTGCCTCCACTAAATGTGTCAAACCATGTAACAAATTTGTCTTTTTCCATTTTCTGTAGATCGATTGCTTGCTGTTTCTTTCTCCGTAGACGTTCCTCGATTATTCGTTTATCTTCCACTGTGTATTCCTACAAAACACAAGATACTTTAAATAAAATAAGCTATTCCTCCGGTCGAGTTACCTCTAGGTGCTTCGACACCTTAAAAAATGAATATATTTCAGTGTAGATCAAATATCGGGGATATTATTTCCACATATGTCCATAGTTTCGTGAGACTAGAAAGTCATTTTATTTATGAAGGCATGCTGGGACACACACTGGGCTCGGGATATAATGGAGGGGGAGGGGCTTATACGCTGGAGTATCTTTAAACACTTACGGTTAACATTAATTGTACATGTTACACAAATGTCTAGCTTAATACCGTCATTAATATCAGACCGACTAAAAAAGTTGGTGCAGCGTTTGATTTCAAATCTGAAGATCGATTATTTGAATCCCAGATCAGCCAGATAACGTGTGTGGTGATTGACAGAGAAATTATGCCAACGGCCATTCTGCCTCTACCTCTGGTTCAATTAGTATTTTCTGGCATTATTGTATGCACTCAGTACTGATAATTAAGCCTGCAAAGGAAAATTGTGAGGATAACCAAGCTCAACGCATAACTAGAGCTTCACTCAGTAGTAAAGAATACCCCTGGCGCCACATGTCGAATTGTTTAGAAAGTTGCTATAAGGGTACATATATTGTAAGTAGAACATATATTGTATGCACAACTTCATATCCTAAGGAATAAAGCATATTTGTTTACATCTTGGATGTTGAAAAATATATGAATACTTTTTGGGCAAAGTTTTATTAACAAACAAAAAAAACGTCAAGAAGGGGGACAGACAGACATATTTGCATAGTGGTTCCCGAATACTCCACTTTTTGTAGTAGGGGTATCCTAGTATGTATATATATGAGGCTCTATACACATCCATGATCGGACTTACCTTTTTGCATGACTTTTTATGAACGGTCCAATCTTCTTTCTGGCAGGGTTTTGAGCAATAGAATATTGATCTACATCTAGCACATTTTTGCGTACATCCCATGATATTGCATCGGTTGCAATTTCCAGATTTCGCATCCGTTAAATCGTTTGTATTATCCAACTTGTATCTACTCGCTCCTTCTGTAGTTTCCGATTTAAGTTCACTAGTACGTTTTCGTTTGTCGGTTACGCCTTTCTTCTGCACGTTGGTTTTCTTTGAAGTAGAATTTGTGCTTGAAACTTTCGTGTTTCCGTTGTCATATTCATGAGCAAGTATTTTATCTACATTACCAGGTGTCAGTAAGTCTTGATTCGGTTTACCAAATGATGTAGGTTCATTAATGGACAATGTGTCAATATCGGGGACATCAACATCTTTTTCTGGCTTCATCTTCGTTGTTTGTTGCTCCGTACATTTGCGTTTGCACTCCGGCTTATGACGTTTCCAGTCTGCAGCTTGGCATACCCTCGTGCAATACCACGCACTTTTACAGTTGGCACACCTCTGGGCTCCAACACGCTGACAAAATGCACAAATACCGTTCATTTCTTGATCACTGTTGTTGGAGTTGTGTGTATCTTTTTTAGATGACGAGGAGATGTTACAAAGCCTTTTGTGCTTCTTCCAGTCTGCTTTCTGGCAATGGCTTGAGCAGTACGAGACGCCTTTGCAGTTGGAGCACAGTAACATATTACCATAAATGTTACAATTAGCGCAATGTCCATCTCGGTCGTTTGCACTATCCATGTTTGGAGGAATGCAACTTTACCTAAAGAAACAATAATAGTGAAACGCGTTAATGCCCATCTATAATACGCTTTCTTAATGTTTAATTAAAAGCATATGATCAAGAAAATGAGGAAACAGTGAATTTTGCATGAATGATCCATAGACCGGAACAAGCTGACCATAGGCGAACCCTTTAAAGGGAAGATGCCTACAATTTCATCTTATTCTCTAATTAGTTCGATAAATATTGCAATAACATGTTCTTATTTTATCAGAAGATAAATGACTCCCTGAAAAAAATTCCGAGTGGTTTATAATAATCTTATCGCATAAATAATTCTTTGCAAAGCATACAAACTACAAATAACGCCGTTCATGTTGTTCTCAAGAATATGAATCGAGTCTGACGTTCCGCTTGACTACCCTGATAGAGAAACATGTTTCATACTCGAAATCAACCCACTTATTTGTAAAACAATACACTGTAAATTTTAACACAGATTCATACCAATGATCATTGCCTGAAATCGCTATTACACAATAGACGTTTGGAAAATCTGTTTAAAGTATGCCGTGATGGTAATGAGTTCGATCAAGAGCTTTTTATTCATAACGAAATTGCTGATGCATAGTGAATAAGGAAAACGAATCAACTTGTATATATATCTACGTCTGCTTACCAGTACCAGAAAGTATTTCCTGAAAGAACGTTTATAACTTCACGGAGTATGCATACCACATTATCGGTTGACCATCAAATCCAAGCAGCCACTGGCAACACATATCACCGCACATCGATAAGAAAACTTAAAAAACGTATGCCATTTTCTGAAAATATGTTTCGGCGAAATTTATTATAAGAAAACTTGGAAAACGTTTGTCATTTTCTGCAAATATGTATCTTCGTTATTTATTACAAGGAAAATTAGAAAACGTAGATGCCATTTTCTGAAAATATGTTTCTTCGTTATTTATTACACAAACGTATGGGTCGATGTATTCTGGTTTTCCCAATGTAAATTGGCTCCTTACCAACTAGATAACAATCAATANTCTGACGTTCCGCTTGACTACCCTGATAGAGAAACATGTTTCATACTCGAAATCAACCCACTTATTTGTAAAACAATACATTGTTTATTTTAACACAGATTTATACCAATGAACATTGCATGAAATCTCTATTACACAATAGACGTTTGGAAAATCTGTTTAGAGTATGCCGTAATGGTAATGAGTTCGATCAAAAGCTTTTTATTCATAACAAAATTGCTGATGCATAGTGAATAAGGAAAACGAATCAACTTGTATACATCTACGTCTGCTTACCAGTACCAGAAAGTATGTCCTGAAAGAACGTTTATAACTTCACGGAGTATGCATACCACATTATCGGTTGACCATCAAATCCAAGCAGCCACTGGCAACACATTTCACCGCATATCGATAAGAAAACTTAAAAAACGTATGCCATTTTATGAAAATATGTTTCGGCGCTATTTATTATAAGAAAACTTGGAAAACGTATGTCATTTTCTGCAAATATGTATCTTCGTTATTTATTACAAGGAAAATTAGAAAACGTATGCCATTTTCTGAAAAAAATGTATCTTCGTTATTTATTACACTTAAGTATGGGTCGGTGTATTCTGGTTTCCCAATGTAAATTGGCTCCTTACCAACTGGAAAACAATCAATACAGATCATTGAAAACCTATGGACGCCTTCACTGTGTTATAATACCAAAACGTGTGATATGACGTCAATCTGACGTGCATAAATGCCTGTAACCATTATATATATGCATAATCACAATATATCAATTCACAATTTGAATATATACAGATAAAGCATTAATATACAAAGATATAATTTTCTTATATATAGACTAAATGTAAAAATATACAGATACAAATGTATTATATAGCACAATATATAAATACATTAACAAGTACAAATACAAGTATATTTTTATATAGTAATGCTTTATATGAATTTATTCAAATTATGTATTTATATATTGTGATTATGCATATATATAATGGTATGCTCTAATACATGACCTATACTGGTTTTATTGCTCACAACCTTCCGCTGATTTGTATGATTATATAATATGTTATAGATTATTCTTTACCCATTTATGCCTAGTGGACTCTCCCATTCTTTAAAATTGGATCAATTCATTTTCAAAACTAGGGATGTCTAGTATTTGTATTTCTATACTTAGTATATTTCTTACGAAAATTCCTTTAAGCAAAAAGCGCAGACCCAGATGAGACGCCGCATCATGCGGCGTCTCATCTGGGTCTACGCTGTTTGCCAAGGCCTTTTTTCAAGACGCTAGGCATAAATGGGTTAAGATATTTACTGATATGTTGTGTATATAGTTATGTGTTATTTTGTTAATATATCAGTTATATGAGTGCTTTTTAAAGAACCTGAGATACTTTGATTGTTTTAAAATTTATTTCGCTATTGGCACTATGCTAAATCTTTATACCATAACTAGACAAAAACTCAGCTAATAGTATAGATGAAACTTGGTCAGAATATTTATCTAGACAATGTGTAGGCCAAGTTTGAAAGAGGTCACGTATATCCTAAAACTAGGTTACTAGGTCAAATCTTAGAAATCCTTATTACCACTCTATAAGCCATGTTAATGACTCAATCTTGGTGAAACTTGAACAGAATGTTGATCTTGACAATATATATGCCAACATTGAATCTGGGTCAATTGTGTCCTAAAATTAGATGACCAGGTAAAATCTAAGGAAATACATATTACCCCACTAGAATCTCCGTCTATGATTCAATCCTGGTGAAGCATGTTCAGACTGTTCATCCTTACAATATCAAGGCCATGTTTGAATCTATGTCAGGTGGGGTGAAAAACAAGGGAACCAGGTCAAGTCTTTGACAATTTGTGTACATTTTACCCAGGAGAGCCCTTTAGGGCTCTCTTGTTGTTTTGCTAATACAACATATTTTTAACCTAGAGAAAAATTGTCAGGTACAATTTAATGGCTATATTTGAATTACTACATGTAGAATATGCTTCTTCCGATATTCAACTAACAATAATTGTAGTTTACAGCTATGTCCCATAAGGCTGAATGGATTTGTTAAATAGTCCAAGGCGTGGATCTAAAATTGCTCACAACTACTTTGACATCACTTCTGCATTTAAACAATTTGGATGACATGCAGAGTGTAATTAGTTCCAAATTACTGCACAGGCTAATCTTGGATGACAATTTACGCACAGGCATTATGCCCAGTTTTCTCAGAACACGACACAAATGTGTTGAGCTACTATGGAGTATCAAGGTATGGGACACAAGTGACAAGCAGTTTCAAATGCAAGATAAAAAGATCCAATATAAAGGGTCATACATGGTGATTTGTCAATATAAAAAACCAACCCAAAACACTTTGTCCTTCATGTAACTTTGTCCAGCATGACTGGATTTTAAATACCTAAGCAGAAGCGGCCCCAATTTATTAATGGAATGTCGCATATGCATATTGGGACATCAATGTCATCATTCAAGGTCAAATGTCATCAATTATACTTTAAAAACAGCTAGCTAGATTTACAATCATACTGATTGAATTGTCAAATACACTAATCAAGGCCTTACATCGAAGTTGAAGGTCACAATTAAAGCTGACGGAGCTGCTTTCACCTGCTCAGGCTTGCCATCGCTGCAGTCGCCATAAAATTCTTATTCGGCAGTACTGGTTTCATCCTTGGACATGGTTGCTCCCAATACCTGAAGCTGGTCGACTCTTCTAGTGCCTCGCGTTTCATGGTGATGTCTGCACTGGTGTTGTTCGTGCTGTTCACCATGATCTTTGATTTCTGATCTCCAACCTGAAAGCTCCTGGTCTTGGAGTTCACTGTTGGCGCCACCCATGAGGTCAATGTCATCAGCGAATATCAGGTTAGAGATGGCTCTGCCACCGATGGAGCTGGAGGTGTGGTCGCTTTTAGAGCCTCATGCAATATCTTTGTGAAAGAAAAGTTTGAACTGGGCAGGGGAGAGCAAACATCCCTGTTGTACACCCACTGATGTCCTGAAGAAGTCACCTATCTGTCCATTGGGAAGTACTGCGCTGCTTGTGTATGTTTAGAGCTCTTGGATGAATTGCACTAGCCCTTCACCAATTTTGAACCCTCTCACAACTTTCCATACACAATCGAAAGCTTTCTTTAAGTCAATGAAGTTGTGGAAGAGATCACATTGGTGTTACAGGTGTTTGTCAATGATGACTCTGCAGTTGAAAATCTGATACACTGTGTTCCGTCCAGCTCTTAATTCAGTTTTCTCTTACGCCAGCAGTTCCTATGCCTTTCTTTGCCTTCTGTTTAGGTTGATTCTGGGAAGACTGATGAGGCTGATGGTGAGGTAATCCTGACACAGCTTGAGGTTGCCCTTTTTCGGTTGGAGGATGACCAGAGACTGGGCCCACGCATTGGCCCACTTCTCTTTCCAGATCGTATGACAAAGTGCCGTCATTGCTGCAGTCGTTGCCTCTCCTCATTGCTTAATCAGCTCAGAAGGGACGTTGCCCACCCCGGAGATTTCTTTTTCCTCCTCCACCTCTGCCTTAAGTAACGGCGGACTTTCGTTATCCGCTTCTGGTCTGGGATCGTTCTGGTTATCCAATACCGACGCTAGAAACCACCGCATCCAATATGTATGTCGGTGGGAGAGGCACGTGTGCTTCCAGCTGATCTCAACTCGATACGCTGAAATGGTACCCCTATTCTGATCGTTATCACCAAGAGTATGCAATCTAGGAAGTACTAGATGGCAGAGCATAATTGGCACTGAGAGGTTGACACCAAGTAGATCTTAATTGGGCATTCATAATGCTGCTTTAGGAACAAAATAGTGGGATATTATTCTGATCGTTATCACTAAGAGTACGCAATCACAATCGGGCATGGAGGTACTTGGTGGCAGAGCATTAAAGGGACTTGTTCACAGTTTATCAAAATGAGATTTTTTTAAACTTTTTGTCACAGATTCAAGAAATAAATGAACAATGTACATCAGTGTGCGAAATAACACTAATGACGCAGACTTATACTGTAAATACACTTTCGTTTACGAAAAATCATCGTTAGAAATTGATAAAATTATAACGCGTCTCAGACGCGAAACGATTACAAAATTTCGATTTCTTTTGTTATCGTTATATTGTGTAACAACACGTCGATGGTTATACAAAGTATAAAATAAAGGGCAATCCATGTGAAGACGGATGGTCAGGTCCGCACATAATGTAGTCGTAAAGACTCAACGACGACCCGAACATAAACTCTGAATTACACGCACGCACACGTGAAGACTGATGGCAGAGTGTTTCGGCGCTTGGCTTTTACTCTATGTGTCAGTGGTTCGAGTCCTGGCATGGTTAACTTTTTTCTCTTTTTTTTTTTCTTTCGGCAGTTTACACCAAGTAGATCTTTATTCGGCATTAATTTGCCGCTTTAGGAACATAGAACTTTATCGGGCATTGTAGACATCATGAGCATAATTGCATGTGTGCAGTAGTCACCAAGTATATCCGTGTAGCGCGTAAAAAACATTGCAAATCTCACTCGCAATAAAGTAATAAGCATAAGATGTATTTCCCTTGTATTTCTGTTTGGCTAAATACGAATAAGAAAAACTGAAATTTAATAAAGGACAGCAGCTCACAAATACATTCGCACACTGTTCAAATGTTATGGCGGCGGAATAAATCCACGATTTTAACAATCCGGACTTAAGCTTTCCCATGATTTCACGACCCCGGATAAAAAATTACCTGTCTATTCATGGTACCTATACCACGTGACTTTTTAATATTAATATTTTAATATTTCACCATTTTTAATGGGATTAAGTGGAGAGCCAGCTCATTCGTGAGAGTTTTCTATAGGTATCATGATTTTTTTTTTAAACAAATAAGTATTTTGCAGTAAAGTGCAACCGCAAGTTTCTACGGTTAGAAAAATGTCGGATCAGTGTGGGAACTTCATATAACAAACGCGCGGGTGCACTTTACTGAAAATATACTTATTTGTTTAAAAAAAATCATGATAGTTGTTTAATCAGGGTGGTTTTGAAAAAATCTGTATATATTTTTTTTAAAGCATGGAAAGCCTACCTAAAAATGTGCATGTAGTTCAGTGAGATGATGCTGATAAAGAAAATAATACATTAGATTATATTTGGAAAGGTGCCCATTACGGGTGCGCTACCTTAAGTAAATTTATTATGAAATCAGACCATTGTACGTGTTTTATGTGGTATTTTCTATCTTACTAAGTAAAATTTGAGAGTTGAAGAATGCATTACAGTGTGAACGAGTACACATGTGCTGACTTGTTACAAACGTTTTAAACAAAATGTGTGTGTGCTATCCTAATCATATAAAAATAAAATCGCGTTTTCGGCTCGCATTGAGCCTTTGTCCGTAACAATCACATTTCACGCGTTTGTCCTGGTCGGATCATGGACGGAAAAGCTTTTTTTCCGGAGTAGCCCATTCGCCCGAGAGATTTTGACCACAATCAAAATTGACGGGTGAGATATTGTACGGATGCACCTCTATTTCCGGATACCATACAATCGATGTATATCGAAGTCGTTTATTTCATTACTATTTAAAAACTATCCAATAAAAAATGCTTTCCTGAGAAACATTGGCACCTATCGAACCTCTGCACAAATCGGCTTGCGGCGAGCGTACGACGAGCTGGCTGGCATTCGTGCATATATGTTTCTTTAAATTGAAAAAAAAAATGTTTTATATTGCAAATTTTTGTTAGCTGTTAAGACTCGTTTTCATTTGCCGCGCCTGCACATTGCTTTGTTCCTCCAGCCTGTTCTGTCTAAGATTCGTTAATGCAGACGTTATAACAATAATCATTAACACGTTTTTGAATAAGGCTGCGTTATAATCCAAGAATATTTATTTTCAACATGTATATATATTTGGCTGATGCGTTCGTGTGAAAAAAAGGATTCATAAAAAAGGACGCCCATACATTGGCCAATGAGCCACATGAACAATAAAAAATGCACTCATGCGGTTGCTTTAAGGTTGGTCGGCGTGAAAAAACCAAGTCCCTTTAAAGGCATACGGAAGCAGTAAGGTCACCTTTACATCGTTCGTTTAACAGTTTGGTCTGCAACAAGTGTCAAGTTTACCGGTACATTTTTTTTTAATGCTTCAATGCACGGAGAATTGCAGACCAGGCAAGCCATGTTTTGCCCAAATAAGTTTTCTTATTTATTTCGCCTATAAATGAAAATTAACAATCACTGCGATCTTAAAATAATGGCGTGTGTTTGCTCATCCAGACTGTAACTTCATCTAGAGTGGAGAGGTTGTAAAATAAGAAGACTAAAATGTGTAACAGCTAGCGATAAGCTCTTATGATTCAGGTCTTTAGGTAGAAGTGAACTTCATTACAGGAAACGACGTCAGACATGAATCGCAGTATGGAAAAGCGCTTAGTTTGTACTTAGCACTCCATAAATGTTTTTAAACTCTTAATGAGACACAATTTCACGTAATAAGTCCCTGGTTTCTCAGTATGACGTATGTCAACTCATTGCTTTCATGAGGTTGACACATTCATGATTATTCGTCTCACCGAGAACCCATAATATGAGCCTCGCACTGGAAAACTGGACTTATTGCATGAACGTAAAGTGTCGTGCAAGATGAGCATGTGCATTTCGCACAGGCTAATGAGGGACGACACTTTCCGCCTTATCAGGACTTTCGTTAAGAAGAGACTTCTTTTAAACGAAAAATTCCATGGAAACGGAAAGTGTCGTCCCTGATTAGCCTGAGGTGACTTCACACACTAATCTGGGACGACACTTTACGCACATACATGAAGCCCAGTTTTTCCAGAACGCGGCTAATATATTTTGAATGTCGGTGGAATGTTCATCCATTCCCGTAAACGAGTTCGTTCAAGTTCATTTTGGTTACGATAATGATAAATAATTTTTGGATCGGGTTATTTTTGGTGTTAAAGTACTCCGTAGCGTTCGTTATTTGTGATGTGATACGTGTTCTGTATGTCTTGCAAGTGCGCTCAGAGCTGGTGTTCGGATACATGGTTGCACTAATTATCGACCTGCCTGCAATCGTCGTTATGCAAACGGACGCGTTTTGATCAATTATTTGAACAAACATGTCTCTTCGATCACATTGTCTAAAAAAAAGGCAAAAGAAAATTAATAATATCCGAGTACTTCCATGTGCACGTGCAGCACGAGGAAACCACATCCGTACTTGGTAACGAAATGTCAGAGCGATGTGAGTGCATTTTTTAATGCAACTACTCAGTATTTAGAATCGGGTTTCAGTGGGCAACATATGAAATATCAAATTGATATATCGAGTCGTTTATGAGAAATTATACAACAAGTGTTGCGTTAGACGTGCTTTTAAGTGTGTACCGGTAGCTCGGATGGCTTTTAAAATCACTTTACTTACATATCACCTAACGATGTAATCGTTATTATATTGGTTTTTTTTCTATAGCAAACTAGAGCTATATGTTATTTAAGAATTCTACCACAGTCGCACACCAATAACCAACGCATGCACATTAGAATGAGAAGGGAGCTTACCGTGGGTTATAACCCCGATATACCAACGGTTGATAAGTATGACGTCACTTTGATTGTCCTCGCACTGTTTATGAATGAAGTCGACGTCATTTGATTTTCATTGTTGTGGTGACGTCACGTTTTCACGGAAAAATGGAGGAAGTAAGGTTAATATAGTTATCATTTATAACCTTTAAATCGCGAATGAATTATTAATAAAATCGTGTTAGAATCGAAATAATTGATGTGTAAGCGTTGGTTATTGCGCTAATAACCAACGGTCTGGAGTTCCGATGTTTGTTATCAAACCACTCGGGCTACACCCTCGTGGTTTAATTACTACGCATCGGAACTCCAAACCGTTGGTTATTACCGCAATAACCAACGCTTACACGTCGTTTATTTAAATATTTCTTAAATAATCGACGAGTATGCGTTGGTTATTGCGGTAATAACCAACGGTTTGGAGATGTATTTCTTTTTCCGAATCTCGCGTTAGCGCTCGTGCATTTTACTGAAATAATTCTTGGAATTTCCAGAACTATTTTCAAAACAGTTGACTCCGTTCTTGGTTTGTTGCAGAATAACCAACGATACTTTTCCTTCTTTGTATATAGAAAACTAGTCACGTGCCGTGGTGGAATACATAATAAACCTTTCCATAGAAACACATATTAAGTGTTAATTATTAGCACTTTTTTTCGGGAAACACGGGGAAAAAACACAGGGGAACTGCGCGAAAGTAAAATCGTCACGCAGAAACAATATCGAGTGATCGAACAAAATAAGATCACTGCTCGTATGCATATGTCCAGATAAAAAACCAACAGCGTTGCAATTTAATGATTCCCATAATTTGCATCCACTTTCCGATTGTTTTAATGTTTTGTCAAAAGTGAGGAAGACATGACATTTCGCATTTGCTTCTTTACTTGTCATTCAAGTGATATGGGATGGGAAATTATTATGAGTATGTTACACACCAAATGAATTAACAAAAGGTATATTGTATATATCAGTAATAGCCTGCACATTTCGTAACGTCGGTAGGGTCAATAATCAGTAACTGAAAAACAAGTCTAGTTCATTCTAGATACTACTGCGCAAGTGGTTTCAGTCCGGACGTCTGGGTTTCCGCTCATTGCCTTGTAGTTTCTTTTTTATTTGTGAGCGTTAGCTCACAAATAATGATGAGGCAATTTTGCAAATCACTATGGCTTAACTACGCTAGGAACCGTAACCCGTGACTGCCTGTGTGGATAACTGCAGTAAAATTATGCAGACGACGAATGCTAAAAGCGTCTGCTCTAACCACCGCATGTGCCTGTTTATAGTTCCCACTGTACCCTCCATAGTGTGTATGTATTCAAAAGTATTTAACAGCTTGCGAGACAACGCTGGCCAGTCTAGTGTTTATCATTGAAATCTGTACATATTGGCTGCTTTCATGGAAAACTGGGCTTAATGCATATCAAATAAGATTAGCCTGTGCACACTGATTAGCTGTATCAATGATTTGGGGAAAAAACACATCTCGACCTGTGCTTTAAGACACACTCTTTATAAATTTGAATGGGTTGTGGTCATTTCAAACTTGCGATATAAAAAGCTATAACATAATTTGAAAACTGAGTTGGGTCTAAGATTATACAACAGCGAACAAATTCAGTGCCTTCAGCGCTTTGATTTTATCGTGTAGTTTGGTGTTTGTTTGAAATTGGTTCTAAGTTTGATCAGTACACTTAAATTGCATCTTAACACAGTTTAAAATCGATATAAATAACTTTATAACCACGAAGAGTATTCTTGCTGAGTTTTTTGTTGGGCTTTTTCATGATTATTGAAAAAGAAACCAAATAGATTTTTTACTTCAATTATACAATATCGTACGCATAAGTCGGTTAATGAACTAGATTTGAGACGTGCATTGACCCACTGTATTACTTGAACAGGGACAACCATAAATGCGGGATTTCGACAACACTTCTGTTTCATTTGTTTATCAAAGTTCTAACGTCTTATTCTAAGTAAATGAAACTTTTCTTAAAACCGTACGCTGCATTTTCTTCATATAGAATCTATATACTACGTCGAGGTAATGTAATCGCCCATGTACATTATGTTTACTTTCATTTTGTTCATTCACCGATAGATAGAACGCAGAATATAATTAATTCAGTTATTGGATAAATAAGTGTAACCAAACCATTTAAAATTGTTAAGCGTTATAATTTGTTTCTAACGTTAACCACGTACACAAAATTTCAAAACAAGCGCATCGTAAAACCAAAAATGAATGCACGTGTATTGGTGCTAAAAATAGACCCAACGTGACAGGAACGTCTAGCCTAATGCATTATGGGATCGAAACTAAACTGACACCTGTGATATATTGTTTACTCGGAAGAATACCCAACAAACGGTACATGGCATCGGCGTTACGCCTCGGTGCCCCTTCCTCGGACGCGGGTACAGTCACGCACGTTCTGCTGGACGGTAAGTAGATTAATAAAGAACCTTTGATGAATGCCGCGCGACGCATCGAGACGCAGATTAGCTGCAAATTGCGACATCATCTGCAAAATTTAAATCGCCGTTGTTTGGCTGCATTCTTTGTTGCGTTGATTGTAATCGATGCATCATTGAATGCAATACATATGAAATTATTTTTTAATATTTGCACGATACTATCGATTGGATTCGACGCCTGATGCGCGGAAATGGATGCAATTTATTACGCTTCCTTGCAAGTGTCAACGTAATCAGGGGACACAACTTGCACTTGCAAAAAGTCATAAAATAGATCAGGACACTTCAGTTTTAGTATTTTCTAAAATGACGATGCTCTTATCACTTTAAATTTTCATGAAGTTCACCCATACATAATACGCAATTTAATTTACCATTTATTTTATTATAAGATTAATATATATTAATTATTAATTGAATGTAAATTGGTTTTTAATTAGGTTTTGATTTCTAATTAAGAATCAGCCAGTTTGTTCAATACATAATAATATTAATTAGTGCTGCAACAATACGCCAAAAACCGTATTGCAATATATTGTCAGTTCAAAAACCCGTATTGCAATATATTGCAATATATTGCTTACTTGTACCAGAATTATAACTCGCCAGCTAATCACCAAAACCAACTTAATTACATGAACATAACCTTTGTATTGTATGTTTAGGTTCTAGTTATATCCTATTGGCAATTCTAGCCTTTTTTACAAAATGCATTATAAACACAATTAACTCTTATTTTGGCTTTACAAAGAATTTTGTTATAAATGAAAGATTAGTATTGTCATTTTGTCCATTGGATATTCCCATTAAACATTAAAAATGCTGCGCAATTGTGTGCTGTATACTGTATAGTGTATACAATAAATCTCTGGGACATTAACATTAATTGATTATAAATATGCTACAAGTACAATATGACCAAGTCATTACTGTTTTATTCAAACTGGTAAAGCATATTTATTGCTCAGTTTACAAAATTTTGTGGTGCCGCTCAAGTGCGAGAACAAATTGGATGTTCCGCCACAACATTTGACACCATCCTTACACCGCTTACAATATCCTACCCCTTCCTCGATCTCATTCGTTTCTCTCTTCCTTTTAAGACTTAAATATGCCCAAAACAACACTTTTTCCCTTGGAATTGTCTATAAAGTCAAACTCGGCGTTCGTTTCGTCT
Organism: Dreissena rostriformis; assembly: GCA_007657795.1. Classification (NCBI taxonomy): domain Eukaryota; kingdom Metazoa; phylum Mollusca; class Bivalvia; order Myida; family Dreissenidae; genus Dreissena; species Dreissena rostriformis. The sequence continues at coordinate 55,153 of VMBQ01001406.1, read as the reverse complement.
GCCATTTTGAGAACTATTACAAAAGCCGACAAGAAGATTAATAACCCGAAAGAGAATTGTGGATGTTTAAAAGCCGGTCGTGTAACTTATCAGAATACTGTTACGTAATTTGTTTTGGATCATTATTACTTCTGTTTATAATAACATTAATTTACATTTTTATTATGTAATTAATTGTGTTTTGTATCGTATTTACATAAGCTTCATCTTAAATATAACAGTATGACACGCAAAAGCAGATCTTGCGGACTCCCATGTAACAACGCTACTCCGTATACTAGACTTTAAAGAATGCTAGTTTTACGTAACACATTTATTTTTTGTGGATGATTTTTTGTAGAAATTTCGTACCGGTATGATGAAAATCGTATCGCAATACAATATGCGGATTGCGTATTGCGATATATACCGATATACCGGTATATTGTTGCAGCACTAATATTAATACGTATTAATGGAAACAACTACAATGTTGGCAAGTAACCGATACTCACTAGAGTAACCCTGGGTTATATCGGACACATGGGGTTTTTCGGACGATGCAAGAAAAGCCAAAATGCACGTATTGATCGGCTGTACTATATTCTATTGGTAGTTGTTTACCTCATACACAAAACAATATTTGCGATTTGTAAACGGTTATTTGATTGGTTTACAATATGTTTCAACAATTTTGATTGGAAGAGATTGATTTTCTGAGAGTAGCGTCCCTTCCGTGACCTGGATGAAAAAACGCCGCGCGAAATTCAAAATCCCAGTTTAAAGACATCTTTTAAGTTGTTATAATGAATTGCATATAAAGTGTATATAACTTGTGATGTGTTTTATTGTTTTTCGAACTGAATTAAATAATGGAATAGTAAAGAAAGTTGGATAAATTGTCATAAATATTGAAAAATAAAAGTGTCCGATTATCCCCTGGTGTAATTGTATTAAAGTTTTGTCGCCGGGGTTTATCGGACACATATTTCATATTGACCAACCTAGATATTAACGAAAGTTGTTATGGTCTGCATGTTTTATCCGAAGGGTCGGGTGCATTTAAACAACCCTTTTTAAGGCCTTCTCAGTACTTTCTGTCTTGTTTCTCTTCTGAGACAACTTGCGCCAGTCCATCACAGTAATGGCCCGGTATCAATGCGGCTGGGTCGGACGTCCCACCTTTGGTCGTCGTAAAAAGAAAGACGCGTAAATCTGTAAATTCTTTCAATGTGTGACGATCCTTTCGGTACAAAGTGGACATACCAACTGAACAAATTGAAGGTTGGGCGGAGGAGTCCATTGCTACAGAATGGATCACCCCTTGAAAAAATAGTCGTCCGATAAACCCCTTTTTGATGTCGGATACAAGCCAGGAAGTGTCCGATCCACCCCTAGTGCACCGACACATATTTAAACGTAAATGGTTCGTTTAATGCCTTGGTTATTATCGGACAAGTTATTGTACTTTCTCTGACAATGATGGTTTAACGATAAAAACAAAAGCTATCCAAAATAAACTGTGACGTCACTACAAAAACACGGCAATGTTCCTGAGGGTGTCCGATATAACCCAGGGTTACTCTATAATCTCATTGAAACTCAAAATGAAATGAAGCATACCCATTTGAAATATTGTATTTTGGACTAGTTCTTCTTGAATGCTCTGAGCTTTTAAGGAGTTCATACGTACAGCTCAGAGATCTTCTTGATAAAACCAAATTCCCAAAAATTATGTCACAAGTTTTTCTATAAAATCGAATCTAATCAACTTAATTTATTGTAACAAACACAATGCTCAAAACAAAAAGTTGATAAAAAATCTAATCAAACCAAAAGCGGAAGTTTTGAATTGAAGATTCAATCTATCTAACGGAGGTTCTGAAGAAAGTCGGTTTAGCACGATTGGTTGATTAGACACGAGATCTATCTTGCTGAAGATTCAGGAGTTAGTCGATGTATAAAAAAGCACATTTTCACTTTTGGAATACTCAGCATTTTCCATTGCAAAAACTAAACACATTTTCGTGAACCGTTGACGTGTTTGAAATTTGAATTAATATCATTGTTCTGCGAGCACACCATATCTTGAGTAAGTTGTTTGAATTTGCGCATTAGGGATATATTTATGAACTGTTTGTGGTTATTTATGCAAGAAAATAGTTTTTGTTGCTCATTTTACCTATTAAAGATCCGCCTGGATTCCGGGCGGCATACTTTTCATGGTAAACTGTGTAATCAGTTGCAACTCTCAGCGACCCAGACTAGAGGGTCAATAGCTGGGAGTTGGATTATGCAACTATATTTTGGACATTTTTATGTTAAATATATATCAAATTATTATTTCATCCATATTAAAATTAAGAAATAACTATTAATTGTTTATGACATCTGATTTTAGCTTGGCTGTTTTCGAAGAAAACCCAAGCTATTGTCATAGCCCTCTCGTCTTCCGCGTCATGGTCGTGGTCGTCCGAAAACTTTAATAACATTGGCCATAACTTTTGCAATATTGAAGATAGCAACTTGATATTTGGCATGCATGTGTATCTCATGGAGCTGCACATTTTGAGTGGTCAAAGGTCAAGGTCAACCTTCAAGGTCAAAGGTCAAAAAAACATGTTTTTTTTTTCTTTTTTTTTCATGTGTATCTCATCAACCTGCACATTTTTAGTGGTGAAAAGGTCAAGGTCAATGATGATCTTCAAGGTCAAAGGTCAAAAAAACAAAATCAAGCACCCACAGCCAAGCGTTGGCATCCGCTATGCGGTGCTCTTGTTCTTAAATCATTGTCATGTTTGGTCAATAACCACATGACAGAGTTCTTAGTTTAATATACACTTGCATATATAACTGCATCATTAAAATTGATTTTAACAAATAATTTTATAATTTAATGAATTATAAAATAAATCCCCAAATCATGAAACTGTGTTCATCCATGCATGAATGCAATTTGGAAATACTGTAAATGAAGGCACAGTCAGATTTATTTGAAAAGTTATTTAAAAATTCTGATTTTATAAAAAATTATTGACACAGTATAAGGAAAATGCATAAACAACATGAAATACACAGTTTTACGTGCCGAAAAAGGAAAAACAAAAATGTATTTATTGAATTATTTAGGGATCTATAATTTTATTCTGTTACCTTAAAACATTTTCAGCATAATTATTAAAATGCCTAATCTGCATGGTTTGACTTTGTACTTTTGATTTATTCATGCAAAATCAGTTAAAACTGAAAAATTAAATTTTAAATAAAAAAAAACTTCTCAAAAATGTCTATTCAAATGCAAAATTTAGAGGAAAATAACCCGCTAAAAATGAGGTCGGATGATATTATTTTTGATGTATGTCTTTTTTATTTTATCCATTTTGCTGACAACAGCAAATTAATGGTGTGACAGAATAATATCCACCCTGCATGTTTGTTTATTGCCAGAGGACACTCTTGCATAATGAAATTAAAGGGACTCACATGTAAACCACGAATGACGAAAAAAGAAAAGTTCTAAAATACAGTATTTTTTTTACAATTATTAGTTTATATTGATTAAAATATCACGACTGGTATATAACATTACTTGAAAAAAAGGAGGGTTTTTATTTTTACTTTATTTATTTATTTTTACTGGGTATGCATACCAGGTAACTACCTGCAGTTAACTACAGTTTGTATAACAAGAAATATCTTTAAAAAAGATAAACGGTGTTGCATGATTATGGTTGGAGTTGGTGAAAGGAAAAGAGTTTAATGAATGAGACCAAAGATGGTGAATGTCTTTTTCCATGCAGTTCTTAGCTGCATCACACGTAGAACGGGATGTTATGCAGAGTTTTTGCGGCTTATTTTACATTATTACATATTGCGTATCATATATCTATAGATACAAAACAGAAAAACAAAAGAAGAATTGAAGTGAAATACAAACATTTAAGCCAACCGGCCACACGCGAAGTATCCGTACATATTTTTAATATTTATACGCACGTTCTATGAACAAACCTGTTTAGTGGTGTGTCGGGCATTGCTATTTGATTCGATTATTAACAGTATCGGGAATCATCGCGCTCATGCTTAATAAATTGGTCAAAATGGTGAAATAATGATAGTTTTAAATTAATCAAAAATAATATTTATGGTGGTATTGTTGAAAACACATTAAGAATCTATGATTGACATACCATAATTATATCGCCGAATATCTTCATTTAACATATTTCTGGTCTGATAAGAGTTCCAGTTAAAAATAGAAACGACCTGGATATCGAACAAGCGTTATTTCAGTTCACCATTCCAGTTCAACTAGTTAACGCGATAGCGTCTGTAATATATATAACGATCCGTTTACTGACCGCGAACTGACCCTGATACCTTGCGGATTGGAATGCAATGCATTAAAGTGAGGTCACGATTCCACTGCTGGAACGACGGCTTGTTTAAAACTTTATACTTTTACATGTTAAATGTTCAATTTCGAAAACAATTAAAAATGGTTTGGCCAAAAACGAATATCAGGATAGGGAAAAACGATACTTTAATGAACTCAAATATACTAGTACACATACAGCAATATGGTAGTAATTACTCAATATGAGAACATAGCCTTTAAGTACAAACGCTCTGGCCCTGACAATCCTCTGAATATAAAGGGGCACACAAAACTGTATTGATGTCAAGAATTGAGTGTTAAACTGTTCTATCCATCAAGCCTTTTCATTAGAGATAAAATTGTTTCATGCTGAACAAGCAGTAAAACAGTGTTACATGCTATACTACAAAGACGCGGTTATGTTTCCAATGTTCTTGAGGATTATGCTCAAATCAGCCAATGGACTGAATGAAGTTTATTCATGATATCTAGCCGCGGGAAATTTTATTTGAATTTTATTGGACACTTACAAAGGTCAGGTAAAGGTGAAAAGTTGGGTTATACAGCTACGCTGAAAAACGCAAGTAGATTGATCATCATCGTCAGGTGGTAAACCCAGGAATGCAAATTGTGCATGCGTAGTGAATTGTATATATTTTATATATAAAAGGATCAATCTACTTGCGTTATTTATAGTGTGTATATCGTTATGTCACCTATTTTCGCGATGTACTTTCGATTTCACATCGCAAAATTTTATTACCGAATATACTGAAAATATGAACTTTTGTCAAGTACAGTCAATCTTGTATTTAGAGACCACTAAAGGGAGTAACAAAAGTGGTCTCTTAATAAAATGGTCTTTAAATAAAAAAAGGTAATTTGGGAAGAATGCGGACCTTCGATTTTAAATCCAGATGTAGGATTATCTCTTTTTGACACAATGATTTCAACTAGTGTAATCAAATGAATAGAAAAATAAATAAAATGAATACAACAATGATTTACGTAATAAGTGTTTTATTTGTTTTCTCTTATTCTTAAATTTACTTCATACAATGTAAATGGTTTGCACAGAAAATTTCTTTTTTTCCGACTCCAAACTCCTTCGCGTTTTTACCTGCACTTTAACTCTTAGACAATGCCAATACCCGAATTTTCTCATTTAAGGTTAACACTTTCCTTTTTGACATTTTAATTTCTGCATGTAAGATTATGGAAAGCTGACTCGATTATGCTACAAAGGAAAATAAATAATATGTTGATTGAAAACTAAATAAACAGGCCTGATTGGAAAATTTGCAAACACAAACTAATTAAGCATAATTGTATACAATAACAATTTTTTAATGAATGGATTTCGACACATGTGACAGATTAATAGTTTATTTTTCACACGTCTCGAGAACACTGAAAATGTTTGTCTCGTCGGCGCATAGTTTCTGCAATTAAATCGGCGATCAAGTTTATCACTTAACGTCCCGGATGTTAAACTCTTTAAACTGTAGACTGTGTGTCAATACCTCACTGTATTATTCAACGCGAAAAAAAGTCACGCAGTCTGCATCAACACTGGTCGAAAGTGGTCATCAAGACAAAGAAAATGGCTGGTGTGAAAACGAAACAAAGGTGTAATCGTACATCTTATCGACGTAGATAAACAGTTAACACTGATTTGTCCCTGAACGGTCAACAGATGTACCACTTTTACCTCAAAGTGGTTGCTTAATAAAAGATTTGGATATCAAAATACACGAAAATCAGCGGTCACTGGTCACGTAAGACAAAAGTCGCTTAATACGATATCAAAATAGAGTGAAAATTTTCGGGGGAATTCAAAATGGTCGCATAAGACAAAAGTCGCTAAATTCAAGTGGTCGTGACCACAAGATTGACTGTAATGTAATATACCAGTTGTGATATTTTAATCAATATAAACTAATAATTGTAAAAAAAAACAGTATTTTAGAACTTTTCTTTTTTCGTCATTTGTGGTTTACAGTCCCTTTAAAGGTCTTCTAAAAAGCTTTCTGCATTTTAAGTCATTACTGGGGCTCCGGTGATTTTAATTTAATCGATTAAAGCGTGTCAAAACGGTCCAAAATGGATTCCAAAACAGTCCTTATGGTTAACAACAGACATTTATAAACTGTTTGACCCAAAACTTTATGAAAGCGTGAGAAATACTGGGTAAAGCGTGAGGGTGTGATTTGCAGCTCAAAGGTGCATGTTACTCTCACTCTGACACATCGATCATTACTACAAGTTTTTTCTAATTTACTTTACCCCTATTGTACATGTATTCTTTCCCTTTTCAGCAGCAGTTTTGAATAATAGTTGTCTACTAAAAATGAAAAATTCTACCAGTACCAACAAAAATGCAACTTGAAAGCATCTAAATTGGCTAACAATTAATGTTTGATTTTGATGCCCCCGAAGGTGGGCATATAGTGATCGCACTGTCCGTCTGTCCGTCCGTCTGTCTGTTCGTCTGAAATTCCGTCACACTTTGCGTTTAGGTNCCCATTACCAACCCTGGGGCGCCCCGCCCACATAGACCACACCCACCCAAAATTGCCTTTTACTATAATTTCTTCATTTCTACACCGATTCACTTCAAATTGATACTGAACTTCTCTTATGACAAAACGGTCAATCTCAACTATGCATGGCCCCATAACCAACCCTGGGGCGCCCTGCCCACATAGCTCACACCCACCCAAAATTGCCTTTACTATAACTTCTTCATTTCTACACCAATTCACTTCTAATTGATACTGAACTTCTCTTATGATAATATGGTCAATCTCGACTATGCATGGCCCCATTACCAACCCTGGGGCACACCTAAGTCAAACATTCGGTGTGGGGATACGCGTCGGCCTCTGCCGCGCCATTTCTAGTTATATTTGTATTGGCCACAAATTACTGGGGTAAAGCCACATACTGTACTACAGAATGTGTATGGTTCATTCATATTTATGACTTTATTATGTTTTTCAATCCGTTAATTGTAAAATGTGTTGCATAAAATTAAAAAAGAATAATTTCAAGTCGAAAAAACATTAACATTCATTGGAATATAAATGTCAATTAAAAACATATTAAATCCAGTGATTCATTTTTTTATTGTTTTTTTTTTTATGTTTCAGCCTGTGGCTTTTGGATTGGGAAAATGAATGTGATTAACCTGAGGAAGTGTTATTAAAATATAACAGTATTCAAATTGTTTATCATTAAAATACAAATTTTCAATGTTAAACTGAAATTTTATAATTTTAAGGGCTACTTAAGTATTTTTTTACTGCTCTCAATTATAATTTTTTGTTGATACATGTGTATCTATAATATCCTTTTTTTTATCTGCCATTTTTGGGGAATTTCAGATTGATATTTTTGGAAATTTCGGATTAATTTTTTTTGAAATTTCATTGGGTTTTATCATTGGGGAACAACCATATTTTGGTGGTAATTTTTAACAAAAATTACTTAAATATTGTTTTATGGATAGTGGGTTAAATAATATGTTTTGGCATGAATACATATATGCTTCATTCATGTTTAATCTGAATACAATTGAAATGATTCAAATGATTATCAAAATGGTGCAATGTGTAACCACTATAATTATATACAATGACTGTTCTATTTTTTGTTATCATTGACAATTTAATGTGGGAAACCAAATTCAGTGAAAAGCTGATTTCATCCGTTAAGATATTTCTGCTTTCTATATAACTCTGTGTCTTTAGTTAACATTATTGATTAGATTTGCCTTTGTTAACATAACTATTTGCAAGTTATGTGATCATATTTTAAAAGTTCAATGGTCAGCAATAACCTTGTAGCCCATGTTATTGTACATAGGAAAAGCACACTGAATCTTCGCTACACTGCTTACTTAACATGTGGTCGGTCACACTGAGGACAATGAACTCTCCATGTTACTGCTTGCTGGTTATTGATGGATGATTTCTATATAGCTACTGCAGTGGTTGGTTATTAGGAATATGGAATACTAATGGAATACAGGAATACGGTCTGAGATAACATCAGTAAATGAACCTGTGTATGTATATTGAAATGCTTGTATTTGTGCTTTTTGTTTCACCTTTGCATTACATTTTAAGTTTTAAGTTAAAAAAAAAACTTAAAATCTTGCAATGTAATGCAAAGGTGACAGATAAAAAAGCTTAAATGCCAGCAGTGAATGAACCTGTGTATGAATTAAATTGCCTGCTTTTGTGCTTTTTGTTTCACCTTATGCATTTCATTGCAAGAGGAAGATATAATATATTTAAGGGAACATTGAATAAAACAAAAATTAGGTTTGCTTAGATTACCTGTTTTTTATGCCCCGGAAGGTGGGCATATAGTGATCGCACTGTCCGTCTCTCCGTCCGTCTGAAATTCCGTCACACTGTGCGTTTAGGTTTTGAAAAATGTGGAAAAACACTTTGCGTTTAGGTTTAGAAAAATGTGGAAAAAGGGGTCATATGTCATCCTATGGTGACAGCTCTTGTTTGCAGTACATCTTACATCGAGTGAATGGAATAACTCATTTGGTTTCATTGGACAATGTGTGAAATAAGCACAGAACAAAAGCAGGATTCTGCGTGTTTGAAATCCCTCAGCAATCAGACTTAATATTAGCCTTTTTCTGGGACTACTGGGATTGATGCAAATTGTCATCCGAGATAAGCCTGTGCTGTCCATCAGGGACAAAACTTTCTGCTGAGACAAGATTTCTTTTAGAAAAGACTTCCAGGACCTTTAAACAAACAAATTCATAAAACCGGAAAGTATTGTCCCAGATTACCCATACTGCACAGGCTAATCTGGGATGACACTTTTGGCACATTCATTAAGCCCAGTTTTTCCAGCCCAAAAAAAAATTAAGGACCACAATGGAAATAAGGGATATTGCTCTTTTTTGTGTAATCCTTGGCGTTAGTTTGCATGCTATAGTGCATTCAATGCATGTACTTTTCAATTATGATTGTTTTTTACTTCATATTGTTTTATGTACATGTTGTTTTAGTGCATTGTGTGTATGTATGCTTTCTCCGAAATAAATCTATCTATCTATCTAAATGAAGCGCTTCATGTGTCTCTGTGTGTTGTTTAAAACATGACACTGTTTCAACATGGCGTTAAGCAGTCAATTCAAAAATTAAAAATAGTTTTATTACATGATGATAAATTAAAACCATGTGGCTGCCACATTGTAATAAATAATAATAAATATTCATGATATATATTTAATGGTTCAGATTAAATCTTTCATTGTTAGTAATTTGTTTGGTGAATAATCTTGTGCTCTGAATAGTTGTAATAGTTTGATGTTTTAATCATGGCTTCGTTTAATATTTGGAAAATAAGATTTTTGCTGTTTTGGTGCTTTTTGTGTATAAAATACACCTTGTTATCAAATTGTTTGTCTTGTTGAATCTGAGTTATTTCTTCCGGCAATGAAGTCTTATAGTTGATTTCCAGAAATATCATGTACCTCCAAACATTGACTGATAAAAATGCCTACTAACCTGATATAAACATTTATAACAGACACCTTTGTATCAGGAAAATATCAGCGTAGAGGTATGATGAATGAGTGTATGCTGTCATTTCTGTCAATCACTGAATTTTACTGTGGGAAAACGGGGCTTTATTATAATGTATTCTTAAAGTGTTGTTCCAGATTAGTCTGGACAGGCTTATCTGTGAAGACACTTAATTCACATCAGGCCTTTTTCTGCCTATCTCACAGGTCCGATAGTCGGACCCATTCCCCATGCCAAATATGAATAATTTTTCCCCATTTAAAAAAAAAAATCCCCCCCCCCATTTTTTTTTTTTTTTAGAAAGAAGTGTCTTATGACTAATGATTATTAGAATCTATAGCTCAATTTTATTTTTTAAACAACCTACAAAATATATAACCAAAATTTATATGATTTTTATCCAAAATGGCCGTAAAACCCCCTGCCCAAATAATGCTTTTGTAGATGAAAATTCTTCCCCATTTGGAAGATTTCACGACTCGAAAAATCCCCATTTTGCTAGGTACTTTTTCCCCAAATAGACAGAAAAAGACCTGCACATGCATTAAGGCCAGTTTTCCCAGAGGACCTGAGGCAGGTACCTTTGCAAAGGAAATGTAGCTTTCTAAAATGAAAGAACTAAGAAGTGGAGTTGTCTACCTGTAAATTTCATAGATTTTCAGCAATTTATTTTCATTGACCAAAAATTGTCTATCTTTTTTCTATGTTTTGTATTACAGTAAACCTTGAGACAAGTGAACATGTGTCAGTGCGTGATTTTGAGCTTCTTAAAGTGCTGGGAACCGGAGGTGAGTGTCTTCCTCTTATTAACTTGTGTAAACTCGCTTTGGGAAAACCGGGCTTAATGCATGTGTGTAAAGTGTCATCTCAGATTAGCCCGTGCAGTTCGCACAGGCTTTTAAGTGACAACACTTTCAGTCTCGACTGAATTTTCCTTAAGAAGACACTTCCTTTCAATTACAAATTCTATAAAACCGGAAAGCGTTGTCACTGTCCGCACAGGCTAATCAGGGAAACACTTTACATTTATACTGAATTTTCGCTAAGACAAGACTTTTCTTTTACGAAAAAATATCGTAAAAGGGGAAAGTATTGTCCCAGATAAGCCTGTGCGGACTGCCCAGGCTAATCTGAGGGGATATTGTACGCACCACATGCATTAAACCCTGTTTTCCCAGAGCAAGGCTCATATTAGAACTATTTTAGGGGTCGCAGTGGGGTATTCTACTGGTGTATTATTCCAGCATAAAATCTCATCCTTTTTTGCCATCTTTTCTTTCATCTAATTTAGCAATGGTTAAGTTTGCCGTTTTATTATTTGCTTGAATTGATCTCAGACGATCAGTGTCTTGTGCACAGAGTGCATAGAAGGGTGCCTGCACAAGGAAATACAATACCCTACATTTGCTTGGGAGGTCAAATAAAGAGTGATTTAACTAGGCCTGTAATTATATTAACCCTCTCTTGCCCAGAAGCAAAGTGAAAATTGCTATTTGCACCAAGCATAAAACCAGAACAGCCTGCAAGTAACTCGCAGTCTGTTCAGGTGTTATGCTGTTTGCTGCTCATCAGTATCCTAGGGCTGAAAATGAAGCCTTAAAAACTTGAATCTGTTAAGTAAGGTCTTAAATTTAATTTGATTTTCTACTGCGTCTTGGGACATTTCTGAGTTGTAAATGGTTAAAAGAAAAATCTTGTTTGTAGCGTACGGGAAGGTGTTCCTTGTGCGGAAGCTCAACGGCTCAGACGAGAATAAGCTGTACGCCATGAAGGTCCTCAAAAAGGCGTCCATCGTGCAGAAAACGAAGACCACAGAACACACAAAGACTGAACGACAGGTGCTCGAAGCTATACGACAGTCGCCCTTCCTCGTGAAACTGCATTACGCTTTCCAGACAGACGCTAAATTGCATCTCATATTAGGTAAGAATTTTTTTCAGATTTTTAAAAAATTTTGAACAAAATATTCAGTGCTTAAGGTCCAGATTGAAGACTTTAGTTGGAAATTTTGCAGTAGATCTGGGAAAGGTGCGCAAACAATCCTTGGTTAAAGCCATCTTTTCAGAATGCTGCATGCATTTCAATAAATAGTTTAAACACATAACAATCTAAATGTGATAAAAAAAAAACAACACATAGCAACCTAATGGAGAAATGGTTTGAAAGGTTGTCTGTCTTGTATGAATGTTTCAAGCAATGAAGCATGCTTTGTTAGTTATTTTGCCACACTCGATTGGCATTATACTATTGTTTAATGGCTCATTGATTTAATAGCTTTTTCATTATTATTTGCAATCACAATAACAAATTAAAACAAATCCGTAAATAATTTAGAGATACAAGTGGCTTTATTTCTAGAAAACTCATTTGGTGAACTTTTTGTACAACAGGAACAAAATAAAAATATGAGTCTGGTTATGGGAAATTTGGGCTTAATGCATGTGCGTAAAGTGTCATCTCAGATAAGCCTAAACAGTCCACACATGCTAATCAGGGATGACACTTTCCGCTTTTATGGTATTTTTTGTTTGAAGGAAGTCTCTTACTAGCGAAAAATCCAGTTTAGGGTGAAAGTGTTGTCCCTCATAAACCACTGCAAACCGCACATGCTAATCTGGGACGACACTTTACGCATATGCATTATGCCCAATTATCCCAGAACAAGATTCATATGTGCTGCATGTTTGATGTTTGATTTTAATCTTTCCAGATTATGTTAATGGAGGGGAATTGTTCACACATTTAAATCAACGAGAGCATTTCACGGAACGGGAAGTTCGTATATACATCGGAGAAATTGTCCTGGCCTTGGAGACCTTGCACAAGGTAGCGCATGCCAGTTGTTGCAATCATTTGTGCTTTGTATATGTAATTTTATTTTGTAGGTATTTTACAGAATATTTAAGGGGCCGGCTATATGACTACCAAAGATTTCATTCACAAATTTGGTAAAAACTAAGTCATTGACAAATGAAATTATTTGTCACATTTTGCCTTTGATTTCTATTGGTTTACTACTTAATATTGAAACTTTATTTGAGCTTTAACTGTTCATAGTCATAGAGCCAGAGATTGAAATCCAAGTTCACCAATACAATGAAATATATTTCTACTGGTACATGAATGTAGCTTTGCACCAGTCCATCAGTTTGTTAGTCTGCTGGTACATGAATGTAGCTTTGCACCAGTCCATCAGTTTGTTAGTCTGCTGGTACATGAATGTAGCTTTGCACCAGTCCATCAGTTTGTTAGTCTACTGGTACATGAATGTAGCTTTGCACCAGTCCATCAATTTGTCAGTCTGATGGACATTCTGTTGACCCTTTTGTTTCAGCGCATTATCTCTAGAAGCTTTGACTTAAGATCATGCAAATTGGTCTGGTCGTTATTTGGGATGACACCTATGGATTTTGAAGTCAACAGGTCAAAGGGGCCTGTAATATGAAATGTTGACCATTTTGTTTCCATACAATATCTAGAGAACGCTTTGACCTACAATCATGCCGAGGCTTTTAACATGAATTTATTCTCTGATATTTTGAAAATGCTATGGTTAACCATCATGCAAACCGGTATTAATATTATGGTTACTTGGCAGAAAAGGAAGATGCTTATCAATTTTGAGGTCAAAAGTCTAGGTCTCAGGGGCTTGTTACATGAAATCTGTTTCTAAACAATATTTAGATAATGCTTTTAACCCTTTGAGCGCTGGAACCGGATTTTAAAGGCCTTTGCAAACAGTTTGGATCCAGATGAGACGCCACAGAACGTGGCGTCTCATCAGGATCCAAACTGTTTGCTATTCTGATAGTATTCTTTAAAAAGAAAATGCTAATTTTAGAAATGTAGCAGACAACATTTTAGCAGATGACAAATTTCCCAGCATGCAAAGGGTTAACTAAGATCATATGAATTAGTATGCTTGCTAGTCATGAAGAAAGGAACATATCCATTTTCAAATGTTAAGGTCGCAACCGCATGCAATAGTAAAACAGCTTGTAACAATTGCACATCTTGAAACTATTGCCTGTCATGTTCAAGTAAAGTTTTGTTCTTATGTGGCCTGAACTAATGCAATATAATGTCATATGTTTTGTTATTATAAGGTTTCCATAATGGTATTTTTCAAGCTTCCCAGATTTGCAATCTGATCTGTTTTGAAAGCATCTTTGACTTTGGTTCATTTATGGAGAAGCATTCATCATAATCTTGTTTCTATGCTCATTAGGTTTATTATGCTCGAATATGTTGTTAACAGCTTGGAATCATCCGCAAACTCTTGTCTCTGTTTCTTAATTAGCCTCGTTGTTGGAAAACTGGGGTTAATACACGTGCGTTAAGTGTCTTCCCAGATTACCCTGTGCGGTTGGCACAGGCTAATCAGGGACTACACTTACTGCTTTTATGGATTTTTCAGTTAAAGGAAGTCTCTTCTTAGCCAAAATCCAGTTAAGGCAGACAGTGTCGCCCCTATTAGCCAGTGGGGACTGCACAGGCTCATCTGGGACAACACTTTACGCACATGAATTAAGCTGTTTTCCCATAGCAAGGCTCATTTGTTTCTAAATGAGCTCTTGACCCTGTGGGTCTCTAATCTATGTTCGCATTTGCTTACAGCTTGGCATTATCTATAAAAACTCAAGACTATGCGTTTCCAAATGAACTTTTGACCCTACTGGTCTCTTATCTATGTTTGTTGTTTAGCACAGCTGGGGATCATCTACCCTGATATTAAGACTATGCGTTTCTTAATGAACTCTTTACCTCTTGTGAGCTTTACCTTGACCCTATGGGTCTTTTATCTACATAAATGTTTGCATGCAGTTGGGAATTACCTACGAAACTCAAGACTATGTGTTTCTAAATAAACTCTTGACCTGTTATGACTTTGACCTTGTTCCTGTGAGTCTATAATCTACTTTCTTGTTTGCCCACAGTTGGGGATCATCTACCGGGATATCAAGCTGGAAAATATCCTGCTGGACTCCAGTGGACACATCGTGCTCACAGACTTTGGGCTCAGCAAAGAGTTCCTACCCACGGACCACAGCCACCGGGCGTACTCATTCTGTGGGACCATCGAGTACATGGCACCTGAGGTCGTGGAGGGTGGACACTCGGGCCACGACTTTGTGAGTCACTCAGCATTTTGTTCTTAAAAGGCGATTTTGTGAGTCACTATCGCATTTTGTACATAAAAGGCATGAAAAGGAGATTCTGTGTTTTTGGCCTCGAGTTTGAAAACTTAAGTTTGAGTAGGGATGGAGTATTTGTGAACTTTAAAAAAAAGAAATATAAGGTTAACCCTTTGCCGCTTAGATACCCATTTTGATGCGTACGTTGTCCCTTAGACAGGGCTTGACACTTACTTTTTTAACCTACTGACCCAAAGGACCACCAGCTTTGAGAAATTACTGGTCCTCAAAGATTTCAAGTTGCCCGACAATTTCTATGTTTTTTAACCTAAATTTCATCTTACTTTCCGACTATCCACAATGTATTCTGCGCATTCTTGAACAAAGTATCTGAATTTTGATGGGCTTGAAGAGAAGGCTTTCTAAAATTGACACACCCTGTTACATATGAATGTCCTTCATCTTCATCAACACGGGCCTCTGCACAGTACTTTACACAAATTTGACGTGTCATGTGTTTTTTGGTTAGATTATAATCAACCCAATCAAATTCTTTTACCCATGAATCGAGAAATTTTCGATCTCTCTTATCCTTTTCATATTTTCGCTGTACTTCAAGCTTCTCTTCTTTAGTTTAAGGTTTTTTAGGCGGCGGTTCAACCACCCCCGGAATGAAATTCAACATATCGAAACTTGTAATCTTTAAAATACGCACGTTTACTCTCCGGCAATATAAAAACATTATTCAGCGCCCTCCAGTGTAAATTCGCACAGTAAACAAAGTAAATTCTGATGGTACTAAGATCAATAAAATGCTGATTATTGCTGCTTTTTTTCAAAATAATAAATACCCTTTTGTTCATTTCTCGATCCGAACGCTTCGAATTTTATGTTAAATTTGTGTATCGATCACGGCGAAGTCCGGAGATATTTGCGGAACGCAAATTGATTTTTTGATCCAACAACAGGTTTTTGTCATCCGGCATCTAGAAAAATTGGAATTTCCAATATCTTGCTATTTTTATCCCAGTCTCGAGTCAGCCCATAATATAAGGATGAAATTATCGGTTTATTATGGACATATAAAGTTGTTTTATTGATGAAAACGGCTTTCCACCAGTATTTCACAATAAGCTGGCTTGGATTTTTAACTGGTCCGACGGATCAACCAAATTTCTAGTTTCACTGGACCTCCCTCTTTTTTAATGACCCCGGGTCAACGGACCACCGTTAGTGTCGAGCCCTGTTAGATACTCAAATTAAATAAAAAACCTTTCTTAATAGATTCAAAGTTATAAAGGCCTCATATCCAACCCTAAGATACTGAGGAGCAGCAAACAGCTTAAAAACTGAACAGTCTGCAAGTTACTTGCAGGCTGTTCTGGTTTTATGCTGTTTGTATATTGTTGACTTTGTGAGTCATTTAGCATTTTGTACTTAACTCTTTCAGTGCTGGAACCGAATTTTGAAGGCCTTTGCCAACAGTGTGGATCCAGATGAGATGCCACAGAACGTGGCATCTCATCAGGATCCAAACTGTTTGCCAATCTGATAGTATTCTTTGGAAAAAAATTGAAGAAAATGCTTATTTTAGAAACTCATCAGACAACATTTTAGCAGACGACAAATTTCCCAGCATGCAAAGGGTTAAACCTTTCCCGATACACATTTTGATGTGTTTGTAGTCCCTGAGAAAATCAAATTAAATCAAAGACCTGTCTTACTAGATTAAAGTGTTAAAGGCAGTAAACCATGTAAAACCTGAAAGCCTGCAATTTACGCACAAGCTGTTGTGGTTTTATGCTGACTGCACAGGCTAATCTGGGACGACACTATGCACATGCTTTAAGCTCAGTTTTCCCAGAATGCATGATATATTATTATCTACATCAAATGTATGTATATTAAACTAATGAAACCAAAGTGCATGCATACTTAATCATCTGCTGTTGTATTCAGTCGGTTGATTGGTGGTCGCTGGGCGTGCTGACCTATGAACTCCTCACTGGTGCCTCCCCTTTCACAGTGGATGGGGAAAGTAACTCACAGTCAGAAATATCCAGGTAAGCGTTTACACTTACTTCTTTTGATGATAAGTTTTAACCTCAGTATTACACCTTCCTCAACAAAGAAGGAGAGCATCTTTATTGTTATCAGTATTGACGGCTTTCTGTCTGTCTGTCGGTTTGTCCGTAGACACAAACTGGGCTGAAAAAATAATCGAACACTTGCATTCATTGTTCAATATGATATGAAGTTCTAAATGTGAAGTCTGCACAGATTTATTTGCGAAAACACTTTCCGCCTATACTTCATTTTTGTATAGAATAGACTTCCTTAAAACGAAAAATATCATAACATACAGAAAGTGTCACCCCTGATAAGCCTGTGCAGACTGCGCACATGCTTAAAGCCCTGTTTGCCAAGAGCGTGGCACAATTTAATTTACTTGTACTCTTTCAGGAGAGTTCTTAAAGCCAAGCCCCCCATACCGAAGTCTTTCTCATCTGTGGTGCGTGATTTTATCCTGTCCCTGTTGACTAAGGAACCTAAGCGTAGATTAGGGGCCCACGGAGCTAAGGAGGTCAAAGCTCACAGGTTCTTTAAGGTAAGAAGATTCTGTTTGCAAAAAATCTTGAGTTCTGATACATTTTGGGGTGCATTATATTTAATTGTATTATACTTCACGTAACCACTCTGCATTTTGTCCAATTATCAAAAGTAATTTCAAAGGGTAACATTTTGTTCTGTCACCCTAGAGTGCAGCTTAAATAAAAACAAAGTACAACCGGAATTGACCAAAATTTTATTTTACCTAATTAAGCATCTAGTAAAACTTGTTTTATTAATGTGTTTTATTTTTTGATAATATTTTTTATTTTGTATCCTTGGAAATTCAATTCACACTGAAAGCACTTTGTCAGTCAGAATATAAACATCTGAGTATGTGCCACTTCATACCGTTTGTTAACCCTTTGAGCGCTGGAACCGGATTTTGAAGGCCTTTGCAAACAGTTTGGATCCAGATGAGACGCCACAGAACGTGGCGTCTCATCAGGATCCAAACTGTTTGCTATTCTGATAGTATTCTTTGAAAAAGAATCAAAGAAAATGCTAATTTTAGAAATTTAGCAGACAACATTTTAGCAGACGACAAATTTCCCAGCATGCAAAGGGTTAAGATTTTTGATCAGGGTAATTGTGTTACTATAAATTTTAACCATACAGTGTTAATATTTGTGTTAACAACCTGTATTTATGTTTCTTGCCATTAGCAAAAATACAAACAACTGTGATGCTGATCAATGTCAATTGACTTTCAGTTTTAATTTTGCATTGTAATTAGGATGCAAATTTATAATTTCATGAAATAAATAAACAATGAAACATAACATTTCCAGAGAAAACAATGAACATTCACTTCATTGTAAGTAAGGTTCTTAAATTCTAAATAAATATGTAAATTCTTTATATCTGTTCTAGGGTCTTAACTGGAAAGATCTCGCCTCTAAGAAAGTCCCCGCCCCATTTGTGCCAAAGATCCGCCATGAACTGGATGTGAGCAACTTTGCAGACGAGTTCACCAAGATGCAGGCCACAGACTCACCCGCCATTGTGCCCATGCATGGCGATAAACTGTTCAAGGTCCACAATAAGAATTAAATTTAGCCTGGCTCTAGGAGAACAGGGCTTAATGCATTTGTGTAAAGTGATTTTCTTCGAGAAACAGGACTTCCTTTAAAGAGGAAAGTGTTGTCCCTGATGAGCCTTTGCACAGACTGCTCAGGCTAATCAGGGACAACACTTTACGCACATGCATTAAGCCCAATTTTCCCATAGCCTGGCTCTTTTATTATAATCAATTAAAAAAAAAGGAATTTGTATGTGTAAATTATAGATCTGAATATGTATATCATTTGAAAATCAGTGACATACATGTACCACATTGGCAGTGAGTTAAGATTATGTTTAGGGAGTAAACATTATTGAGTTAATTCATGTTGAATGGGATATTGCTGATGTTGAAACAAAAATGGATGCTACACCATTTGAATACAATTTTAATGACCTCATCTCCTTAAAACATGTTTATGATGAATTTTAAACACCCGGTTACTCAAAACTTTAAAGGCCTTTTAAAGTTACAGTCTGTTAACTTCATACCCAAATACAATTTATCAAATAAACAATGTTATTGTTAAACATTTTCAGATTATTTCAGCTAACAAATTTGTTTTTAATTAACACATACATGTATATTAAAGAGTTAACAGTTAAAATACATAAATAACTTGAATACAAAATTTATGGCTGTATGCTGAACTGGAAAAGTTTTGAAATGGCAAAGTTATGAGCAACCAATCCCTGTTGATTAAAACCTCCCAACGATTGTTTTTAACCAATTGCAGGGCTATTCGTACGTTGCGCCATCTGTAATATTCAGTGAGAACACAGTGAGTTCTGACCTTCTTCAGCCCACAAAGTTCTTTCAGCCAGACAACAGACAACTCCTCTATGCTAGTCATTTTAAAGTAAGTAGTGTAACCATAGTTACAGCAAGTAAAACATTGGGATGCTTGTAGATTTGCTGACATTCCCTTCTTTCCCACCTATCAATCCATGGAATTTTTGTGCCACACACAATTCTGGAACCTAACTCAAGCTAGGATTTCAAAAGGACAGGGTGCTCTTTTCTAAAAAGGGTTCTTTAGTGCCCATAGGCATATTAACTTGTACTTGCAATAAAGCATGTGTTATATCAAATATATATTTCATATTACAAATATCTACTTTTAAAACTTTGTTAATATACTTAATAAATCTAGCTCCACTGTGTAAACTTAGTTAATTTATTGAAACTTGAAATAAAATTTGCTGTATTATAATGAGATCAGATAAAAAAGGGGCATGGTGGTGGTCCGAGGGGGCAGGGCGGGACCTTGAGGCGGCAGGATGCTTTGCCTTCCATTTAGGTCTAGCTGGAGCACTGTGCTAGAGTTATTAAACTTTAAATCAGCAGCTGAATTTTAGCTCAGCATAGTCTCTATTAGAAGAAAAGCATGTTTCTATTTAAGTCTCGTGTAAGTATAGTTTTGAGACAGTGATGATCTTTAGACACACATTTAGCAGCATGTAAACTTGTGCACCTGGCAATAATATGTGTCACGTTCTGAGAAAACTGGGCATAATGCATGTGCGTAAAGTGTCGTCCCAGATTAGCCTGTGCAGTCCGCACAGGCTAATCCGGGACAACACTTTCCGCCTAAACTGGATTTTCCCTAAGAAGAGACATTATTTAAACGAAAAATTCCATTTAAGCGAAAATTGTCGTCCCTGATTAGCCTGTGCGGACTGCACAGGCTAATCTGGAAGGACACTTTACGCACATGCATTATGCCCAGTTTTCTCAAAACACGACACATATTTCCTAAATGGTTTTACAGAATGAGGGGATGTTCTTGTCTTGTTTGTTTAATGACCTTGTTTATACATAAATAATTTGTTTAGCCTTATAATAAATGCATGCTCTATTCTGAGATTTATATGTTTCTTTTGCATATACGTTGAAATATTCGAACAAATACATGTCATTTTGTTTTGTCCAAGTTGTGAGGCGCACATTTATTAGATCCGTTTTAAAGACGTGTTTCACATATGAAGCCCTTAGCCTCTAACTTAAGTGTCTTCACTTAATAAAAAAGTAAGCTTTGCTAATAATGTATAATAATAATTATTATAATTATACCACTTATAATAATTAAGTAATAATAAGAATAATGATAATAATACATGTACTAATGCTAATAATAAAACATTAATTTATATGAGTGGTTTTGAATTTTAGGTGTTTTTTGAAACTTGTAGTCACAGATATTTCAGCCTTATTTTAGCCTCTCACCTAAGTTTTCCTTGTAACTGTTGATATTTATTTATGATTTCAGAACTGCCAGTTCTTTCAAATGTATGAGCTAGATATGAAAACAGCTCCACTAGGGGATGGCAGCTTTTCAATATGCAGGTACACTTAGCAATTAGAAACAGTTTTGGCTTCATAATTTGAGGTTAGATGGAGATATTGTGCTGTAAGTGTGTGTGTAGCGTTTTAATGCGGGTATTGTTCAGAAGTTTTGTATGTTGGGATCTTACATGCAGGCATAGTGTGGGATTGCATATGGGACCAGGTGGATCAAAGTGAAGGTCACTGTTACTTAAGATTGAACAAAGTGTTATCCGCTCAATAACTTGATGGTGGTAATGCACTTACATTGTAAGTGTTGGTAGCTTACATGGGATTCCTCAAATAAAACTTGAAAACCTGGTTTTGGGGAGTTGTAATGTTTCTTGTTTGATTATACTTGTAACTATATAGAAATTAATTGCTTCATATTATGAAATGTCCATCTTTTTTCATTTAATTGTACTTATATTTTTAGAAAATGCGTCAGTAAGAAGACGAGAGAAGCTTATGCTGTCAAGATTATCAGTCGACGAATCGATGTGAATCGTGAAGTGACACTTCTCAAACTGTGTCAAGGTCACAGAAACATTGTACAGCTCATCGATGTGTTCTATGATGAAGTAATTCTTTCAAATCTTTGACCTCTTTCAATGTTCCTGAATTCTATTTTTGGGAACTTTTCTATAGTAATTGTTAAATACCTCAATTTTATGTGTGAACAGTAATGTTCGCTCTTGCATGTACTTAATACTACTTGTAAATATTTGCAAACAACAAATCGCCATTTCAGAATCATAAGGGTCTATGTTACGTAGGTTAAAATGCAGCGAGGCTGTTTTATTCCAGAGGAGGCGATATATGTTTCAATGCTTTTTACCCTATATATGTGAGCTTATCTTGAAAAGGAAAAATATATGAAGCAACTTTGTATCAGTCTGAAATCGGTAAAGTGGTTTGATAAATCAGGATTATCACTCTAATCCATTGTTCCAATGGTATGTATGTCGAGTATTTTGTGTTATGACGTATATCACGAAAGGTAGAGCCTCGGGTGTGATACGAATTCATGAAAGCATCAGCAGGAAAACATAGTTCAGGTATTTGTAAGCAATAGTAAAAAAACTTGTATATCTTCAATCCTTACTGAAATATACTCTATTTTGAAAGCTGTAGCACGTATGAGTCTCACTTTGGGAAAAGAGGGTTTAATGCATGTGCATAAAGTTTCGTCCCAGACTAGCCTGTGAAGACTGCACAGGCTAATCAGGGATGACACTTTCTGCTTTTGAGGTATTTTTCATGGAAAAGAAGTCTCTTCTAAGCGAAAGTCCAGTTCAGGTTGAAAGTTTTGTCCCTGATTAGCCTGTGCAGACTGCACAGGCTAATCTGGGATGACACTTTACGCTTATGCATTAAACCCTGTTTTCCCAGAGAGGCAGGTATCAATTTTGTCCCTATTTTTAGCTGCACACATACATGGTGCTGGAGCTGTGTCAAGGGGGAGAACTCTTGAACAGGATCCGGGCGAAGAAGAACTTCTGCGAGCCCGAGGCCAGCGAGATCATGCTCAAGCTAGTGCTTGCGGTGGACTACATACACTCGAGGGGGGTCGTACATAGGGATCTGAAACCGGAGGTAGGAGCGCATATATTTGAGCCGCTGTTTGGGGAAACTGGGCTTTATGCATGTGCGTTAAGTGTTGTGCTAGGGACTACGGTTTCCGCTTTTATGGTATTTTTCATTTAAAAGAAGTCTCTTATTGAAGAAAAACCTGCTTATGCAGATAGTGAAGTCCCTGATTAGCATGTGTGCACTGCACAGGATATTCTGGGATGACACTTTACGCATGTGCATTAACCCTTTGAGTGCTGGAACCGAATTTTGAAGGCCTTTGCAAACAGTTTGGATCCAGATGAGACGCCACAGAACGTGGCGTCTCATCAGGATCCAAACTGTTTGCTATTCTGATAGTATTCTTTGAAAAAAAATCGAAGAAAATGCTAATTTTAGAAATTCAGCAGACAACATTTTAGCAGACGAAAAATTTCCCAGCATGCAAAGGGTTATGCATGTGCATTAATTCCAGTTTTCCAAGAATGAGGCTCATTCATTTCCATTCCATAGGCCCATACAATCTGGAAATCTTACTGGAAAATTTGAAATAATTTCTTTAAAATCATTGAAAGCATTTTGCTACAATATTTCAATGTGGTAAACATTTTTGAGGTGTTAAATATTTAAACGTGTTGTGAAGTTTTAAACAGAAGTCGTTGTATTTTCCAACTTAATCATCTTTTCTGGGAACACAACCCCTGAACCCATGATTGTTTTTATTTTGGAGCCTGGAATGGAACCTGTAGATTTGGGTGGTGTGATGAACAGACCATTGTATTGCAGAATTTAAATAAATATTGCTTAGATTTAGGGTATTTGTCCTTAAGGTCCAGATTGTTTTGACTAAAAATATATTTCCTTGAATTGCTTATTATTTACCACTACATCCATGCAATTAAGTGTGACTTAAAGACCCATTACTACTCAAAATAAACGAAAAATTTGTACAATATTTTTGTAAAATAAAGTTACATAATTAAAATTCAGTGTTCCATATAGCAATTTCCCAAATTTCAACTCCAGATGTGGTCTGATAACATAGATGTATGTAGATATAAAATGCACATTTTATTTTTTTTGACACAATAAATTCGATTTTAATTTCCCGCAAATATATCTATTCATATGACACCAGAACACTAAAATGGTGCCATGTAAGGGTTCATGTGTCGTATGAATAGATATCAGTGCGGGGAATTAAAATGGAATTAATGTGTCACAAAAAAAATAAAGCGTGCATTTTATATCTACAAACATCTATGTTACCAGACCACATCTGGAGTTGAAATTTGGGAAATTGCTATATGGAACACTGATTTTTTTATTATGTAACTTTATTTTACGAAATATTGTACGAAATTTTCATTGATTTTGAGTAGTAATGGGTCTTTAAGCAGGCATAAGTGCCAGTAATTACTTATGAAATTAAGTTTTGAACTCATCTGAGCACATCATGCTTTTGGTGAGCATTTTTGATCATATGTGCACTCCTGAGACGATAATTATTGTTGAATCTTCATTAAATTTGGTCAGAACATTTGTCTAAATTACCTGGGCCGAGTTCGAAACTGAGTCAGGTGGAGTCAAAAACAAGATCACAACATGTGTGTGGGTCTAATTAAAGAAAATGCTTTTGAAAACTTTATAAGGCACGTTTGTGGCCCAATCTCCATGAAACTTGCACACATAAGGACCTAGGGCCATCTAATTAATTTAATATACTTTCAGCAAGGAAGGTTAATTATATGAACATTTTTCAGAACCTGCTATTTGAGAACAACACAGAGAGTGCCGAAGTGAAGATAATAGATTTTGGCTTTGCGCGCCTGAAACCCGGCAACCAGCAGTTGAGTACGCCATGTTTCACCCTGCCGTACGGCGCCCCAGAGGTCCTCCTGCAGGCCAGTTCAAGCAGGGACAAGGAGGGATATGATGAGTCATGTGACCTCTGGAGTCTCGGAGTGATATTGGTGAGTCACATAGAAGCTGAATGCATGTGCAGAAAGTGTTGTCCCAGATTAGCCTGTGCAGGCAACTTAATCTAATCTGGAACAAAACTTACCCCCTAGACTGGATTTTCATTTAGAAGAGACTTCCTTGTAACGAAAAATTTCAAAAAGCTGCAAGCGTTGTCCCTGATTAGCCTGTGCTGACTGCACAGCCTAAGCTGGGACGACACTCTAGGCGCATGCATTAAGCCCAGTTTTCCCAGAACGAAGCTGATATTTCTATACCCTCCTTCAAATGAAAAAGGGTACCGTAATTACTCACACTTAAAAATAAGTAAAAGAAATTGTGTCAGAAAAAATTTACATTGTAGATACGAAAAATATTTAAAAAATACAGGTGTCCGAAAATTATGCAACACTCTAAAAAGATTGAATTGATGATTGGATTCTGGTATGCAATATGTATAACATTCATTGTATAAATGACTAATATTAAGTGCTTGTAAAATACCACACTGTTTAGTATAAATTACTTTTATATATATTTGCATTTTATTAGAAATAATTTCACATGATTTATTCTTGTACAGAAAGTTACTCCAATGCTCTACTTTGACCAACGGGTTCAAAGATGAACATTTGATTTACCGATACTTTGGTACTAACATGTAATTAAGGAAATAAAATGAACAAAATATGCAACCAATGAATTCTTTGTTTGTTCTTCAGTTGTTGTCTAACACCTTCAATTGTTTGTATAACAATAGGGGTGCATTACATTTTTTGGAGTGTAAAGTTTTTGTCACAGTTATCTTTCTGGTGTGAAACCATTGTTTAATACCACTAGTCCGGTATACATGGTTTTTAACCCAATTACGCAAATGTAATTGGCCATTGCCCTAAAGGATTCATCTGCC
The DNA here is from genome assembly GCA_007657795.1 of Dreissena rostriformis. Taxonomy (NCBI): domain Eukaryota; kingdom Metazoa; phylum Mollusca; class Bivalvia; order Myida; family Dreissenidae; genus Dreissena; species Dreissena rostriformis. The sequence continues at coordinate 29,661 of VMBQ01001406.1, read as the reverse complement.
AGGTTTTATGAGTTTAATCCAGTCATAAAAATTCATGATCGAAGTGACACCGAATAAGTGAAAATAGGGAAAAATCTGGTAAAATAGCGCTGTAAAATGTACTGTCTTAAATTAAGTCACAAAACAAAATTATTTTGACCAAAACAGGGGGTGTCTTGAAATTTTGAGTGTCCAAAAACTAAAAGTTATTACGGTATATTGCTTTGCAACTGTGCGTCTGTTGGTAGGTATTTGTGATAGTAGGTCTGTAGAATATTCATTTCAGCGTAATATCAGAGAACACTTTAACCTACGATCATGCAGGTTACTTGGGAGGAAAGAAAGGCACTACTTACAAACTTTAAGGTCAAAAGTCAAGGTCACTAGGGCTTGTTACATGAAAACTGTTTTCTCCATTGACTATTATGTTTCCGTAATATATCTAAAGAACGCTTTAACATATGATAATCCAAATTTACATTAATTTATAAAAGAAAGGGATGTGGTCTAAACTATCTTAAGTAGTAAAGATTTTGATGAATAGCATGTAAAAGTTATTAAGAAGTCGATGCACACAAAGGGGGTATCCCTTCTTTGCACCAACACCCTTCTGCATTGCCTTGTAGTTGTGCCTGGACAAATTCCTAGGAAAAGGCCTGTATTATATGACATCCTTTATTATCCAGTTTCACAAGGACTCATAATCACGTCCATTTCCTTCAGTACACGATGCTGTCAGGGCGGGTCCCGTTCCACGCCAGCAGCTCAGAAGACCAGGCGAAGGCGCTCATGCGGGAGATCAAGATTGGTCGCTTTAGTTTTGATGGCAAGGAATGGACAGACGTCTCAGCTGCAGCCAAATCTCTCATACAGGGTATATCTTTCATGTTATACAGTGTTGCAGGGCTTACTCTGTTGTAAACATAATTAGACAATTGCTACAAATCAGCAAAATTGGCTAAAGAATTATTTTTTGTTGTCTACACTTTCTTCTTCAAAAAACCCAATAAAACAGATAAAATGTGAAGAACATCGATGTTCTATGGTAAATTTGGCTAAAGAAAATTTTAGAATTTTGAATCAGTGCAAGGCCTGTGTTTGATTGATTAATCTTTCATGTAAAGAATAAAAAAAAATTAGAAGTTAGGTGTCAGTGGTTTTTAGCTCCACTGGCCAGCGGGGCTTATGTCATGGTCCTGTGTCCGTCGTGCGTGCGTGCGTCCGTGCGTGCGTTCAATTTTTCTTAAAACATTTCCTTCTCCTAAACTACAAGTCCAATTCTGATAAAACTTCTCACAAATATTCCTGGGGTGAACCTCTTTAAAATGTGTACAAATTATGCCCCTGGGGTTAAATTTGACCCGGCCCCGGGGGTTAATAAATTGAACATATGCTTATATAAAGCCTATTTTGTGCAAACTTTAAAAATCTTCTTTTCCATAACCATTGGGCCTAGTGCTACCACATTTGGTATGTAGTGACATTTAATAGTTCTCTACTTTTTTTGTTCAAATTATGCCCCTGGGGTCAAATTTGACCCTGCCCCGGGGGTCACAAAAATGAACATATGCTTATATAAGGCCTATTTTGTGCAAACTTTAAAAATCTTCTTGTCCATAACCGTAGGGC
>VMBQ01001406.1:0-15556 GCA_007657795.1 Dreissena rostriformis | reverse complement strand
ATGACCCCTATTGATTTTCAGGTCACTAGGTCAAAGGTCAAGGTCACAGTGACCTGAAGCAGTAAAATGGTTTCCAGATGATAACTCAAGAACGCTAAGGCCTGGGATCACAAAACTTCATAGGGACATTAGTCATGACCGGCAGATGACCCCTATTGATTTATAGGTCACTAGTTCAAAGGTCAAGGTCACAGTGACCTGAAGCAGTAAAATGGTTTCTGGATGATAACTCAAGAACGCTTTGGCCTGGGATCACAAAACTTCATAGGGACATTTGTCATGCCCGGCAGATGACCCCGATGGTTTTTCAGGTCACTAGGTCAAAGGTTAAGGTCACAGTGACTTGACACAGTAAAATGGTTTTCGGATACTACTACTACCGACACCACCACCACCACCACCAGGTCAAAGGTCAAGTTCACAGTGACAAAAAACGTATTCACACAATGGCTGCCACTACAACTGACAGCCCACATGGGGGGCATGCATGTTTTACAAACAGCCCTTGTTATTCTAATTATTCGATGTAGTATTTATTTTACCCCAGGAAAAAGTTTGAGGGTGGGGTAAATGAGAGTCACTCTGTCGGTCAGTCCACATAAAATGTATAAGTTTGTGGAGCCAACTATACTGCCACATTCCCTACATGAATAAAAAATAACTTCAAATAAGTCATTATCATGATGTTTATGTGTGCAATACTTTTGTTACAAATAGGTCGTTTTCTGAGAAAACTGGGCATAATGCATGTGCGTAAATTGTCATCCCAGATTAGCCTGTGCAGTCCGCACAGGCTAATCAGGGACGACAATTTCTGCTTTTATGGATTTTTTTTTTAAAATGATGTCTTTGCTTAGCGAAAATCCAGTTTAGGCGGAAAGTGTCGTCCCGGATTAGCTTGTGCGGACTGCAAAGGCTTATCTGGGATGACACTTTACGCACAAGCATTTTGCCCAGTTTTCTCAGAACACGCCACAAATAGGTATGGGGTTATTAGTGATATTCTACATGACAAAGCTCTAGTATTGTTTGTTATTTTTAGCTCACTTCTCACTTGAGCAAAACATGCTTATGGTGTGCTTTTGTGATCAGCTTTTGTTTGTTGTGTGATAAGTGTCGTCTATATTTGCATTGTTACCTATCTAGGGGCCGAATTTATTCCCCAATCTTCATGAAATTTGGCCAGAGTTTTTTTCCCAATGATATCTTGGCTTTGTTTAAAACCGGGTCACGTTGGGTAAAAAATAAGATCTCAAGGTCAAATGAAAGAAAAAGCTTAAAACACTTGATACTCCACATTTGTTGCTCAATCTTCATGAAACTTGGTCAGAGTATTTGTTCCAATTTGAAGCGGAGTTCAAAAATGGTTCTGGTCCATTTAAAAACATCGCCGTCAGGGGGTGGGGATTATTGAACTCGATAAGAACATTTTTAATGACATCTCAGCCTAGTACAAAACTGGTTCTTGGTACAAAGCAAGGTAAGGACCCACATTTATTACACAAATTTAAAAAAAGCTGTTAAAAAAAGATCAGTTATATCTGGCCTCAGGTGAGCCACCAAGGACCTTCTGCCCTCTTGTTTATTAGAATTCGCCAGTATATTGTATGATTGTATTTGAATTGTACATTTTATTGTATTTAAGTTTGCATGTACTATACATATTTGTTAAAGTGATTGTCTGCTTCAAGCATAACTATGTTTCACTCTTAATATATATATACTATTTATATATTATGTTAATTAAATTTATGATATTTATAACCTGTATAAAATGTAATTAATCAGGAGACAGGATACAACTTGTTATTAATGATTTTAAATATATATTCTTATGTTAAGCATGCTTTTATTAGTAATTGTTAATGATGATGACATAATTATTTTCATATTTTTATCAACTTGTTAAATGGCTATTATTGATTTTGTTAATGTCTGTTTTTAAATCAAGCAGGTGCAAACCAGCTTTTATCATTATAATTCAAATGAGATAATGCATAATTGTCATTTCAAATAAACTTTGAATTGATTTTGAGTTTCAGTTTGTCTTTGGCACATGTGGGTATATCCTTTTGCTGGTTGTTTCAAAGAAGTAAACCAGGGCACATATACAAAAATATCTTAAGTTGATCTACATATGCATTGACGACTGCATATGTGCCTACACATTTACTCGTATTGAATATAGGAATATTAAACTCTCGAAACATCAGAAGAGAAATTCGTGTTAACATCCGTAACCAAATGAAGCTACGCCTGTGGTTTCCGCCCTATCTAAAATTTGCTCCATATCTTGTACAAAGATCGTTTAAATGTGTGTCTTCAAGTGTTAGACATAACACTGCAAGCTAGAGTGCAACTAGAGTGCAGGCCGCTAACAGTATATGTCACATGATATCATAACCTTATGTATAAAGGAGAGTAATTACCTTCAGAAAAATGTTAATGTTATGGCATAATAACAAGAGAATGGGTATTATGTCAAGTGGTATCATAACAGTTCACTCAATTCTGCTTTTGTTCACGAGGCAGTAATTTGTGTTGGAAAATGTTCTCAAAAGAAAGGTGCTTATCGGTATGCAATTTACTTCATTCTTACTAATGATTCAGGAACAGTTATTTGTTTCCGAAAATGTTATCAGTATGTAAAGTTTGCAAGGAAAATGCGTATCGGTTTACATTTCACTCCATTCTGCCTTATGTTTATAGAAGAGTTATTGCATATTAACCCCGTTAAAATGCGATTGCATATTATCCCCTTTAGCAATCGTTTAGATACAAGTCCTACTTGTCCTAAGATACTAATCAATGAATTAGTTATACCCCAACAGTTCAGTTTATTGGTTATATTGAGTATTATGCATTTTACAATAACCCTTGAAGACTAAAAGCTTGTTCTTGAAAATAATTGAGGATTGTTTTCACACTCAATAAATGTTCCACTTTATGTATCGCTCCAACAATGCATCCTGTTTTTCCGTTCTCCGTTTAAATGTCAAAAGAAAGCATACTTTACGATTGCCGGTTATTCAATAAAATAATTTGATTTAACCAAATGCCCATCTTTTTGCGAAAAACATTCGAAATCATATTAACTAAATATGAGTCTCGCTCTAAGAAAACTAGACTCAATTAAAGCTACGCCTGTGGTGCCTGCACTTTCAAATATTTGGCCTTTATCTTGGATAAAAGTCGTTTAAAAGTGTGTATTCACGTGTTAGATAATACAATGAGTGCAACCCAGGTGAAGGCAATATATGTCACATGATAGCATTATGAAGAAGTGAAACTCCAGAAGCTGCAGCAGTATTGCAGTTTTATCATACACACCTCTGTGGTCCTTTATTTATGGCAAGGAACCAATTGCCAAAACGGTACAGTACGGCACAAAACGTCTAACATTACATACGTTAATAACATTACGTCTATGGAAGAGCAATTACCTTCAGAAAAATGTTAATATTATTCTGTATAAACAAGAACATGCGTATCATTATGTCAAATGGTATCATAACAGTTCACTCCATTCATTCATGGTACAGTAATTTGTGTCAGAAAATATCATAATGCAAAGTTTGCGAGAAAAGTGCGCATCAGTTTACCGCACACTTCATTCTTCTATATGTTTATGGAAGAGTTATTACATTCAGAAAACGTTATACTGGTATGTGTTCATTAGCAACTCAGATACTCATTGTTATATAATAAATTGCAAAAAAAGAAGAATTCTGCATTCTTCTTATTATTAGCAATACAAAAATTAATTAACAAACTGAAAAAAACATGATATGGGACGCTTGAGATTGCCTGAACATGTACAATTAACAACGCATGTCCGTATCTGTACAAAAAGATTTAAAAGGGACAAACAAACAATATATAATATACTTAAATAACTTGTTCTTGAGTATCAGAATGCATACGACTGTATTATTTACCATTATAATTCTTTTTGTTAATTTCAAAATGTATATGCCTATATTATTACATATGATGACATTTCAGATTTGTACTGTAGTGCCTGCATTGGCCCCCTTTTACATACACACTCCCTTTACAAATCGATTGCATACAAATTTAATAAAAAAAACAACATTTGCATACAAGTCCCTTTAACACTCGATTGAATATTATCCCCTTTAACAATGGATTGAATACAAGTCCCTTAATGGTCTTCATTTTCACAATCGGGAACCTTTGTTACCTGTAACAATTAAACGATTCTTTTGATAAGTCTTCTTCCTGCAACATTCTTCTTTATCCATTGACGCAGTTTTCTTAACACGTAACTATACATAAACGCGTAGCTTTAGCGTGAGCGCGTCGCTATTCTCCGTTCTCATGAATAAGCTTATACCTCTACAACATTACGAATGTGCGATGGGTCAACATGTTACCTTTTCACCTTTCAGTCAATAAAACATGTCCTAGTCATTAAGGTAATGAAAATAGGCAAATAACGTAAGTCCGATTTTATGCAACAAACAGACGTCCTCTTAAAGACAGAGCATATGTTATCTTTCAGAAAAACAATATATGTTCTTTTTTAGGAATACCAACAATAACAACAAACGTTTCCCTTTCACGCAAAAATATTGTTCTGATGTATGCAAAGAAAAGTAATTCTTTAGGTAAAAACACCTGACTTCTTTTAAGCAAATAATGTATGGTGTCTTTTAGTTCACGGCCTCTGTCGTCTTCTATAAAGGGAAAACAAACAACATCTTTTCGAGAAAATGAAATTCATTTGTGTGCTGAAAAAAAGAACCACTGCCCGGTTTTACGAAAAGAACGAACTCCTCTTTAATGTACATTTACTTCCATCTTAAGTCAAACAAATACTAAGGCAAAAGAACCATGACAACGAACATATAACACTTTTATGCAAAGAACCCCGTGTCATCTTTTAGAAAAGTCATGCATCGCATTTCAGACAAAAGATAAAGAGTAATCTTTTAGGCAAAATACCTCTTGTAATCTTAAAGAACCCATACATAACCTTATTTAGGCAAATAGCCCATGTCTGTCCTCCTTAAAGGGGCCGTCCAACAGATTGGTAAATTGACAAAATTAAAAAAAGTTGTTTCATATTCGCAAATTTTCGCGTTTGTTATGATATTTTTGAGGAAATAGTAATACTGACCATTTACAATGCACTTAAATATCCATTATATGCATCTTTTGACGATTTGAAAACCTCAAAATCATAAAGCGTCGTTCGACGCGAAACGATTGAATAATTTGGAAAGTTCTGTTATTGTCGCTATATTTTGTAAAACTACGAGGATTGCTTATAGATGGTATAAAATACGGCTATCGTACATACTTGTCAGGATGGCCGAGCGGTCTAATTGGTTTTTACTCCAGGACCCCGATGGTCACTGGTTCGAGCCCTGATGAGGTTTACTTTTTTTCCCTTTTTAAATTGTATTCTTGTTTTTTAACTGCAGATTTTTAGGTCAAATGTTTGAATTTATCAATATAGAGCATTTAATGACATGCTTCAATACATGCCAAAATCTAGTGGACAGTCCCTTTAAGGCAAATATCTTAACTATCATCCCCTTTAAGACAATAATCCCGGTCTATCATCATTTAGGCAAAGAACCCATCATCTTTAAGAGAAATAACCCACTTCTGTATGAAAAACTGCCTACTTCTGTACTCTTTACGGCAAAAACAAACAGGGTCCTCTTTAAGACAGATATAAAGTAATCTTAGGTCACAAACAGCATGACTCTCCTTTTTTATCAAAAGAACATGTTCTTATCCTTAAAGGGACCTGTTAACAGTTTGATAATTTGAAAAAAATGAAAAAAAATGTTTTAAATTTGCACATTTTCGTTGAAGTCATGTTATTTGCGAGGAAATAGTTATACTGAACATTTACCATGCTCTTAAATATCCATAATATGCATCTTCTGACGATTTAAAAATCTTAAATCTATAAAGCGTTACAAACGCGAAACGATTGAATAATTTGGTGAGTTCTTTTGTTATCGTTATATTTTGTATCATTACGAGGATTGCGTATATAAAGTATAAAATACGTCACTGACTATCAGCAGGAATGGCTGAGTGGTTTAAGCGCTAGCATTTTACTCCAAGGGTCAGTGGTTCGAGCCCAGGTGTGGATTACTTTTTTCTATTTTTTAATGTTATTTTTATTTTATACTGGAGCTCTTTAGTTCCGATATCTACATTAATTAATTTAAAGAATTTAATGACAAACTTCAAAACATGCCAAAATTTGGGAACAAGTCCCTTTAACGCAAAGACGTTCTATAAATCCCACCCAGTAAGCATCGCATGTAGACAAAGAACGTCTTCTGGCCTCGTTTTAGACTAAATACCTTCTGTTGACACTAGACAACTGTATCAAGTGCACTGTGTTAGATATAAATACATTGCAAGTATATATCTGACGTTGAAGAAGGTAATTTATATCAACTGAAATGTTAATCAAATGTTTTTAGTTGATGTGAGATAAGATTGGTTTGTAAGCGTTGTCTGCTCAAAGCTACCTTTCTATGTTAAAGTGTATGCAATTTCGAATGGGGGTGAATGGTAGATACCATTTTACAAATTAGAGCGAATGATTTAATTCTATTTATTATTAAATATCACTACACATATTTAATGCAAATATACATATACAGTGCTGTATCAGTATGTTCATATGCAAAGCTCCAAAGCGGATTGTCTTGAGCCAATATGATAATCTGACATGCGCAAACTGATATACATTTAAACTTCATATTAAAACCGATTGTTTATTCATAAAAAAACATCTAAACGGTCAACTATGTAATAATTACAAGTAAAGTATAATTATGAACACGGAAAGATAGGTATCGTGTTACATTTGGAAGAACGCCTTGATATTACCATTCAATGTTTGCGAATTTTATTTTTAACAATGGCGAATACATAATAGTTTCAATTTTTAAACAAGTTTCTGTGACGGAAAATAACTATGAGTTCTGAATTTACGAATTATCAGCAAAATACAACTTTGACATGGTAAATAAAGAAAAGATAAAGCAAAAGACTCATGATGTATAGTTGTTTTAAATGTGTTTTAATCTATATTTCGGTTAAAAAAAAATTGTATCCTTCAGTATGTTCATATGCATAGCTACAACATACAAAGCGGATTGTCTTGAGCCAATATGATAATCTGACATGCGCAAACTGATATACATTAAAACTTCATATTAAGACCAATTGTTTATTCATACAAAAATATCTAAACTGTAAATTACGCAATAATAAAAAGTAATGTACAATTATGACGCTCGGAATATTGCTATTGAATAAAATTTGAAAGAACGCCTTGATATCACCATTCAATCTATGCAATTTTCATTTCTTAAAATCTCCAGTCCAATGCACGTTTAAGTCAAACATTTAACAATGGCGGATCCTTATTTGTTTCGATGTTTTAAAAACAAGTTTCTGTGACTGGTAATATCTGCGAATTTATGTAACTGAGTTCGGAGAGTTTTATGTTTTGAAGTTCACCTAGATCTATTGGCAAAATAAAACTTTTACATGGTCAATAAAGAAAATATAAAGCAAAACACTCATGATGTATAGTTGTTTTAAATGTGTTTTAATCTATATTTCGGTTACATAATGGTCAAGAAATTATCAGGGTCATGAAAGCGTTATATTGGTATTGTAAAATATTCAAGAACAAAGTATTTCCGACAGAACAATGAAAGAAAAACTATCTATAGTCATAATACTGTTTAAAATTTAATATTCGATTGCAATTTCACGCGTTGTAGAAACAAAGAAAATACAATTGACTGAACAATACAATGTATTATATCATACGAATAAATATGGCAATACAAACGAATCGCCGTGCAAACTATTTTTTTGGGAGAAAAATGTACAAGCTGAACATTTCATATCAACACATTAGAAAAATGACCTTGTCAGGCCTCGAGGACACTAAAACAAATCTTGGTTATAATAAATGGAATGTAAAGTAAAATGCTACATAACATGCTAAAACAAATGTACATTTTCTTAAAAGCGAACAAGAGAGTAGCCTTTTCCGGAGAAAAAAACAACAACAATAAAAAAATGGAAGCAGCCCACAACATATTACGTGTATTTAAAAATTACCCTATAATCTATATACTATACATGTATTGATAGTAAACATATGGTAGTTTTGTAGATCCCTTTGAAATAAACAGGATTATATACATAACATGCATGACTTTCGTAAATTTCAAACTTATACGTGTTATACTTTACTTTTTGTATTGTGTTGGTCAACACGGGTGTTTGGTGTGACTACCACTTCATGTCTCTACGCATGACATAACATTACGGTGACAAGGCACGTGGTATGTTGGACGGATAGTGATATTCTGGCCTGGTGTTCATTTTAATACTGGTCAATTTGGCAAAACTCCAAACCAACTGTTGGGTATATTTGATAAGATTGAACTAAAACTAGTTGTAATTTCTCCACAATTACAAACCGCCTGATGTAGGTTCGGAGGCAGCTAATATATTTTTGAACTGTCAGAAATTGTTGAAATTTTGACATATTTCAAAACTTACTTTTGGTAAATTTTGCAATACTGAAATAGTAACTGTTGCTATTTTTGCCACAAATAAATACCGAATGATGCTCGTTCGGAAAAAGATAAAGCCTCTACAAAACCGTTAGAAATAACAAGTGCTCATTTTGATTGGTCATTTGAGCACACTGCATAACTGACCGATTGTCACTTGACTCTAAACTTGACACGGTGGTCATTTTAACACAATTGAAAGTTGAATGGTGGTGAAAATGTGACAAAGCGAAACGTTGGGTGGTGGTGAATTTGTGACACAACGAAAGGTCGGATGGTGGCGAATTTGTGACACAACAAAACGTTGGATGGTGGTAAATGTGTTACAAAACTAAAAGTTAAATGGTGGTTAATTTGTGACACAATTAAAAGTTGGATGGTGGTTAATTGTGACAAAACTAAAAGTTTAAATATGGTGAATTTGTGACAAATCTAAAAGTTTCATGGTGGTGATTGTGTGACAAAACTAAATCTAAATGGTGGTGAATTTCTGACACTAATGAAAGATAAATTGTGGTGAATTGACACAAATAAAAATTGAATGATGGTGAATTGACACAAGTAAAAGTTGGATGCTGGTCACTTTGACAAAATTGAAAGTTAAATAGGGGTCACATTGATTAAACTGGAAGATGAATATTGGTCACATTGACTAAACTGAAAGATGAACAGTGGTCACATTGACAAAACGGAAAATTGACTAGTGGTCACTAGTGGTCACATTGACAAAAATTAAAGTTCAATGGTGCTCACATTGACAAACCTAAAAGTTGGATAGTGGTGACAAAATTTAAGTAGGATGGTGGTGAATTTGTGACATAACTAAAAATTGGATGGTGGTGAATTTGTGACATAACTAAAAATTGGATGGTGGTGAATTTGTGACAAAACTAAAAGTTGAATGGTGGTTTATTTCAGACACAACTGACAGTTGAATCGCGGTCACTTTGACAAAATAGTTAAAAAGTGGTCACATGGACAAACCTGAAAGTTAAACAGTGGTCACATTGACAAAACTGAGAGTAGAATGGTGGTCATTTTGTTACACACTTGATCGTTGAATAGTGGTCACTTCGACACAACTGAAAGTTTTATGGCGGTCACTTTGACACAACTAAAAATGAATGGTGGTCAGTCACTGTGTGGTATAACTTAACGTTGTATGGTGATAACTGTGTGAAACAAACTAAATAAATGGTGGTCATTTTGACACAACAGCTAGTTGAACGGTGGTCATTTCGACGCAACTGAAAGTTAAACGGATGTCATTTTTACACAACTTAAACGGTGGTCACTTTGACACAACTAAAAGTGAATAGTGGTTACTTCGACACAACTAAGATTTGAATGGTGGTGAATTTGTGACACAACTAAGAGTTGAATGGCGGTCACTTTGACCCACCTTAAAGTTGAATGTTGGTCATTCCGATACAACAGAAAGTTGAGTGGTGGTCGCTTTGTGACACAACTGAACGTTTAATGGTGGTCAGTTCGATACAAATGAAAGTTGAATGGTGGTCACTTTGGCACAACTGAAATTGACAAATGGTCAATTTGACATAACTAAGAGCTTAATGGTGGTATTTTTGTGACGCAATTAAAAAGTTTAATGGTGGTCCTTTTGACACAACTGAAAGTTGAATGTAAGTGACTTTGAAACAACTAACAGTTAAATGGTGGTCACTTTGTGACACAACTGAAAGTTGATTGGTGGTGAATTTGTCACACAAATGAAAGTTTAATGCTGGTCACTTTAACACAACTGAAAGTTGATTGGTGGTGAAGTTGTGACACAACTGAAACTTGATTGGTGATGAATTTGTGACACAAATGAAAGTTCATTGGTGGAGAATTTGTGACACAACTGAAAGTTGAATGGTGGTGAATTTGTGACACAGCTAAAAGTTGATTGGTGGTGAATTTGTGACACAACTGTAAGTTGAATGGTGGTGAATTTGTGACACAACTGAAAGTTTAATGCTGGTAACTTTAACACAATTGAACGTTGATTGGTGGTGAATTTGTGACACAACTAAAAGTTGATTGGTGGTGAATTTGTGACACAATTGAACGTTGAATGGTGGTCACATTGACACAACAGAAAGTTGAATGGTGGTCATTTTGACACAACTGAAAATTGAATGGTGGTCACTTGGTGACAACAGGAATTTGAATGGTGGTCATTTTGACACAACTGAATTTTAAATGGTGATCAGTCACTTTGTGACATAACTGAACGTTGAATGGGGACAAACGTGTGAAACAACTAAATAAATGATGGCCGTTTTGACACAACAGAAAGTTGAAAGGTGGTCATTTTGACACAACAGACAATTGAAAGGTCATTTTGACACTACTCAAAACTTACTGTTGGTTAATGTTAAATGCTTCCTTTTTCTTCTCACAACAGTGTTAATTTAAACACAAGTCAAAACTAACTAGTGGCTATCATGCCACTATTGAGGACCGACGCAACGTGAGTAAAGTGTTTAAAGTGCTGTCAAAATTACATCTTGCACATAAATCAAGTGATCTCACGAAATTTTGCATTCCTGAGCAATTGCAGTTGTGGAATGATATAGCACATGCTGACAATTCCACGGAAGAAATCCATCAATCTCGCTGCTTCATAAGCTCATGCACAGATTTCGCGAAAAGCGTCTGCTATGGTTTCTATCATGTGCAAATTGGATTGTCTGCATTTCCTACAAAAACTTTCATGTCTAAAACACAGGCAAACACTTGGATGCGTCTTCAATCTTTCCACAATACTTAGGTCACAACAATATGATCAGTTGTAAGACGGACTTCGGACCCCAAAAAATAAAAATAAAATAAAAATATAATATTTTCGATATTATCAGAGGCGAGCGCAAAGCACAGAACAAAATTATTGTGTTAATATTTGTTGAACATTTTTGCAAAACGCATTCAGCTTATAAAATGCTGCCATTTTGTACGATTAGCTGTTTAACGAAAATTAAAAGTCTTTGACGTGAAATATGTAAGATAAACCAAAATTAATAGAAACCATCACATCTGCTTTTTAGAAGTTCGGATGCGAGGGAAAATGGACTGTGCGACGAGCGCAATACAATTATATTTGTAAAGAAACTTTATATGCGGCTAATTCGACAAACACCTGATCAATTTGTTGTGGCCTAACTTATAACCGTAAAGTTTTCACCTTCATTACCGTCACAATTAATTTATACACATCACGAGCACATAAGTGTAGCACTTTTTTTGGAAACGTTTGACTTGTGTTCAAGCATGCAGTTCAGATTGTTGCCCTCCTACGAATCACGAAATACCACACGACTAAACCATCACTTCAACAGAATAATTGTAACATGATCATACGAGGTTCTAGTCGACGATTGACTATCGATATAATTATTATATTGGAACAAAATAAACACTATTCACACGTGACTAATGCCCCTATGGCCCAACAGCTATAAATGGTACGGCCGCTTTAGGCTCCCCTCTTTCCGACCTTTGCGACGTCGTTGACATCTTCGACCACTGCCTACTAAAAGACGGCCGATAAATCCCGGGGGACGAAGGGAGCGGGGAAGGACGTCGTGGGGAATCAGGCGGAGGCGACGACTGGACCGGCTGCGGGTGTTTCGGATGCTTGCAGCACCAGATAAGGCAGAAGACGCTCGCCACGGCGAGGACCGCCAACACGATCACGAGGACCCAGTACCACTGCAGTCCGCCATCAGTGGACATGGTCGCCACGGTACATCCGGAACTGCCTGGTCCGTCTGACTACGCTTGTTGTATGTGGGTACCTGTAATGCGATATGAACTGCTTGAATAATGTTATTAACATGGCATCCATCACTGACCATTAGGAGTCAAGGCAATCAGCGTATTGGAAGTTTAACTAAAAATACAGACTGTAAAACAAAGTCGACAACAAACAAATACATGCATAATTTAAGGCTCAGGGATGTCAGTAATAAAAGGACGAGAGTGTTTGACATGTTTGCCATTTTCCATTCTACGACTAGATATAGTACTTACGTATTCTACTAATTCGTTAATAAAATCTCACAATTAGAGTTAACACTGTCATCTTCTGTCTTTGCATCTCAGAAAGGCACATAAATTCATGTTAGTCAAAATAACATGAGATGACCACGACACTAAAATCTCGACAGTCTTGTTGATCTGTCTGTCGCTCCAATATCAATGTGAATGATACACTGAACAAATGTGATGTCGTTTCTGCGTCAAGCCGATATGATAAATGTTGAATATCGCACTAGATACCGGGCTGAGGTCGAATCAATATTCGAATACATGTTGAAAAGTTGTATCTTTTAAAATACGCGATTGAACTAGAATGCATCCCCCACATGCACACACATAAGCTGAAATTAAACAAATATATAATTTCGGGGCGATATCTGCTCTTCGTCAGTTCATGCCATCCATTAACGATTTCAGTAAGCAAAACCTAAGAATTGATTAAGAAAGTCGGGAATTAACAAGAGAGAAAGGCTGGCATCAAGATCTCAATTTATATGACCTCTATTTGATTTGATTTTGAACGAATGCGTTTACGGATATAAAAGACTCACAACAAAGTTTTCAATTCCTCCATCATTTATTTAATATCCAATATAATATTTTATAATATATAATGTAAGTCACAAGCAATTGCTTATATTTAAATGCTTGTTTTTTTTTTAGAAGTTGCGTTTTTCCGCTCTATTGCAGACATTTGTTATTTCATGTTCAGCACATTTACTGCAGACAATTATAATGCTAACTAATTACTTACATTACATAAATTTGCTTTATATATCCATCTTGTCATATAATTTTCATTAACATTTATAAGAGTGACTGAAAAAAAAGTCAAACCTTGGCAAATTTTACGGATGGCTTACACCGATTCAGCCCCGCCTCAATTCCGCCTTTTATTTTTGTAAGACTGAGAAATGTTAATATTATAATCGTATATACTTTACTTTAGTTTACTTATTCGCTATCGATCCAATTTATGTTCAGTTCAGATACGATTATTTATTAAAGTGCACAGACGATAAGCATTTTATTAGCGATATATAACATGTGTCTATGTCTAGACACTTCATTTAACTGAACACTACATCGTTAAACCACTGTTAACACTTTATTATAAGTTAAGCGAAGTTGTTTATTTAAACAATTCTGTCACATTAATATTTATGAAATACCGCGTGGTTAGTTGTTATTCGGAACTCAATAAACACGGGTTTTCCGGTAATTTACATAAGTATCATGTACAAATTTAACTGTTCTTAATCCACGGCTTGATGTATTGCCATTCAAATTAAGAGTGCCCTCAAATCTTATTTCAGTATGCAAATATTCATGTGACACATGTGTAAATAACAGTAACAAGTAGTTTGTTTCTATAGATTAGTTGAATATCGGTTATGTTCCAAAAAGTACATTCCGTTATATGTTATTAAAGTCGAATTTTAACCTAGCCGACCTTGAAATAATATTTAGCAAGTCCAGGACAGTTTGTCCATTAAACTAGCACACACTTGCTGATTTGTACAGTAGAGCGGTATGATAAATACTTTTTATCGTCAGGCCTGGCATCTTAAGAGCAGGGAGTTCTAAACAATCCACATGTACTAGATTTTTGCGTTTACGCTACTGGTTCTTTTCAGAAAACGAGGCTACATGCAAACGTTTTATTTAAACTTACTCAATTATAAATTCAACATAGTGTTGGAGCTATGCAATAATGTTGCATAATATTAATCACGAGTTTTGTGTAACTTTGTGTATTTATCCATTAGTCAGTTTAATATGTAGGTCAGGGCCGTACGCAGGATTTTTTTGACTGGGGGGGGGGGGGGNTGACTTGGGGGGACCCAACCGGGGAGGGTTTGGGAGGGGTCCCCGCTCCCTATATATATAATGTTTTTTGGAATTTGGCACTTTGCAAGGTGAATTTTAATGCTTTTGAAAACCTTATTTTGTGAAATAAATTTATGGAATATTACAGGTAAATCAGCACCTTTAGGAAGTCTTAAGGTTTAAACATTGCTGTGAATTCACAACAATATTAACTGTGAATTCACAACACTATTAAAAGCTTTATATTTCTGAAACTAACAGGTATACTTATGACGATTATCCATATCACCTCTCTTATTGCTTCAGCCATTTTTGTTCACAAACCATTAACGTCACAGGTTTTTTTTATCTGATTTTTGGGAAAAAAGCTACAAAATGTACGTTTCTGTTCTTATTTATATTTGATATTTTCTACAAATAACGCAAGATAAGGCTGAATGAGTATTGAAGTTTCTGCTACGCAATTGTATATCGACCGATGTTACTATGAGTTCAAGGCCGCATGCAGACTAAACTATAGCAATGTATAACGATGTTCTTATACACTACAACTGAGACAACGAGAATATAAACGAACACGATACAGACACCAGGATAAAAATGACTGTTACCTGTTTACTATTCTCTTGCAGACCCAGTCATTTCAGAAACGTAGATCAACGCAAATCCAAACATACATAACCGTATTTTAAAAGATAATAAGTATGAAGCTTTCTTTATCAAATCAAGTGCAGCACTGAAACGTGATGAACTTAAGATGTTGATATCAATAAACAACGCTCTGTGAGAGAGTGACCTGCTTTTAATTTGGCTTTACTACGTGTATCGGATGTCTGGGTCTCGGTCAACAATTTTTAAAGCGTTGCTGTAAGGCAATGAGATATTGGATTGTTCACAAACGGTAAGTCCCAGCGCAGAGGCGGCAAAACACATGGCGCACAGTGGGTAAGCAAGTAGTAATACCCCATAACTACACAAACGTGATGTACAACACGTCCTATTTTAGACTTAAGACACTGAGTTCTCTTTTACGCAGAGAACCGCATGTAATCTTAAACAACCCATACATACACCAATTTAGG
>VMBQ01001405.1:148901-176981 GCA_007657795.1 Dreissena rostriformis | reverse complement strand
ATTCAGTCTAGGCGGAAAGTGTCGTCCCTGATTAGCCTGTGCGGGACGGCTACATAACAAAATTCTTCCATATTTTTTATTTCGATAAGAAATTGTATTGTGACGACAATGATCATATTTCACAGATAGATGAAGTAACTTCGCCTAAATTCATTTTGCCCACTTTACAAAATAGTCTTATCAACAAATATTTCGCCTTACCTGTACACAGTTTGATAGTACACGCAACTTTTCCTGAATTGCACGTACAGGTATTACACCCATCTGTTGCCCAGAATGTCGCTTTATCAATGAATTCGAATCCGAAGTACCTGCATTTTCCTGAAAGACCTACTGTATTATTGCCATTGAAAATTATTTAAATAATGTCAATGCATTTGAGGTAATGAAAAGTGCGTAACAATATTACAATTCGAATGCATTCAGAATGTTAATATTACAAAAAACAGAACGCTTAATTAGAGCCAGGCTTCTGTGGAAAAAAGTGACCAAAACTATTTTTTTTTAATATTTTTTTTTTGTTAAACATTTTGTTCTTTATCACACTCATAGAATGGGGGGGGGGGTAATATTCATTATGTAAAAAAGATTATTAAGCACCTGTTGTTCCACTGCCGGTGTTCTGTGAAGTAACAAGAGTGATGACGGCATAAAGAGACACGAGAATGCTCGACAGACGTCGCAATGCCATCATTCTGTAATGAGCAATTAATTGAGATGAATACGTTAGTATAGAGCTAGATACTACGCTTGATTCAAATTAGCATAATGCGTGATACTGTTCAGTTCTTGAAACGTTTAATAAGGAAAGACAAGTATAGTACATATTCATTTTTGTCTCTGCTGCTTTATATAATACGGACTTTAAAAAAAATGACATTGGTACAAACGTAATACCAATTTAAATTATATATTGAATGACTAATCCTTGAAAATAAAGTCAAGATTATTAACGAGCCGAACTCATTCAAGCTAATATCGTAGAGTACCACGAAAGCAACGTTTATTGTACTAAAACATCTATAAATAGCAATTAATCAAAATGTTCGTTGTTATGTCCATACGTTTGCATATAATCAAATGTATTCAATTTTTTTAACCAGGTTTTGCTTTCCTTGTTCAATATATATGCTTGATACAGCCTAAGTTTTATTTCCTCCATCATACGGCTTCGCTGACACTACCATTTCAATCATACAAAAGCCAAATGGTCATTCAAGATATGCCAACAATTAAAATCCATAACTTATTCGCAAGTGTATAAGTATTAAATAAGACGTTAACTTGCTGTTAATATGCAACCCAAATGAGACGAAAATACTGCGAATTTGTAGGGAAAATATTAATTTATGTATGTACTTACATCAGCTTTCTTTTCAACAGTTTTAAACAGATTGTTGCTGAAATTCATACCTATTTATACTCACAATATGAATAATAGTGGGTTTCCGCCTCACTTTCGAAAGGCAATATAGAGATTAGTAAATTGTTCGGAATTTACCGTTCATTATTTACCTTCATATTAATAGAATTCTTGTTCAGGTAACACGTGGCACTGATCCGAATAAATCCTTTGTAGCAGAATGTTTTGGCTTAATTGATGTGCATCTGTGCACGAAAGCAGCTTAATTTTCGCTTTTCTTTGATTGGTTCAACGTGAAATATCATATCATAATCTCGTATTTTCATAGGTTTCTAAGTTAAACCTATAAGGCCTTGTTGCAGATGAAGAACTACATCGACTGAACGTTTCTTCTGGCATGATTCGCATACACGGAAATAAACAAAAGAAAAGTCAGGTAAAAGAAAACAATGCGATTAAACTAAGCATTTTATACGATTTCATGCGTCATTGATATTGCTATGCTATAGTTTACAGATGCAAGAATCGCATTATTCACGATACATGATAAGGTATATGTTTATGTAATCATAAACACATGAAGTGAAACTTCAGCTGCACCAGCAGGAGAGAATCATTGCATAATCGGTCCTTTATATAGGGCACATAATTAGTTGCCGAACAATGAGACACAAAACAAATGAGCCGCACTCTGGATAAATGGGGCTTTATGTATGTGCTTAAAGAGTCGTCATAGATTGTCCTGTGCAGTCCACACAGGCTAATCAGGGACGACACTTTCCGCTTTTATGAAATTTGTATTTAAAAAGTATTTACTTTAAAACTGCTGCCTGATTGGAAACGTAATATCTTAGGTTTTTTAAACGAACACCACATGATATCGATGTGAAACAAACTAACGAGTGAAAATAACTTCTAATTCAAATAAAAAATATTCAAAGTTCAACATGTACTTACTGCAGATCGAGAAATGGCGCGTATCAATGGTCGTTATATTCCAAATGAACACAAATGTGTTGCATTTGTATTTGCACACAAAATGATCAAGAGATAAAATAACTTGCGTGAACTTTCCCTTATACTGTTTATAATCTACATGACGAGTAGTGTGCATATAACATATTGCAGTACGCACAAACTCATTTCTAGAGAATTTGATTGGCGCATAGGTATGCGCTTATTTTCCAAAAAAAAGGATGTCAGTTGCAGTCAGCCGTGAAGTTCGTGCGTCGATATTGTGTTTTTATTCATGTTCATTATTTTCTATCGATGTCGTGCTATACAACCAGAGCTTGTAATACAACTTAACTTCATTAGACGTAATATATTGTTTTTTTTATTTAAAAAAATTAATTACGGTTTAAATTGATGAACATATTTGGTTTTGTGGTGAGTGCCTTTGAAATGTTTGCAAGGAAATACAAGCTTACTAGAATAAGGGAGACAAGTAATATTCGCAAACGCGATTAAAAATATGAAATTATCTCCCGTTATGTCGATATTCTCTGTGCATATGTATCGATCCGTTTTCTTTATTGCATTAAAAAGCGGAAACCGACAACAAAATAATACCAATTTGTTAAACTGTTAGTGTTTAATATATTTCAAATCATAGCATATGATAAATATCAGTCTTTGGAGGCAAGGTTGTCCCAAGCAGAAAGCCGTGCAGGAAATGTGTTTGCATGTAGGGACGTATCAAATGCATGGGCCTACCGTGATAGGTGTGTTTGAAAGGGCAAATCGTGCACCACTTTTTATCTTTGTTGTAACGATACAAGCGAATTGAACATGGTTTTATTATATTATACATTCACTGATATCCAGACATCCTTAAAATTATTTCAGCTTTTATAAATCAACTGTTATCCTCTTTTACACTTAAGTTTTTAAAGTACCTTCACAAAGCCTCAATTTGCAAAAGGGTGTTGCATTTCCTAAACATCCTCATGAAACGCATCCCTCTGGATCCAAGAAACCCTCAGCTGGTGTACAGGGCACTCAAACCCCAGGGGCTACAATGGAGGAAGTGGTCGTAAACGTCCGGCATGACAGACAGTAACTAGAAGAAAAGATGTCATTGAAAGTGTCTCATAATTCCTTCATTTCCCGATCAATCCATCATTACCAATGCATTCCCATTTGGCGCCATTATGGAGAGAGAATATGTTTTCAGATAAAAGGTTAAAGTCATTCATTGCCATTGTATTAACATTTTGCGCCATTATTTATGTAACCAGTATCTGCTTACACTCATGTGTTGAGGGAAACATGTAGTGTTCAGATAAGAGACTAATATAATGGTCATAATTGGCTTTGGGCAACAAATCTCACTCAAAGCGTGCGTCATGCCACTCGACTTTTGATCCCAATGAGCATACATCATCAATAGTGATAATCGAATGTTATTTTATTAAGTTTCCGTGTAGAATCTAGTTCCTTGTTGCAGATTGGAATAATGCCAGTAGAACAATTTTAGTCAGATATGGGTGTGACTGAATTTTTCTGCTGGCATGATTCAAATACGAGGAAGAAAAAAAAACACGCGTGGTGACAAAGAAAAAATGCGATTAAACCACGCATATTATACGATTTCACGCGTCGTTGATATCGGTATGCTTTGGTTTACAGATGTTATGCTTCGCATTATTCACAATACACGGTGCAGCATATGTTTCGTTTAATCATGTACACATTAAGTGGAACTTAAGCCATTAGCTAAATCACTTCTTCTTGACGTTATGACTTGAAAATGCGAGCCACAACTTGAGCATATTTTGTAGATATCATAGCCAAGGAAATTCACCTATCGTATGTGTCGTGTTCTGAGAAAAATGGGCATAATGCTTGTGCGTAAATTGTCATCCCAGATTAGCCTGTGCAGTTCGCACAGGCTAATCAGGGACGACAATTTCCGCTTTTATGGAATTTTTCGTTTAAATTATGTCCCTTCTGAGCAAAAATCCAATTAAGGCGGAAAGTGTCGTCCCTGATTAGCCTGTGCGGACTGCACAGGCTAATCTGGGACGACACTTTACGCACATGCATTATGCCCAGTTTTCTCAGAACGCGACTAGTATGTTGCAAACATCAGCGATGTTAATCACTGGCTATTTTAGTCTCTTCCCTGAAAGGTAACGTTAGCGTTTTTTCTTCTATCAACCAGAATCAATGCATATTTATTGTAAACAAGATTTGTTTTTATTTAAAGTTACTTAATTTAATTGCAAATTCACTTCATCATGAAAACATGTANATCTCCTGAAAGGTCACAGGGGCAGGTCGGACCATAAAAACCTCGTGAAGAGGCCGGCAGGACCTGAAAATAAACTATGATCATCATCAACACAATATGACAAACCGAAACAAGACGCCTCTATGGTAGGGTTTCTTAAAACATTTAATTTGCGGGTGGATTAGTATTGCACAAAATAAACAGTTACATATGCAATTAAAAGAATGTACTTAAAAAAAGCTTTCACATTTGAGCTGTTTATTTGTGAATTAAACACTACTGTGTGGTCTGATATCTATATAAATAAAACCATGAACGTTTGTCATAATCGTTTTAAATACTCACTCAAAAGCTTTTTATTTATTTCTAATTTATTATTACACAATAAAGCAAACTTTTTCAATGATTATGTTTATCTGCGTTATATGACGGCATTTTAAGGACAGTTAATGTTCTGCAATTCCTAAAAAAATAGATATGAATTTGTTAGATTTCCCGTTTCGGATGATAGTTTTCCATTTGTAGATAAATCAACAAATGGGATTTTCCCGGTCTTGTAAGAATTATCGTAAATTAGAAATGTCTCGATTTCTAAAAGTGTTATATTTGTTTTACGCTTTTTACTAAGAACAGTCAGTCAGCTTTCAGTTTTGTATCGTGTATATTCATTCATTATTATTAATATTAATATTGTATTAATCGCTTAAAAGCCAGTAAGTGAAGATACAAATATATTTATATTGTTTACATCTTTTTGATACTAAAGGTGTCTGAACAAAATTCAACACAAGACATTATTTGCTAGAGGATTGTAGACGTAGATCATGTCAAAGGTAACTATTACGTTTATTTGTTCTTTCGAAAATACAGTTTAATATTATTGAATATTTCTTGTGTATCAGCACATTTCAAAATTACTAAAATGTTACAATCAAGCACTGTTTTAAGTGCGTCTATACGGCACTGTACCATTTTGTTTTACTTTCTAATATCAGCCATAACATTTATTAGCGTCATACACATAAGAATCTCCATTAATTGTGTGTGTACTTAAGTTTGTCTTATTTCTAAATTTGCTGATTTAATTAATCAAAACAAACTTAAATACATTTGAGCCTCGCTCTGTGAAAAGGGGGCTTAATGATTGTGCGAAAAGTTGTCGTGCAGATTAGCCTGTGCAGTCCGCATATATTTATCATGTACGACACATTCCGCCTAAACAGGGTTTTCGTTAAGAAGATACTTCTTTTAAAGGAAAACTGACCATACAAGCGGACAGTGTCGCCCCCTATTAGCATGTGCGTGTTGCACAGGCTATTCTGGGCAACACATTACGCACATGCATTAAAACCCGTTTTCCCAAAGCGAGGCTCATTTATATATTTAGCAGAATCGCTGTGTAGCTGTGTGGTTTCTGGCAGGCACTTTGTTGTAGTAATATAACTTTACTACAACGTTTCCTATACACATAGGTAGGTGTGGATCCCATCGATGATGATGCCATGGACAGGATCCAAACAGATAAAAGTAACAGTAACAAAATAACACTTTTTCTTCACAGATCTGGATATACACATTGGTTCCCTGCGTTCTTCGCGGCTAGGGAACCGATTGTCCGAAACGGTCCCATGACAGTTTGGTCATTTTACCACATTCCTCCCCACTTTATAGTCCTCCATTGATACCTCGGGCTCGATTATACTCAATTTGGGCGGGGAGTGGCGGTCGGGGACTTTATTGTTCCTTTTCCTCTCCCGGTACACGTTTGGAGTGTCCTCATCAGCTTCTGTGAACAGCGCGTTGAATCCTTTGCCTGACATGAACAGATTGAGTCCACACACAATGGCCAGGGCCATAGGGCTCATCTTATTGACCGGCTCGTTGCAAGCGACGATGGCAACGAAGCGTATCACGTGCTTCAGAAAGTCGTAATGTTCTGGCAACTCCTTAAGCAGAGGGTTTCAGATGAGTTATACGCGATTTGGGGTCGCATCTGGCTCAACCTTGAACAATATCGGCCATAAAATTGACCGCACAACCTCAGTAAATGTCGGCCACACCGACCGCATATAGTACAACCTCGAACAATGTCGGCCATAAAATTGACCGCACAACCCCAGTAAATGTCGGCCACACCGACCGCATATACCGGTAGTACAACCTCGAACAATGTCGGCCGTAAAGTTGACCGCACAACCTCAGTGAATGTCGGCCACACCGACCGCATAAAGTAAAACCTCGAACAATGTCGGCCATAAAATTGGACGCATCTCGCACACCCTCAGTAAATGTCGGCCATACAACTGACCGCATCTCGCACTAGTTACAGGGCGCCCCAAATGGTGGCGCCTTCCTACGGTTCGATCCCCAACTCGCATAATGCACAGTTCCAGCATCTGACCATATCTTGCAAAACCTCAGACAATGCCGGCCTTACAACTGACCGTATCTTGCACAGCCTCAGACAATGCCGGCCTTACAACTGACCGTATCTTGCACAACCTCAGACAATGCCGGCCTTACAACTGACCGTATCTTGCACAACCTCAGACAATGCCGGCCAGNTCCTCCTTTCTCTCTACGGCCACCACCCTTTCTACAAGCCTACTTTCCGAGGCCACATTCACCCCTGCCACCTTTACCAGCATTTCACACTCCACTTTCCGTACCAATTTTGGTTGATACATAAAGCCTTAAGTTAGAATGGCCCACTTAAGCTTGTCTATAGCTTGCTCTATAAACGCGGGCCTCTGACTGATGACTAGCTCACCCGCTTCTTTCTCCCTAGCACCCATGCAAAATGTCATCGACCGATTTATGCTCTCCTTGCCTAGCACTGGAGAAGTTTACCCTTGCCGTCTCTGGCAAGTTGCGGTACCCAAAACGCCTCTCTAGCTTGTCTACTACCTTCAATTAGCTTAGCCTCACCTCCCTATCCATCCCCAAGGCATAGTATTCGCTTGACTTGGCGGTCAAGCAGAGACACAAATATTCTCTCTTCTCCCTATCCTCCCACTCAAAAATAGTAGAGAGCTTTTCAAATTTGGTAAGAAAAGACTGCCAGCTTCCCCGACCATCATATACTAGTGCCTAAGGCAGCGATTGCAGCCTAGACTTTTGCTGGCCAGGAGGCAAAGCTCTCTGGCCAAAGGGTGCCGCAACATTATCGCTAACACCTCGCGTTGCATTAACAACATTCTGCGAGACAAGACGAGGGGTTACCCCGCTCCTGTAAACCTGTGGTGCAGGTACCACCGGTGTCGAAGAAACATGCACGCCATGAGTGAGATGGTACTGAACAGGCTGTGCCTCCTGAGCCATGGCATGGTACTGTACAGGGTACACCACATGTGCCACGGGCACCTGGGTCACCGTCTGGTATTGACCCGACTTCACGCCATATGTGAGCTGGTACTGAACAGGCTGTGCCTCCTGTGCCTGGGCATGGTACTGTACAGGGTACACCCCATGTGCCACGGGCACCTGAGTCATCGCCTGGTATTGACATGACTGAACGCCATGTGTGAGCTGGTACTGAACAGGCTGCGTCTCCTGTGCCATGGCATGGTACTGTACAGGGTACACCCCATATTCCACGGGCACTTGAGTCACTGCCTGGTATTGACCCGACTCAACACCATGAGTAACCGACATATGCGCCACCACTTGATATTGCACAGGCTGCGCCTCCCATACCACTGGTGTCGGTTTCACAGCCAAATATTTCACAGACTGCTGAACTGACCCCTCATCCACCGGTTCAGTGACTGGTCCACTGGCCTCTCCATACAACTCCCCCTCCTCATTACATCTACGCTCGGAATCAGGATGAGAATCAAATGTACTAAACCCAAACATGACCTACATCAGATGCTAAGTAGATGTTACAAATGTTAATTTTGAGATGTCCATCCATAATGAACCTTGGATAATGTATTTAAGTTAATCAATTGTTCAACAACTAAATTAAATTACAATTATTGCAAAGTTCAGATCTAAAAATTAATTCAATCAGTTGAATAGTATAAGAATTAATTTAATTTATTTGAGGGACTACGGTAATATATCTCTAACAGTGGGTGCACTTATGAAGTCAGTTAAGAATATATTCGGTAATCCAACAAAACCGTTACAATATATCTTTGGACTCGTTATTTGAGACAAATACCAAAAACACCAATATTAATAATACAGGTGTATTGATTATTGTAAATAGCACACACCAAGTGACTTAATATACAATAATAAACAGGCCACACTTTTGAGCGTGCAAGCAGCGAAAAAACAAGGGAATATCACACATTCAAATGCCCTTTAAACTTCAAACCTTAAAATTGGCATTGAATATCACAAACACAAAAACACAATCTGGCAATATGATTTAATATTTCAAAAACCATAAAAAATGAATTACAGATAACAAGTCAAAGTATTCAACCTCACTTGTCGTTCAATCGCGACCAAATCAAAAATCGTATAATTCGTAATCATTGATTCATCTCTTTGAGTTTATAACTATTCAAGAGAAATGAACGAACTTAACTCTCTCCCTCACTGAATAAATTGCCATTGTCCACTGCAGAAATTGTGACAAAATCACAATCGAATTGCAGTGAGTAGATACGACCGGGCAATGTAAACAAACACTGCTCTAAATTAAGCCATGTGATGAATTATTCGCACTAGCGATCCAGCACAGTAAACATGCAAAATCTAAAATTAGAAAACAGAGATAAGGCAGTTACACGGTTCACATGACCGCAATCGTACGCAAACAACATAACGTCGATGTCAACAAATTATCTGACAAATACCGACGAAATCAGTTTAATACGATCAATGATACTTAAATAGCAATTAAGAAATACTTTTTTATTGAAAATGTATTCAATTTTTTAGTAAACAGACGATGAAAATAATATTGAAAATTTTCAAGATGGCTGACTCGAAATTTGCCGAGTCAAACTATCTTACTTTTAAAAGTCAAAAATACGCCAAGTTTGGAGCTCGCAGCGCCATTTGTAGTAATCTATGTTTACTACAATGTTACCTATAGACAATCCCAGAATCGATTATATGGGCGACGCCATATTGGCTATTACGTAACCCGCGATTGAAAACGGTACTGAAGAATTTGACTGATTACAACGTTATCATAGTGNTTGTAGTAATATAACTTCACTTCAACGTTACCTATACACATAGGTGGGTGTGGATCCCATCGATGATGATACCTTCGACAGGATCCAATCAGATAAAAGTAACAGTAACAAATTAACACTTGTTCTTTACATATATGGATATACATATTGGTTCCCAGCGTTCTTCGCGTCTAGTGTACCAATTGTCCGAAACGGTCCCATGACAGTTTGGTCATTTTAACACATTGGCATTGTCATCAGGTTAGATTCGCGTTATATAATTTGATGTAGTACAGTATGGTTCATTATATGTGGGACATTCATGATTATTTCTTCTGTCATTGTGGAAACCACCAATATTAAAATGATAAATGTCTTGTGGTAAGACTTTAAATGATAAGTATGAAAGAGAACATGTAAGAAAATTGCTATGCATTTATATTTATATAAAAAAAAAAACAATTTTGTATGTTCCTGTGTCCGTATTTATTCTTAGACTTAATAAAATACTTAGGCCCTAGAAAAAGATAAAATAATTAGAGGTGATTAATGCAAAATTAATGACAAAAAAATAAGCAATTTAAGAGGTGAAAGTATGGGCTCATCGCACACCATAGCCATGAACTATCATATACATATAACATGCAGTATGTTTCTTTGTTCAAATGCTTTAATTGAATGGTTTGGTGCAAATGATATCCGTGTATTTTAAAGTTGATTAAAAATTGTTTTAAACGCTGCCCCTTTTAATACTTTCGCTCGCATACTAAATAGTTCAATAAGGTGTTTTGTTTCCAGCACAGTTATGCATAGATGATCCCACCTTAGTACAAACTGACGGACAGACGTGCGCGCAACTGATATCTTCCAAAGGTGCACGTAGATGCTATAACGCCTCGGTTGAGAGTGTATGCTGCGCGTCGTGTACAGCGCAACAAACTGGTATCCCAGGTACCACTTCCGGTTTTGTATTCAGTGAGCCTCGCTTTCGGAAAACGAGGTTTAATTCATGTACGTCGGGTGTAGTCCCATATTTGACTGTACAGTCCACACAGGCTAATCGGGGCTGACAATTTCCGCTTTTATTGTTTGTTTTGTTTAAAAGATTATCTTCTTAATCTTAAAATCCCGTTTAAGCAAAAAGTGTCATCCCTGAAATGCCTTTGCGGACTGCACAGGCTAATTTTGGTCGATACATTAAACACATGCACTAAGCCTCGTTTTCTGAGAGCTTAAATGTATAAAACTGCTTATAGTAAGAGGCCCAACTGCGAACGGGTGTGTGCCCTAGTGGTAACACACTGGCGCCATATCTAAGGGGTCGCAGGCTCGACCCTCCTCCTAAACCCTTAACGTCGTAGTCTTTCCCGTGAGACGTTAAGTTAGGCTTAAACCAATATATTGTAGCTCGATTGCATCGAAAGCTTGAGGCTTATTGAAACAGTCCGTTTCCTGGGTAGAACAAATACTTGGTGTCTTTGTGGGAGATATAAGGTGGGGATTTAACCCGTGACCTCCCGGTCGCATGTTCAATTTTTTCCGTTGAACAGCTAATCAATTTCTTGTAGAATTATCGGTGTCTAGAGACATTTAAAAAAAATACTCGTAAGCCAATGGAAAAAAAATGACTGCTATAGTTCACAGGCAGGCTATCAGATCTGATACATGATATCAGATCAAGGTAGTATTGAAAGAGTGTTATAGTGGATTGTTGAAAAACAATCTAAATTGTTCGTTTTTAACATTGCATAGTCATGATTGACGGTTGACGTGGTGTAATGTAAAGAATCAGTTGTTCCTAAAACAGACTGCGTATATGGCATTAATATAAAATGTGCATTTTATGATTATGAAGTTACGAACCAATTTGAAATATTGCCCCTTCAGTAATTATGTCTTCAAAACATGAATAATTTACTGTTCATAACACTTTACAATTCAGTTGACGCTTGAAGTCGCTTCATATGTTCCGTAGAGACTGTTTTAATTAGTAATAAAATTGCAACGGCTCGTTGCATAAAAAGTAGAAACAAGTTTAATCATTAGAGCAGATTTCTTAAAAGGCTGCTTTATTGCATATATCCTTGTTTAGGACCTGCACTAAATAAGGAGCAAAGACCAACTAGTCACATTGATTACATTAGTACTTTAAACGTATCTAGTTAGCAATGATTTAGCAAGTGAAGCATATGTATGTATGCATGTATGTATGTATGTATTTCTTTTGACCTTGCAGTTAAGAATAACCCATGAAAGTGCGAGCACTTATTTCCAATGGTGTCCTTTGGTTTTTTTCTGAAGAGACAGCAAGCAGAAGAGACAGTATTGAGATACAAGGAATCCGGGTGCGATACCCGAGCTCTTTGCGAATAGATCCTCTGTTCGTTCACGTGCTCAGTGTATAGCACCGATGCATGCGAGAATTATCTGGGTTTTATACCAGTACATCTCTAGTTGAGCTGACAATGAGCTGTGTGAATAAATGCCTTTTATATTTCCACACAGGGACTTTTATAAAGAAGCGGTGTTCGGAACCAATATGTTCGATCGCTGTTTGAAATAAATACTCATGTAATGTTTTATTCAATAGCATGAAATGATTAATTGACTACAAAGTGACATATATAATGAACATATTGCTATTTAGATGTATATTCAGATGTATATTCAGATGTATATTCAGATGTATATTCAGATGTATATTCAGATGTATATTCAGATGCATATTCTGATGTACCATGTTAATTAAAATTAATAAATGAGTCTCGAGAGGAGGAAGTTAAGGATTTTGATCCCAATGTTGCAAAGAGAACATTGCACAATCGCAACTGGTGTCTTCAAATCTCAGCGCCGACCTACACATGTACACACCTCATGGTTAGTTTTTAACATTCAATAACACAATTCAATGACGAACGCTTGATACGATTATTATTGTATAAAGAGGTCATTATTGGCAATCTAACACGGTGATGCGCGTGCCAGTCGGCGATGCGGGTGTTTACATATATGGACATGCTTCTACAATCACTCGCTCAAACTTCAAACCAGTTAATTGAAATAAAATGTTGCTTTTTGCTTGGATGTTTTACTTGGTAGTTTGTAATTAATAGATAGTTGCCTAACATCACCAAATACAAGCTAACGAGAAGACAATATGATAGACGTTTACTGGATATGGATTACCATAATGTCAGAGATAATGGGACGCCAGTCTATAAAGCTTCAATGGTGTTTGGTTTACCAGTAAGTACCCTGAGAGACATTACGCTAAAAAATCATCAAGTTGAGCCATATTACCTGTATGCTTGCTTACTAAATACTGAGGAGGGTGCCGAACTGGTCACATTGATTATACGAGTAAGATTGAGTACGGCTCTTCGAGGCGGGAGTTCCTGAAACTGGCCACTGACTTTGCGATAATGATAAGCCTTGCCAAGAAGAAGCCAACTTAAAATTTCATGGTAGAATAGGTTTGAAAGTCGCAATGCAGGTATAACAATGGCCAAGCCCCAGACACTGCCAACGTTAAGCACCAAATATACATCAGCTGCACTGATTGACTCGTATATTTAGTTTAAACCTATTTATTTTTGCTCGATTGCATCGAAAGCCATAGGCTAATATAAACGCTCTCGAGTCCGTTTCCTGNCTGTCCGCTTACAATCATGTACTTTTGCAATCATATGGCATATTTGGGATGAGTAGTCGAGTGGCACATGTTTTCCATGATATCTTTTTTTTTTCCGATAAAAGGTTACAGTAGTGGTCTGAATGGGTTTTGAAGAACGAATCTCTTTAAAAGCCATGCACATGCAACTTATGTATTGATCACCATTAAAGCCTGTGTCACGCCACTCGACTTCTGACACCAATGGCAAACATTATCAGTAGTGCTTCGATGAAAGAGAATTTCGACGGTATGAATTGACAAGTAGACATTATGGAATGCAACAAAAGGGCACTTTGTCGTTATTTAATNGCCGGTTTGCTGCGAAGGTACGAGAGCAATGCCAGCACAAAGAGACAAGAGAAAGCTCGACAGACGTCGCAATGCCATTATTCTGTAATGAGCAATTAATTGAGATGAATACGTTAGTATAAAGCTTATTATACTACGCTTGATTCAAATTAGTCCAATGCATGATACTGTTCAGTTCTTGAAACTTTTAACAAAGGAAAGACAAGTATAGTACATAATCATTTTTTTCTCTCCTGCTGTATATAATACGGACTTACAAAAAAATGACATTGGTACAAACGTAATGCCAATTTACATTATATATTGAATTGCTAATCATTTAAAGTACAGTCAAGATTATTAACGGACCGAAATCATTCAAACTAATATCGTAGAGTACCACGAAAGCAACGTTTATTGTACTAAAAGGAACATAAATAGCATTACATGAAAATGTTCGTTGTTATGTCCATACGTTTGCATATAATCAAATGTATTCTGGTTCTTTAAACCAGCTTGTGCTTTCCTTGTTCAATATATATGCTTAATACAGCCTAAGTGTTATTTCCACAATTATACGGCTTCGCTGACACTAGCATTTCAATCATGCAAAAGCCAAATGGTCATTCAAGATATGCCAACAATTAAAATCCATAGGCCTACCTTATTCGCAAGTGTATAAGTATTAAATAAGACGTTTACTTGCTGTTAATGTGCAAACCGAATGAGTCGAAAATACTGCGAATTTGTAGGGATTGTTGCTGAAATCCACACATATGTATACTCACAATATGAATAATAGTGCGTTTCCGCCTCACTTTCAAAAGACAATATAGATATAAGTAAATTGTTCGGAATTTAATGGAACACCGGTCATTATTTACATGCACATTAATAGCATTCTTGTTCAAGTAACACATGGCATGGCACTGATCCGAATAAATCCTTTGTAGCAGAATGTGGTGGCTTAATTGATATGCATCTGTGCACAGAAGCAGCTTAATTTGCGCTTTGCTTTGATTGGTTCAACTTGAAATATCATATCATAATCTCGTATTTTTATTAGGTTTTTAAGTTAAACCTATAAGTCCATGTTGCAGATGAAGATCTACATCGACTGAACGTTTCTTCCGGCATGATTCACATACACGGAGTTAAACAAAACACAAGTCAGGTCAGAGAAAACAATGCGATTAAACTAAATTAAATTTCTTACAAGATGGTATAGAGTAATTATCTTTACCCAGCGTCATCGTAAATTTCTACCTCAATGGCGGCGCAATTTTGGCTGGCAGAAAATTTAGCGAATTTATTGCGTTCGCGAAATTCGCAAATATTTCCACTTCGCTAACTTTACCACTTTTACAGTATGTCGTTGGAACGATATAAAAAAAAGATAATTGTTACACCCCCATCTTTACATGACGCTAAATAAAAGCCACACAAGTTATTCAAGTCGTATCATTCAAGCATATCGTAACCTCCCCGCGAAAATGGCGAACCTCAATATTTACAAGTTTTCAGGAGAAGGAAAAAACTTCATATTTTNTTTATAATGATGAACGAGGTACAATCTGAAAATTTATTTCCGCATAAGAAGGTATTCAAGTATATGTTAAACGTATGTTAACAAACAATACTCCATTTAATAAAGTATGCTAATCTATTAGAATATTCATAATGTCCGTTTATATTTGTATTTCTACAAAACAAATCGTGTAATGTATACATGCAACAACATAAAACACACATTTTTGTCATCTAACAAAAGGCGGTATTCTTACTATGTTTAATAAAATGGATAATAGATATATGAAGTTTTACATTCACATTCTAATTTTTAATATATGGCAACGAACAAAACAGTATATGTAAATTATTAACAGAATATAGGTCAACTGTAAAAACGCACGTATTTTGTTTATAAATTATTTCAATGAACAGAGAAGAACATAATATAGTTATATAATATAGTTTTATAAAATGACATTGCAATGGATCTTATATTGTACATGCAAAGTTTGCCTCTTATAAAGATCGTATCGATGATGCTGTGAGGTCTACTATAAAACCATTATTTAAATTGTCGGACACTGCAAGTCTGCTGTCTCGAATTGCATTCTGTTGTCCAGCACTGCAAGTCAGTTGTCCTGCAACACGAGTAAGTTGTCTTGCACCTTTATTTTGCATAAAGGCATTTGGTATGTGAAATACACCCCATTGAAAGTGGCAACTTCCGCCTTTACACGATTGATCAACGGTGTTTAACATGGGGATTTGTCCGGCTTGGCATTTTTCAAGTACAATTGTATCCACCGCACGTTTACAAATATCCACTCCTTAAATACATCGCCGAATATTATAGTGTTTCATGTATAATTAAATTGTGGAATTGCATTTTTTTTTTAATTTTCTTTAAGTACGTTTAAATGAGCAAGTATAACCCATTATACTCGATTTTAATGTTTCTTTTGTTGGTAAAGGATTTCGTCACTCTCTACAGATTCCCAATTTATTTGTTTGAACCAGTTACAGCCAGTAAATTAAATCACCAAGTCTACAATCATCCATTTTAATTGCTAGCTTGGTCATAAAATAATTATTTCAACTCATTTTTAGCTGTTTCCGTTATATAGTTTCATAAAATGTTTTAGGCCAATCATGCTATTTATGAAACGTTTTAAAACTTTCGTCAAACCTGAGTCATGTACACCTGCTGTGACTAAAACAGCGTCTTTAAATAATTTTGCTATTTGGGTTTGGAAATAAAACTGCCAACTAAAACGCGTTTAAACTTGCAATAAATGTATTTGAACATATGTTCAAACACATTAAAGCACAATGTCTTGTATATTGCCCCATTCAATAACTAAATTTTAACGAATATTAATGTCGATAGGGTTAACGTTGCCTGCATTTTCTTTAACCAAATCATCATTGACTGTATTATTTGCGTATTATTTTACATAAACACATCTCCATACAATTTAAAAAAAAAAGATAACATAAGTTTTTTAGTAAAAATGTGCGTTCGTCATATGTATCACAATTATTAAGAGTCTTTACTTTGTCATTTGATTTAACCATTTTATAAAAAATAGAATTCCATGGAAATCAGCTTTAGAAATACCAATATACCTTGCCAAAATCTCTTTTGCATATCATCATGAACGTTTCTCATAAAATTCGTTCTAATGATATGTCGATCGACTTACAAAATCATGCCTGTCTGTTTAAAAACCTGGACAGTTTCACCAATATTGGGCGACAAACGTCGTTCAATGACATTCGTTTGCGACAGATACAAATCGCATCCTAACCAAAACTATCCTACGGCCGTGTATCTAAAAGGCAATATTTTATTTTATGTGTTAACACATTAAAGTTGAAATTAAAGAACTAACATTAAAACGTAGAATAGTGTGTGTGTGTCCTCAATTTGATTCAGTAGTTTCCCTGAAAAGCTTTTTTCATTCCACGTAGGATTTACAATCATTTACTAGTTTTAACTACTTACACAATTACAATTTTTCAATTTCGTTTGTTTGAGTAAAGTTCACAATAAGATCACGAATTAGATAAGTGTTTAAAAATGCGTAGTTTACAGTCACAAGGCACACGCCAGAGGCGTCCGAATGTCAGTTCGGGTCTATGAACATAGGGAGATCAAAGGCTTTACGTCGATATATATAGTATGTAACCAAAACAAACTGATAGGATGTTCGTCGGATTTGCCGAACTTAAATGGTAAAATAACAATATAGTATTTGTATTTTTATTATTGCGCCCATAGTGATGTTCGATTGGTAATTGTTGGCTCAGGGACTATTTTAAAGTATCCCGGATACTCTTAAGTATACTACAAAGTACCCGGGAATACTGACCTTTACCCCACCTTAAAGAATGTTCGTGTTTTTATTTTTTTATAAATTAATTATATTTGTTTTTTATGTCAATATTCTATAAAATGGCCTCTACATTATTGCAACTCATACACAAAAGCATTTTGTTTCTTAATGTCGCAAAACCGGAAGTCATAATTCAGACCACACCATCTTCTTTCATCTTGTGTTCATCGGTCGACGAGCCTTATTTTCACTTTCACAGCAACATATCGTAATGTGTGAATTAGTGTAGCAGGAAAGACGATCGGCTTTACCTGGATCTATTGAGGCTTTTAAAAATTGAATGTATTTTCGTTTGACAAAAACAATGCCGTTGTACGGTCTTCGGTAGCGGGTTTTACGACATGAGATTTCGGGCGGGAATAAAACTCGGGTGCAGTCTAGTACGGCCGAGTGCCTTTAAGAATATTTCCCGTTTCCGGGGTACATTGTAGTATACTTAAGAGTGCCCGGGAAACTTTAAAATTAGTAACTGAACCGACAACGACCAATTGAGCCTTAGTGATAGTTTTGCCCAGCCCCCGATTTAATTCACATAATTCAGCTAGTTTTCTATTTATTGTGGTTAAAGCGAGTATGGACGATTTGTTTTTCCAATCTTGAACCGACATATACATATCAACGAGGAATGTTATATAACGTTAGATTGAATCTCTGTATGGTCCAATCAATCACATAGTGTTCACTTCAATAAGATATTTAAAGAATAAATACACGCTGATATCAACCTGTTTACTCGTATGAGTTGCAGAACCAAAATGGTGTACGTGTGTTATGAACGAATGTGCATATATCACTATAAGGATTTCCAAACAATGTTCATGCACTGTGTTCACAAAGGATTTTCCCGCTATGCAGCAGAACAAGTTTTGCAATTGAATTAAACTATACTTTCGTTAATTTTCTGATATTGTTTTGTTAAGATATTAAGCTTTGAATGTTTGGCAAAAAGTTCAATTACCAAGTACTATTGTATTATTTCGCGCCGCTTGAAGTACGCCAGTGATTATGTCGAAATGGGAATCTTTTTTATATATCGATCGCAAGCTCCATTTTCCCAGTCGAACATCTGATCAGTTTGAAAATGGTATTGTGGCAATATTGATTTTGAAAGACAGGTCTGAAGCCTTTCAATAAAATATTCATACATCAATTGTGAAAAGAATAACTGATATAGTTACAATGCGGGTATGGTGAGAAATCTCATCAGGGCAGTATTTGAAGAGTGTTATGGTTGATAGTTGTAAAGCAGTATTCTTGGTGTACTTAAACTATCTACTTTAAACTTAAATCTGTTTGTCCGTCTTGGGTACTTTCAGTCGATGGTGTCGTTACGAGGATAACCCAGAAAAATACCTGGCACGCTATCAAGATGCGGGTCGGTTTTCCTGTGAAAGATTGCTGATCGTGTGGTAAGACTCCTGAACAGTTCACATAACTTGTGGTGGGGATTCTTTTGGCCAATAAGCCCTTACCTTTGATATAAAAAGGGCAGTTGTAAGTTAATAACTTGAGCATGCGCACTAAAGCCTCAGAGAGCAGTAAAGTATGCAACATTAAAAAGGGCAATAACAATGCATTTTTTGTATCAATAGTTATGGTTCATATACAGTGCACTTTCTTTTAATAAATATATTTACCTTTCATGTTGATCGCTATGGTAAATTTCGAGTAATGTCCTGAACAAGCAACCCGGAGGTCAGATGGAACATTCCACTAACAACCCAATTTACCGTTTGCTTGTGCTGATAAATTATAATTACGATTTTGAGGAAGTCCACATCAGTTTGTATAAAACATTAAACATGATATGTTTACTATAAGTAAATAATTCACAGCTTTTTGTATTTAAACAAAATGCCATTAAAAGAATTAAGAAGCAATACTGAAATATCCGGAATATTTTTTAATAATTACAATAACAAGACAAACGATAAGATAATATAATGTGTGTTCCCTTGGGTTCGAACCTGGGACGTTTTAAAAACACTGTGAGTGCGGTATCACTTCGCCACGCAGGCTTGTGAGTTATGTGATAGTTGAAACGATATTTCAGTCACACACGTTTTTAAAATTGTCGATGAAAAGCGTTATAAACTTTGTATTATTTTACTGATTTGATGATAATAAAGGCATTTATAGTTTTGACTTTTTCTTAGCCATCTTTGTTATTTTGCTTATTAGAATATAATTCACACGCTATTTTTATCCTATGAGAATTTTCTTTGAAAATTATTATTTTGTCGAAACATCAACAAATTCTACATGGCCGTTCTATTCCACCATCTCATGCGTTCGTGAACGATACAAAATACAATATTGAGCTATGACGAGAACATCAATAATCGCACAGAGTTAAGCTTTTTTTAAATCTACAAAGCCATGACAATGGCATGCACAGAAAGAGCTAGTAATTTTTACTCGGAAATTTCCGTCAGCATACGATTATGCATGATGTTTGACCTTGTCATTTTTTTTCTTGATTCCTGAACTCTCGTTTCGTTTTGAAACTGAGATAATGAACCAGCTACGTTACACATTTAGGAGTAAACATAAATAAGGTTTCAAAGACACATTTAGTCAATGTGATTATTAGAAGTCGAGAAGAGTTATTGAAGTGGTTAATTGATTTTCCTTGGTACATGCAGCTTGTTACCACGATACATGCCACATTAATGACCAATCTTTATGGAACTTGGTTATACTGTTTCTTTGAACAATATCTAGGCCAAGTTCGAATGTGGGTCACGTGCGTCCAATAACTGATTCGCCAAGTCAAATCCTAGTCAAACCACTGTATAGGCCGCAATTGAGACTCAATCTTTATGAAACTTAGTAAGAATTGTTATCTTAACAGTTTTTAGAGTAAATGTGAATTTGGGTCACATGCGTCCAAAACTAAGTCACCAGGTCACACCTTTCTACCACTTAAGGGGCAAAAATGTATGACTCAATCATAAATTTATTTTCTTTTCAAAATGTTTATCTGGACAATATCTAAACTGAGTACAAATATACGTGGGGTCAAAAACTAGGTCACCAGTTGAAATCTTCCTTTACACTCTAGTAATACATTGAACTAATACTTGTTGCCCTACCTCGATGGTCAAGGTCACAAGTAGTGTTCAAAATTCAAATTTGGTCCGCTTAAAAATTCCTGTCTCAGCCCTAATTTAGCCATATATTGATGAATTTTAAAATAACTGCGACTTGTAATAAGACGACCTGTCGCGTGTTAAACTTGTCTCTTTACCTCAATGGTCAATGTAACGCTTCAAAGATCTCATTTGGCCATAAAACAACTAATTCGGACTGTAACTTCATCATGCTTTTAAAAGATAACTTAAATCCAATGACAAGCATGAGGACATGGCATTTCGTGTGTAAAACATGTCTCCCTTCATCACAGTCCAGGTCACTCTAAGTGGATGGCTATACAACTTGTCAAGGCTTTAACGTTTTCATTCATCATTCAAGTTTAAGAACACATACCACCAATGACTACCATGAGGAGACTTAATGTTTCATGTATCACCTGGTTCATTACCTCAAAGGTCAAGGCAATATTTTGTTTTTTAAACTATATTTTGTCACTTTGGTTAACGATTTATATAAAAGAGTGTTTTGAACTCCCGATTCGATTTGTAAATGTTACTATGCCATTAATTTAGAATTTCACTAACTAACACTTAACCTTTTACTTAAATATGTATCTCAACGCTAATGTCTCAAAAATGAGTAACGCTGTTGATTCCAGAGTTAGAAAGTTTAAATTTAACAATTTACCGAAAAGAACGTTTGCAACGGCGTTGCGCTAAACTGCGTAGCCAATATGTAGAACATGCGCACCAAGACTCGAGCAATAATCCTGTACAAGTAAACATTGGATTTATGTGACATTTTATTTTATATATTTTGTTATATGCAATCAAGCAATCAAAACGTTTAAACAATCTAAGTCCTAAGTGAAAAAGAAACGACAATATATTAGTTTTCCCATGTAACCAAGTTAAAGGTAGTACATTGGAATCTTCATGGGCGTCGGTCAGTCCGTCCGTCTTTCTGTCCGTAGACACATGTCCGAAGGCATACTCCTACTCGTGTCAACTTTCACGATTCAAACTTCCAAGAATTGCCACTTATTATATGAAATCCTGCCTGTTGGACTACGCTAACATAAGCAAGAGTTATTCCCCTTTTTATCTTAGTCATTGCTTCTTACAACGAATTGCGGAGTCGGGGTGGGAGGTATTATTCGTCGCTATTAAGATATGCAATTGATTTTTTGTAATTGAAACACATCCTATCTGCCTAACTGGAACGGGGGCATGTGTTTATCGTTTAAAACACTGTTTGAAATAATGAATTTATATTATGATCGATTACTCATCACATTCATGTAGAGCTGTTTTCAAGCGTGTACCATTCGCTACCAAACCCCTGCAAAAACAACGTGTAAGTAAGGAAACACGACTTTAAATGTACCGTGGCTTGATCAAACACCATATTTGTTGACGAATTGAACAGATAGCACGACTCTTGAAGCTGAAGCGGCAGTCAACCCGGCTCACAGTCCACAACTGAAGAGAAAATAAAAAGTTGCAATTTTCAAACCTATCACTAAACTTTATTTTGTGACGAAATCACGCACTTCACGAGTATCTTACCGGTTCCTCATTCTTGCATAGCCTTACATTTAATATGTAAGCAAGCAAACTATATATTCGATTGTATCATACCGCTACATTGATATATGTCTGATACAACGCTGCCTGAAAAAAAAATATATCAGCTCAACAGGAAGTTGTTATATCAGTCGATGTTTGTAGGTAGATCATATTATTCGGAATCAACAATAAAGTCATCATTTTCAGTAAAATATCATAAAACCAACAATACAAACAATTTGATACTCAGAAGTTATATATTTTAGACACAAAAAGCAACAAAAACAGCAAACAAACTTATTTTACAAATATTTATCGCAAGTTCTCGTGACGTCATTATTAAGAGACCAAACGTCAAAAATCATATTCATTCCCGCTAAAAATGCAGCGTCGTAGCGAGTTAAAAAACATATTTCTTATAAAATTGGGACTTCAAGATATGATAAACAGAAATACGGGTTACTGTCTGATCGTTTGTAATATATCAGGCTTGGCACGAATAAAATATCGGATCGGCAAGCCTCGTCGTTATTTAGTCCAAGCCTCGTCTGAAATATTATAAAACGACTTGGCAGTAACCTGCTATTTTCTATGTATTTTTCTATCAAACTTGCTATTATTACATGTCTTTCCTGCCCTATATTGGTAGATTTCAATCTTATTCGTATGATTCAAGATTTTATTTACAATAAATTCGGTAGACAAACAAACATGTGAAAAATTATTCTTCGATTGCACATTACAAACTTTAAAAATATATAGAGGATATTTGTTGGAACATCGATTTTAATTCGTGAGTGATCATAAAAAATATATTATTTCTATGATAACGAGTGAATTTAAATCGATATTCCACCAAATCCAACATATTTTATTCTTATTTTATGCTTACAAATGATTATTTTTGTATTTTTGTCGAAATAATGACATCGTAACAGAATCACCGTGAAAACTATCGATAATTTTAACTGTTAAATGGTCACTGTTTGAAACAGTTAATTATCAGTTTCAATTCACTGATATTTCTCTATAAACTACCGGAAAGCATAAAAAAACATATCTTTCCTGCCCTATATTTCAATCTTATACGTAAGATTCACGATTTTATTAATAATAAATTCCGTAGACCAAACGTCTATGTGGAACAAATATTATTTTTTGCACAAAACAAACTTTAAGCATGAATTGTATAAAGTAGTATAACTGTTCTAAAGCTGACAATTCCCGGCATTGTTATCAGCCTTGGATAAGCAGCCTTCCTGTATCGAGCCCGGCATCTGACGCACGAAGGGCGCGTGTAAAAGACTGAATTACACCCTTCGGTCCCCGCGCACACGCTCGTGCACATCACTATGGTTTGAGCCGGAATTATATCTTCAATTTGTTCCGCGCTAGAACATCTTAAGCCAAACACATTAGTACTCTTTTCGAACTCAGTGTTCATTTGAGTGCAATTTATTCCTATTACCAGCGCAGCAAATACGACTCAACGTTTAATTTCCATGTTTGATTGGTTAGTCCGCAATAATTATTTTCCTAGTAATAATATTAGTACATGTACATTTGAGTATTCGAACAATAATTGTCTGTCACACACATGTGACGGAAATACAATAAAACTGATAAAACTACATGTAAGAGAACAGCCAACGAACCGAGTAATATGTGTTCACAAATTGACTGTTTCTGACACATATATAATCGCGTCTCCATAGACAAAATCTTAGCAACCACATACTTTATTAATGGTTTGACAAAATGATCACTACCCACTGCTAACCATTCCATAACACGTCATTATGGGAACAGACAACCTGGGCAAGTCTGTTGATCAAAGCAGTTTGATTAAGCA
Organism: Dreissena rostriformis; assembly: GCA_007657795.1. Taxonomy (NCBI): domain Eukaryota; kingdom Metazoa; phylum Mollusca; class Bivalvia; order Myida; family Dreissenidae; genus Dreissena; species Dreissena rostriformis. The sequence goes on along the minus strand of VMBQ01001405.1, from coordinate 152,857 downwards.
GCGCAGTCCTGAAACCGTTGAGGCCGCGCATACAACATTGTCACTTAGTTTGTTCCAGTCTAATACAGTTCTGGGAAAAAAAGATTTTTTAAATTGCTCAGTTTTACACAGACGCTAAGTAAGCTGTTTTTCTGCAGGTGATCGGACAGTGTGTGAGGTTTCTTCTCAAAATCCTAGGGTACAGATAGCTTTCTTTACTATTTTGTTGATGTGGGTGTCGCAGTTTAAGTTGGAGAATATGGCGACGTCCAGGTATTGATTCTCTTCGACCAGACCATCACACGTATAGAACGTAAATTGTATTACTGTTATACATTTTTTGAAGCCTACACTCAGCTACCGGCCACCAATGACCGTATTAGCAGAGTGCGAACCTAACTCTAAAAAACACAAGCGATTTATAGGGGAGACAATATCCACGCACAGTTGTCGTTCTATGCTCTCACATACACTTAACCGTCGTGCAATAGATTGTTGGGGAGGTACGCTTAGTACTTAATAGGTAACCATAGGCACCGGTACGCTTCTGTTATGGTACGTTTCAGCCTGCAACCAACACATGCAACACCATCTTGAAGATGTAAACTACATTAAAGCTGTACAAATCACAGTAAGTTGACTGAATTACAACAAATACATTTACTGTATTACACGATGTCACTGATACAGGCAGTTACAGTATACACTATTTACGGAACGTTATTGCATTTCGAATAATACCAATCTGGAAATGGATTGAATTTTTTATTATCTTTTAGAGCATCTTACAATTGTGATAATATGACGTGTGAAAGATGATACACAATAATGACACTGTTACATCATAGATTAGATTTCATATGGCATGATGTCACTTAGAATGTATATCATACACACTCAGCTACTTTAAGCGAGCTGTTAAATATTTTCATAATAGCTAGATACTCTGTATTAATCTTAGTTTATGCCTATTTCGAACAATGCATGGTTTTACTTATTTCTACGAATTTACATCAACAAATCGTTCTATTGTCATTAAATGTTGCTTACTGGAATCAAGCGGGCGGACAATCTGCCGAAGCGCATGATAACGACACATACCATAGGGAGATCAGCGACTGTCCAATTGATGCCATGTGATATAGATCTCGTTTTTGCCGCGTGAATTCCCGATATTTTCTATTAGTCCGAATGGATGTTTCCAATCTGAATTTATTTATAGATATTTGCTTTAATGTAGTTCGCGATAATAACTCCCCCTTTTCACTCCTACGCATGCGCAGTACTAGCAAAATCTAACATTCTAAACTCCGCCTTTTCACCCGTACGCAAGCGCAGAGTGTTAGCATCCCTATTTAGCCATAACAATCCCAAACAATCCATATCCCCCCCCCCCCGAACAAAAAAAAATAACTACACAAGTCCTAGAGTGAATAATAAGAGTTAAATCCCTAAAAAACATGGATTGTCAGAGATTAATCTCAAAAACTATTAATCCCTTTGCAACACCTTATTTGCGGAACGAAATCCCTTACTCCACTGTACATATAAAGAAATTTCACCTCGTTTTCGAAATAATTTTGGTGCCATCTACATTTAAGCCCAAAAAATGCTTTATTTGGTCCCCAAATAATACTTCTACTATTATGGTGGGAGAGATTTTAAATCCGTATTCAATATTCCGACGATTTGAGTCTTTAACTGTTTGAGCCCTGTTTTATAGGCGTGACATGTTAGACCCATTTATCCATGTGCTCGAATCATCGGCAAACTCGGAGATGAACATTTCTGAGCCGTTGCCCATTTCAGGGAGGCTTCAGACGACGAGGGAGAACATGATTTGGGACAGTACGGACCCATAGGGGTACCCGGTAGCTGAATCAATCATCTGATAACTCGTCATTGACCATAACTTGTTGTCCCTGCCCTCTAGGAAATCTTTGAGGAAACGGAAGCAGTGTCACTTGATTCCGTAATCAGAGTTTCTTTAAGATGTCAAATGTCCTAGTCCAAAACCGCCTAAAGGTCCAAAGATACTACTTATACTGATTTTCCTTGATTTTTAACAGGGTATGTCTTGTTTTTAACTAGCTTGCTGATCTAGGATAGAAAATCCTTAATATGTAATTAGTTTCCGATTAATGCTCTTATCTGTTTTAATCACAGTTTGTAATCAATTTCCCGCATGTGAGGTGATACTTATTGGATTTTAGGTCGACCGGTTTTCATACTGTTTTAGAAGATGAATCACTTTGACCTTCTACATTTCTGGGGCGGGGCCGTTTAGAGTTATGGTCTGCATCATGTGTTTGAACATCGAAAAGGATATTCTATCAGGCCCATGGCGGAGCTACTTTTACTATTTATAGCTGTTTGAAGTTAATATGGTGTAATTGGCATGCTAACCAGTGTACTTTTGTCCCCAGACTCATTGAACATATTTTGTTCTTGATTCAACTTGCTTTGGGTAATCCGATGTTTCTTGGGGTACATCTGCATTACTGAAGACGGATTGGAATGTTGAATAAAAAATGAGCCTTTTCTATTGCGATTTTTACAATTGCACCTTCGTACTTGATAAGCGCTTTGAGTATGAAACAATTTCGTGTAATTTTCTAAATCCTCTTCCTTAAGCCCCTATTATTATTATTATTTACATTTGCTGATTCACAGTTTTCTTTCTTATTTTGAGATTGTTCTTTCAAAATTAATCGTTTCGCTGAATGTTCAATCGACTTAAAATTTAGAAGATTGTGCTGGTTTCATTTTTAGAAATTGAAGTTTTTTGCACATGCTCCTGTAGTGTTAAAGAGCACGCCTCGCTCGACCATGACATTTGTTTTCTGGCCTAAGTCTGACCGAAAGAGATATGGATTATGCTTTTTGCTATGGACAGTAGCTTACTGGTTAAATTAGTGCAGAATTTACTGGGGTCCTAGGAGTAAACAAGGGATTAATCTAAACAGAGGCCCCTGCACTGGTCCTAATTTGCATTGTCTAATAGAAATGTCTACTGTCCTGAGCTATCGGTACCAGTTCATGGCGTAAGATATTTTCACACAGTTACTATTCGTGAGAAATGGTCAGATCCAAAATTGCCGGAAACTGTGTCCCATACAAAAAAGCACGGGATATATGTGCAATAGTTACGCACAGGTTTATACATAATGTTTATCTTTTGGGTGGTTAAGTCTGGCTGGCGAACAGTCATTCAGCAATACAAAGGCATGCTCTTAAAGCCAGTCTTTAATCGCCCGACTCGCTGTATCTGTATTATTGTAGCCCCAAGCGGGGTGATGTGCTTTGAAGTCCCCATTAAATATAACATTACAGGGTCCTTTAATAGGCATTAATTCACCATTAATTGTCTCAAGATCACACCCTCTTGTGTGTAGATTGATCAATATAAATATATACGTATTTGTGGATATCTTAATAGCAAGTGCCTCAATAGTAGTACCGCCATCTGCTTTAATAGGACTGATCAACCCCAATGATTCATAATTAATACAATGTACAATAAGTTATAGAACATGAGAACGCCAGCTGTGGTATTGCCAAACTAGACATAGTTTTAATATTCTCAACATTATCTGACTTAACTGTGTATCTTGATCGTTTAATGTTTTGTGTAGCAAGGATATGAATATAAGGATTAACATCCAAGTTCGTATAGTCTATGAGAGGCCAGTCGTCTCGAGTGTACCGAAAATATGTGTTTCAAAGACTGTTCATATTGATTGGCCAGAAGTCTGTGCTGTTTAAAAGAATGATTTTTTTTTTATTCAATATAAGACATACCATGTATACATGTATATGATCATAAAACAAAGTGATACAATGTAACTGCAATAATGTTCAAACATGTTATACAAGACATGCTAATATATACTTTTTTGACATTGTGGTTTCCTTTTGATTAAAAAAAAAATGTTTTGGTTGTTTGTGATAGGTGCTTAAAAAAAAAAAAAAAAAAA
>VMBQ01001405.1:118811-147777 GCA_007657795.1 Dreissena rostriformis | reverse complement strand
AGACTTTCACCGAAATTCATATTTTCTAGGCAAGAGAACATAAACGAATGGTCTAGTGAATCGAAAGCCTTTTCGAAGTCTGCAAAGAAAATAAGGCCAGAATTGTTTGGTTGGTTGAAATAATTTATGCATTCTTGTATCAGACGTACGTTTTCACCAATGTAACGTCCTTTAATGAAGCCAGATTGAGATCTTGAAATGATTGATGGTAATATTTTTTTAATTCTGTTTGATATACTTTTAGTTGCAATTTTATAATCATTGTTCAGTAAACTAATCGGGCGCCAGTTTGATAAGGATTCTAAGTTTTTTCCAGGTTTTGGAATGAGTGATATTATACCATGTTTTTGAAGCGTAGTTAAGTTTTCGTTGTTAAATGAATAGTTAAGTGAATTAATTAAATGTATTTTAATATCATTCCAGAATATTTTATAAAACTCGATTGTGATGCCGTCAGATCCTGGACTTTTGTTATTTTGCATTTCTTTTAGTGCTTAACCTCATTCATATTCATTAAGTAATCCGTCACACAATAGTTTTTTCCTCTTGATTCAAAGCATGATGTGTATTTTTAAAAGGGGTGTTATTTTCAACATGTTTTCGTTTATAGAGGGTTTCGAAATACAAACGTTGTTCTTCTAGTATTTGAGTTCTGTTTGTTATATCTTCGCCATTGACTACTTATTCGTGTACAGTTTTTTGTTCACTTCTACGTTTTTCGATGTTTGCGAAGTATTTTGTATATTTTTCATTATGTTCAACATGCTGTGCACGTGCAATCTTAACATGGGGATGCTTTCAATATGATTTTATGACCGATGCATGACCCTTTGAGTTTCCATGGGTGCGTGCCAGTCGGGATAGCCTGTATTTAGTTTTGAATAAAGAAATTTTTTAAGAGGTAGAAGATGTTTTTTGGTTAAGAAAAATCGACACATCTGTCTTGAGGGGTTTCTCAAGGTCTGGGTATTGGTATATATGGGGTCCCCTGATCACTTCCTTTCCCATCTGAATCGGCAGTATTTGTTGTTGTAATGTATGTATGTAATATTATATATGTTACCCGACACCCAGTGTTACCAGACCTACATCACGGTCCTTTATTATCTCAGAAATGAGATCCTTCAGCTTGCTGAGACAAATGTGTCTGTAACGTTGACCTGTTGCTGGTGGTTTATTCTGACAATATATATGCCGAGTTTGAATATTGATGATGTCACGCGTCCAAAAACAAGGTAATCGGCTCAAATCTTAGAAATATCGTGTTATAATTGTAGAGGAAAAACTTAAGACTTAGTATTGATTAATTGTTTTCAGAATGTTTATCCTGACAATACCTAGACCGAGTTCGAATATGGCTCACGTGCTTCCAAACACAAGGACATACGGTCAAATTTTAGAAAAACCTTGTTTTCAGTCTAAAGGCAAGGTGTATGACTCAATCGTGATAGAACATGGTCGGAATGTTTATCTTCACAATATCTAGGCAGAGTTTGAATTATGATCACGTGCATCCAAAACAAGGTCACATGGTCTAATCTTTGGAAAACCTAACTATCACTGTAGAGGCAACATTTATGACATAATCTGGGTTGAAATATTAATCTTGACAATATCGAGGGAAAGTATTAATCTGGACTACGTGCATCTAAAAACAAGGTCATAATGTGAAATATTTAAAAATAATGTTACCACTTTAGATGCTTAATTTGTGACTAAATGTCGAACAAACGCTGTACTTACTTAGGTGGGTTGTTTTCCCTCGGGACATCGGTAAAAAAAAACAATTGCCCAAGCACACTGCTTAACATAAACCCGTTGCTTTAAAATCTCTTCAAAATTCACCTTTACAGGAATCTTTGCAGACATATATTATCACTTCATAAATAGGAATATCCCTGCTATATATAACGAAACCTTTAACGTTATTTTTGTTTACATCTGATTACACTCTGATATAAGCTTCGTTTCGATTAGTCGGAGCAGTTTGAAATGCCGGTCACGTGCATCCAAAAACTAGGTCCAAAGGTCAAACCTTAGAAAAACCTTCTTACTATTAACAAAAATAACTCAATCTGGATGACACCTGGTTAGTAGGTTTATCTAGGCAATATTTAGGCAGAGTTTAAATTCTTTTTCACTTGCATCCGAAACCTAGATCGCCAAGTAAAATCTTTGCAAAACAATTTACTAATCTAGAAGCCACATTTATGAATTAATCTTGACGAATCTGTGTAAGAATGTTTATCTTGACAATATCTAGTTATGGTTCAAATCTGAGTCATATCTGTCCAACCATTACGTCACCGGATCACACCTTGAAAAACCTTTTTAGTACTTTAGAGGCCATGTTTATGGTAAGAATGTTATTTCGACAATACCTAAAGACACGTGTGTCCAAAAACTAGGTCAATTGGTCAAGTTCCGACCATGCGTTTACATTATAGTCATTTTAGCTCATTGTGGAAATCATCATCCTCTTTTCCATGTGTCCTTCACTTTTAATACGATGGTCATCTCATTTGTTGGCTTCTTATCTCTATCATCATTATCCTCGGACATTGTCATCAATATCAGCATACGATTTGTCGTAATCTCATTATTATCGCCAATGCAATCATTAACCTTATCCGCATCACCTACGTCGTCATCTTTATCATGGTGATCATTCCCGTTTGTGCATTCACAGATTGTATTTGGATATTCGCATATATCTCACTCTCATCTGTTTCTAAGCCGTTCATGATAATATAAATTGTTATCAAACTCCTACTTTAAATTTTCTAAAAAGCGAATTTAAGCATCTATTATGTTGTGTTGACACGTTCGTCGGTTACCTTCTCTGAACGCATCGTCTACACTTGATAAATCCGGACAATTTACCAGACTGCGGTTACAAAAATGATTTACCAATGCTCGATATTTAGATATGTAATACGCGGTAATGTCCAAAGTTCATTGTTACATTCTATCAATTCAGTAGAAAACCATTGCGCCATTATTAGTTTTGATCTCATTGTAAGAGTTTTGCCCTGAAGTGGCAGGCTGAATTCAGCACACAAATGTCAGCGTCCGCACTTGAATATAGGGACTAGAGCCAATTCCCGCACCATTATAGTTGACTGTTAATCGCCATAATGAACGGTAGTATATATTCTTTTCTTTTTTAACTGAAATGAATCGCGTCACTTCGAGCGTGTATTGACCGTTTATCACTGTTTGTAAGATATTGATAGCATTGTATAATAGTATAAACAATTTGCACACTAAATTTTACTTTTTATGTTTCTATCGTATCTTGTAACGCTTTCTTTCGTTGATCCGATGAGCGCAAAAGCAAAAACAGCAATTTAACGTCTCTTCCTTCTGTATTATCGTATTTATGCTACTTTACCGGGCTGATACACATTCATCAACTGAATAGAAAAGCATGCGTTCAAAGTTTATATTTGGGGTCAGAATGCGGAGACAAATCTACCACAATATAGCAGTAATTTTCGATTGTAGCTTTTCTATTGTCAGCAATGAAGCAATGGAGAATTAGAATTACCGTCCCACTGTCTGTATTTGCAACTCATCGCGGCTGTTTTTAAACAGAAAGAAGTAGTGGGTGTTCAAACTGAAGTTCAGAGCAAACAATGTTTATGTAAATACATTTGCTCAAATCACGACTGAAAAAGAACTAAATAAATATCCGTTCGTGTTTTCTCAATATTATTTGGNAAGGAAGGAAGGAAGGAAGGAAGGAAGGAAGGAAGGAAGGAAGGAAGGAAGGAAGGAAGGAAGGAAGGAAGGAAGGAAGGAAGGAAGGAAGGAAGGAAGGAAGGAAGGAAGGAAGGAAGGAAGGAAGGAAGGAAGGAAGGAAGGAAGGAAGGAAGGAAGGAAGGAAGGAAGGAAGGAAGGAAGGAAGGAAGGAAGGAAGGAAGGAAGGAAGGAAGGAAGGAAGGAAGGAAGGAAGGAAGGAAGGAAGGAAGGAAGGAAGGAAGGAAGGAAGGAAGGAAGGAAGGAAGGAAGGAAGGAAGGAAGGAAGGAAGGAAGGAAGGAAGGAAGGAAGGAAGGAAGGAAGGAAGGAAGGAAGGAAGGAAGGAAGGAAGGAAGGAAGGAAGGAAGGAAGGAAGGAAGGAAGGAAGGAAGGAAGGAAGGAAGGAAGGAAGGAAGGAAGGAAGGAAGGAAGGAAGGAAGGAAGGAAGGAAGGAAGGAAGGAAGGAAGGAAGGAAGGAAGGAAGGAAGGAAGGAAGGAAGGAAGGAAGGAAGGAAGGAAGGAAGGAAGGAAGGAAGGAAGGAAGGAAGGAAGGAAGGAAGGAAGGAAGGAAGGAAGGAAGGAAGGAAGGAAGGAAGGAAGGAAGGAAGGAAGGAAGGAAGGAAGGAAGGAAGGAAGGAAGGAAGGAAGGAAGGAAGGAAGGAAGGAAGGAAGGAAGGAAGGAAGGAAGGAAGGAAGGAAGGAAGGAAGGAAGGAAGGAAGGAAGGAAGGAAGGAAGGAAGGAAGGAAGGAAGGAAGGAAGGAAGGAAGGAAGGAAGGAAGGAAGGAAGGAAGGAAGGAAGGAAGGAAGGAAGGAAGGAAGGAAGGAAGGAAGGAAGGAAGGAAGGAAGGAAGGAAGGAAGGAAGGAAGGAAGGAAGGAAGGAAGGAAGGAAGGAAGGAAGGAAGGAAGGAAGGAAGGAAGGAAGGAAGGAAGGAAGGAAGGAAGGAAGGAAGGAAGGAAGGAAGGAAGGAAGGAAGGAAGGAAGGAAGGAAGGAAGGAAGGAAGGAAGGAAGGAAGGAAGGAAGGAAGGAAGGAAGGAAGGAAGGAAGGAAGGAAGGAAGGAAGGAAGGAAGGAAGGAAGGAAGGAAGGAAGGAAGGAAGGAAGGAAGGAAGGAAGGAAGGAAGGAAGGAAGGAAGGAAGGAAGGAAGGAAGGAAGGAAGGAAGGAAGGAAGGAAGGAAGGAAGGAAGGAAGGAAGGAAGGAAGGAAGGAAGGAAGGAAGGAAGGAAGGAAGGAAGGAAGGAAGGAAGGAAGGAAGGAAGGAAGGAAGGAAGGAAGGAAGGAAGGAAGGAAGGAAGGAAGGAAGGAAGGAAGGAAGGAAGGAAGGAAGGAAGGAAGGAAGGAAGGAAGGAAGGAAGGAAGGAAGGAAGGAAGGAAGGAAGGAAGGAAGGAAGGAAGGAAGGAAGGAAGGAAGGAAGGAAGGAAGGAAGGAAGGAAGGAAGGAAGGAAGGAAGGAAGGAAGGAAGGAAGGAAGGAAGGAAGGAAGGAAGGAAGGAAGGAAGGAAGGAAGGAAGGAAGGAAGGAAGGAAGGAAGGAAGGAAGGAAGGAAGGAAGGAAGGAAGGAAGGAAGGAAGGAAGGAAGGAAGGAAGGAAGGAAGGAAGGAAGGAAGGAAGGAAGGAAGGAAGGAAGGAAGGAAGGAAGGAAGGAAGGAAGGAAGGAAGGAAGGAAGGAAGGAAGGAAGGAAGGAAGGAAGGAAGGAAGGAAGGAAGGAAGGAAGGAAGGAAGGAAGGAAGGAAGGAAGGAAGGAAGGAAGGAAGGAAGGAAGGAAGGAAGGAAGGAAGGAAGGAAGGAAGGAAGGAAGGAAGGAAGGAAGGAAGGAAGGAAGGAAGGAAGGAAGGAAGGAAGGAAGGAAGGAAGGAAGGAAGGAAGGAAGGAAGGAAGGAAGGAAGGAAGGAAGGAAGGAAGGAAGGAAGGAAGGAAGGAAGGAAGGAAGGAAGGAAGGAAGGAAGGAAGGAAGGAAGGAAGGAAGGAAGGAAGGAAGGAAGGAAGGAAGGAAGGAAGGAAGGAAGGAAGGAAGGAAGGAAGGAAGGAAGGAAGGAAGGAAGGAAGGAAGGAAGGAAGGAAGGAAGGAAGGAAGGAAGGAAGGAAGGAAGGAAGGAAGGAAGGAAGGAAGGAAGGAAGGAAGGAAGGAAGGAAGGAAGGAAGGAAGGAAGGAAGGAAGGAAGGAAGGAAGGAAGGAAGGAAGGAAGGAAGGAAGGAAGGAAGGAAGGAAGGAAGGAAGGAAGGAAGGAAGGAAGGAAGGAAGGAAGGAAGGAAGGAAGGAAGGAAGGAAGGAAGGAAGGAAGGAAGGAAGGAAGGAAGGAAGGAAGGAAGGAAGGAAGGAAGGAAGGAAGGAAGGAAGGAAGGAAGGAAGGAAGGAAGGAAGGAAGGAAGGAAGGAAGGAAGGAAGGAAGGAAGGAAGGAAGGAAGGAAGGAAGGAAGGAAGGAAGGAAGGAAGGAAGGAAGGAAGGAAGGAAGGAAGGAAGGAAGGAAGGAAGGAAGGAAGGAAGGAAGGAAGGAAGGAAGGAAGGAAGGAAGGAAGGAAGGAAGGAAGGAAGGAAGGAAGGAAGGAAGGAAGGAAGGAAGGAAGGAAGGAAGGAAGGAAGGAAGGAAGGAAGGAAGGAAGGAAGGAAGGAAGGAAGGAAGGAAGGAAGGAAGGAAGGAAGGAAGGAAGGAAGGAAGGAAGGAAGGAAGGAAGGAAGGAAGGAAGGAAGGAAGGAAGGAAGGAAGGAAGGAAGGAAGGAAGGAAGGAAGGAAGGAAGGAAGGAAGGAAGGAAGGAAGGAAGGAAGGAAGGAAGGAAGGAAGGAAGGAAGGAAGGAAGGAAGGAAGGAAGGAAGGAAGGAAGGAAGGAAGGAAGGAAGGAAGGAAGGAAGGAAGGAAGGAAGGAAGGAAGGAAGGAAGGAAGGAAGGAAGGAAGGAAGGAAGGAAGGAAGGAAGGAAGGAAGGAAGGAAGGAAGGAAGGAAGGAAGGAAGGAAGGAAGGAAGGAAGGAAGGAAGGAAGGAAGGAAGGAAGGAAGGAAGGAAGGAAGGAAGGAAGGAAGGAAGGAAGGAAGGAAGGAAGGAAGGAAGGAAGGAAGGAAGGAAGGAAGGAAGGAAGGAAGGAAGGAAGGAAGGAAGAATATTTTATGTTATTTTAAAGTGTCTAACCAATACAATTTTATCATATGATTTTAACTAGTTGCTTGTAGCCTGCTTCACAATTTTATCCGAATTTTTCCTTTTTTTCGTTCAACTGCTAACTTGAAGTATTTATTGAAAATCTTGTATTAATTTTGCGTAAGAACTTAAGCACATTATTAATTAAAAAATTATCAACATTTCTGCTCTATCAATGACTGACTTTTACAGATAACAGAGGGTAAATAATTCATTCGCTTGCATGCAGAACACCATTCATGCATAATATGTGACGCGTCATGCGGAAATGGTTCTTAAGCCATAATTGCAGTCGAACGACAATGGGCGGTAGCAACAACTAATCCTGAGCACAGATGAGCTAACGATACAATCTTTAAAGCACATTAATGATTTGTGAAGTGTTAAGAACTGTTATTTCTATAGCAGTTGATTTACTGTAAATATTGATTTCCCTTAAAAAGAAAAGTCCACATAATAGGAACATGAGGGCATCACAGGAATAATTAAACACCAGAAACTATATCATTAAATTCCGATCCGCTTGTCTTTTATATAAGGCAAGTTAAAAATTTCCTACACAATACTGTGCAATAACACAATTCATAAGAACGTGTTTGAAGAAGAGTGAATGCATACTTAACCTCACGCGTAGCGATAATCTCTTAACAGGACAAGTCCACTATCGAGAACATAGATATTCGAAAGCAGACACCGTAACCCATAATAGACACGAAGTACTTTTATTTGCTCGTGCATTTAACCCGATTTTCATACACCACTGCTATTTAAGTACACGAGACTACAGTTAATCAATAGACTTACTCCGGAATGAGCTAAATTTTGTAACAAACTTTTACCTGTTGGCGTCTTTGAGATTTGATCTGCCAAGAAATCCTGTTCGCCTTTGCTGCCAGGTATCACCACGTGTGCAACCACCAGCGGGCAGTAGATCTGCGACACATCTCAAACATTTAATAAGGATTACGCGATACGTATTAAAGACATTCGCAATATTTTTGTGTAATGGAATATTCCCTTGAACAGTTGCACATAAACGCATCATTAAATATTTAACAAAACAACAATTCAACCTTTGGGTCATCGAATGTATTTCACACATGTCGGACGCTAAATATTCACTTAAACTTATACTGCACTCAAGGGGAAAATTAAAACTTATGCAATTATGATTTAAATATGTGTAATGTCATTTGTTAGCCATGTGTTTGACTTAATTCTAATAATATTTTTTGAAAATATCAGTATCAATGGCAATAATACTTTAAGCATGCCGATTTTTTGACCTAGGACTTGTGCATTATGACCCTGACTTTAAAATAGTGACTTGGTTCTCGCACCGGCCATGCCATCCCACCATGCTAACCACTTTGTTAAACTTTGTTTGGAAATGCATTTGATTTGGCAAACATATTTTCACGCCGTAAAAAATATAAAATTCCTATAATTGCAAATTGACATTTACAATGTTTCCGTCGACCTGATTAATTCAAACGACACTCTGTCATCACTTCGGTTAAATAGTCGAAACATTAATCTATCATGGACAATATTATGCTCCGGAAAATGTTTTGAATGGTTGTGTTATTACATTAAATAATTGACCTCATGATAAGACGTTTTAACTAGAAACAAGCTTCTTCCGCGCTACACGCCATTTCAGCTTCTGGAGTTTCACTTCTTCATATTGACATTTTAAGTATTGTATATGAAACCATCCATGCTCTACAAAGAAATGTAATAATAAAATAAAATACAAATATAATAACTATATATTTATAGTAATAACGCAAATAAATGATTAATAAATGTCTACACCGTATTGCATTGCGCATATAAATGGTAAGCAGAAGACACAGCAAATACAGCGAAAACCTTTGCGTCGTTGTAGTTCATTGTTCTGCTGACGTCCTACGTGTACGCGGACGTATCGTAGGTCCATGTCGAGAAGTTGGCATTCACTTAAAAGGAATGTGGTTCCCTTTAAATGTGTTTTAGTGTATATATCTGGAAAATAGTTCAATTGATGGTATATATCCTATATCATTTGAATGATTTTTATGTATTTCCTTGTAAATCGTTATTTGCTGTACCAACGTCCTCGTTTGGAGCAAGAAGCAATCATAGGTGAAGGTTTTTCTGTGACTGCTTGGTTCCAATGTTAGAAGGAAAAGGACTTTCTAACATGCAGACAGCCTATTGCATTATGGGATTCCAAGAGAGACAACCAGCTGTAGTTCCTTGCAATTACCCAGTTGNCGTTTGCTGTTGACGGTACCAACGCCGATGACATATTAGTTACTTTCATGCAGCCTGTACATGATCCGTTGACAACCGAAAAGAAGATCGCATCGCATCCATTTTCTTTGCTACAGACAAAAGCGCACTCAGTGGCACTGGAAACGCCAACGCGTGTAAAGACGCGATTATTTTCAGCACATACTTGTTCCACATTAGCACGTACTTTAAGGTACTTTGATGATTTTGTAAACCCGTTTATATCTTTCACAACACACAGAAGAACTGCGCATATGTAGCCTACCAGATTCATTGCGCAAACTTTCGATGTGTTGAAGCTGAAAGTCAATGTTGATGTGACCTATTTAGTGGGCTCATCCTATTCCATGTAATTACTAATGCGTTACACAAAAGGCGTTTGAATATTTTATAGATCCCAAACAAATCAAACAGCTCTCCTGGGCTAACCGGTTGGGCTTGAGGCAGTTTGGTCCAGTGATCGTTTTAATACTATTGAACATTGATTTACTAAAAGGGTATTCAACAGAATTTTTTGTTCGTACAAAACACGCACAAAGCAAAGCTGAAAACAGTAGAACGCTTTTGTTTAAGTTATACATAAATCATTAGGTAGGCAACGACTATTATTCCAAACGAAAAACACTTCGTCTCGCAAATCCGAGTGATAACACAAAATATAAAACATGTTCAATGAATCATACATTACGTTTTATGTATCGGTCGCCGACGTCGACTTTATTATTTAAGTTTACTTCATTTAAAATAAGTACGACGTTAAAATAATATATAAATAATGTAAAACATAAAGCAAAAAAAATCGCATTTTTTTAAATGTTCCTTTTTTTTTAATTGGAGTATGAATCGAATTCTTTTATCCGTACACACCTACACGGTTGAAATCGGTCATGGCTGAGATGGTTTTTCAACTGTTATTGCACTATTAAATAAAACAGTCGCAAGCGTCAGGATTGGAGACACGCGTTAGCACGGTGCCTATACCACGTGANTAATAAAAAGGAATTAAAACGCATTTAATTTAATTACTATTTAATTACCCAACCCATATTTATGTGTATGCACCCCTTTGAAGAACGCAGCTTATAGAAGTCAATCTGTCGTTGCGTATGTGCGAACTTCATGTCTCTGCTATAGCTTTGCCATTTATTGATAGATTTTGAAATACATGCAAATTTCACTCCTCATAAGACAACATGCCGCATGTAACACATGTTTTCTTACATCGTTACCTCATAATGCAAGGTGACACTTTAATGTTAAAGGTCATTTTTTTCCAACAATCGGCATGTTTTTGACATAAGTGGAGTTTGGAGACCATAGTGGAATGCGTTAGGCATTTGTGTCTATGGACACATGTCTTGTTATCTGTAGTTTTAATTTTCTTTATTTAATATTCTTGTTATAGATTTTGTCCGTCACATCGGTGCGGGACGTCCCATGACTGCGTAGTATCACTGTTATCAAGTCTGACACCAGCTGACAGGGTTTGGAATTCCTATTATCTGTGGATCCAATTTCACCACAATGTATGTAAAGTGCTAGTAATAATATTAGTACAAACAACGGTATGAGTGATGATGACAAAACAGAACGACAGGACTGTATGGTCATACACTCTGAACCATTTACTTTCAAATTGATGAAATACACATGGACGTATAATTAAGAAGTTATATTTCACGAGCTCATGTAACGATGTGCCGCAAATTTAGTGGTTAAGTACAAGTTATATGAGCCATGTTAATCCAGATCGTTTGACTCATTGTGTATCAAAGTAAATTGTAGTTTTCTGCATTTTACTCTACCTTCTAAATAAAGTGACTCGCAATTTCTTGTTGATGCTATACTGGGTATTTGTTTACGCGTGAACATAAATCAAACAAGAACTAAATTGTATTTCTTTTTTACGGAAAATTATATCTACCCAATCAGAAATATGTCAATGCTTCCACGTTCTATTTATGAAATATTTTACGAAATATTTGATTAAGGATGATATTTAGTTTCTGACGTTCTCGTCATTATAACCGAGATTGGGATTCACCGCAGGTTTATTACATAAAAGTGGCTAATAAAACACACTCCAAAGAAGAAAATGCGGTTTCATATAGATATGAAAATAGTTTTTATTTTATTTTAGTTATCCAACTGCTTCTGTAATATTGCTCACTTTGAGACGAAAACGTGTCGATTGAAGATGGCATGTATCACTTATGCATTTGCACAGCCTTTTAGTTTTTCTCAAGACGAAGACACTTCATTGTAAGATACGCTGATTTAATGTTTAATAATATTCTTTCCATTACGTATGTATGTAGTATCACTGAATTCTATATTCAATTATTCCGTGTGTGTGCGCTTTTTTCTAGACGTTTTGTTAAGGGACAACATGACGGGATTGAATTCATATGTTTAAATGTCACTGGCGGCAGATAATGTGAAATATCGCCGTATCAGTTTCAGCACAATTCTGCACAAGAAAAAAGTAACTGAAAAAATTACTCGTCAAACAAGCACTTTGACTGGTATCATTTGCATGAGTTCATTATTCAGATGTGTAAAGCACTGGTTAATGTGCATGGTGTCGTAAACAATACAGATACCAATACATTTAGTGGTCATGACAGCGAATCCTATGACCGGACTGGGAGGTCCTTACTTTAAAATAAGCTTGGAATCGCGATTTATTTAGAAACTGGAAAAACATATACTTTTAAAAAATCAGGAATTTAAATACATGTATGCATTTAAATATTGTACAAAAATCCAAAAAGGACTTTAAATACATGTATGCATTTAAATACTCGTTTAAGGTCAGTTGTATATAAACACAAATACGAAAACGCTTTCTTCTGATTGATGTTAAACTATTATGATATTTTGTTAATATCGTATGAAAGAGCATAAATATAATAGTGCTTTATTAGCTCATCGGAGCACGAAGCCACTGTGCTGGGCGGATGTCCGCCGTCCGTCGACCGTCGTCGCGTAACGTGGGACGTCATCAATGTGCTTGAATTGGCATCTCCCAAAACTCTGTTATGCTAAATTCGATTACCATCCCAGAGCTATACTCACTGCTTGATGTAAAACAGAAACAATATGCTAATAACCTATTTGTGTTTAGAAGATTAATGATTATTTTTATGACATATTTTATCGAGTTATCAATAGCTTGAAATTCAAATAAACCGTCCAGAAAACCCAATTAAAACAATGAAAACGTATTACACGCTACTTTATCAAACTTAAAGTAAAGTACCTTTACTCATTTTATAGCCAGGTAAACCAACGAATTATATGCATTGCATATGATGCATCTTAAAATGAAAAAACATACCTTTATACCATATATGTAAAACAAATACATAAAAACCGATACATAAACGAATTATATGCCATGCACATGATGCACCTAAACATGAAAGAACATACTTGAATACCAGATTTGTCAAACAAATACATTATAATGTAATCATTTAAGTTGCTAGCCGCAGTCAATGGCTTTTACATCATTTTGAACAGGTAAACTAGTGGACATCTTGTAATAATGTATACTTTGCCAGTAATCAGATACTTGTAGAACAAGAAATCCGTTGGGAGAACCAAAAACAGCAAGAGTTGACTTTTATTGGAAATGACGATAACACAATCTGAACTCCATTTTCGAGGAATTGGTTTAATTTGGTTCCATTAACGTTATGTTGCTGTGATGTTTAAAATGGCGTATACTGAATATAATTTGGGTAGACTGATTTTTATACATTTTGGTTTGTTCATCCATACAAAGTATACGTGTGTTTTTACCTCCGCATACTTCACTGTGAACCTGTTTTGTTGTTTAATTGATTAATCAAATTCATGGCGTATTAAGTAAATAACAATACTACTGATTGTTTTAGTTACTATTATTCATACGAGTACCCCGCTTACGGAAATAATTTAAAGTTGCTTTCAATAATAGCTTAGGTGTGTTTATGTGAATACCAGATGTTAGATCTGCACCAGCTGTTAAAATAAGAATGCATAGATTTGCAGTAGATCTTCTTAGAAACCCGCTGNAACAGAAACAATATGCTAATAACCTGTTTGTGTTTTGAAGATTAATGATTATTTTTTTTGACATGTTTTATCGAGTTATCGAGTTATCAATATCTTGAAATTAAAATAAACCGTACAGAAAACCCAATTAAAATAATGAAAACGTATTAAATGCTACTTTGTCCAACTTAAAGTAAAGTACCTTTACTCATTTCATAGCCAGGTAAACCAACGAATGATATGCAATGCATATGATGCATCTAAAAATGAAAAAACATACCTTTATACCATATATGTAAAACAAATATATAAAAACCGATACATAAACGAATTATATGCCATGCACATGATGCATCTAAACATGAAAGAACGTACTTGTATACCAGATTTGTCAAACAAATACATTATAATGTAATCATTTAAGTTGCTTGCAGCAGTCACTGGCTTTTACATCATTTTTAACAGGTAAACTATTGGACATCTTGTAATAATGTATTCTTAGCCAGCAATCACATACTCGTAGAACAAGAAATCTGTTGGAAGAACCAATAACAGCAAGAGTTGACTTCTATTGGTAATGACGATAACACAATCTGAACTCCATTTTCGAGGAATTGGTTTAATTTGGTTTCATTAACGTTGTGTTGCTGTGATGTTTAAAATAGCGTATAATGAATATAATGTGGGTAGACTGGTTTGTATACATTTTGTTTTGTTTATCCATAAAAAGTATACATGTTTTTTTTACCTCCGCTACTTCACTGTGCACTTGTTTTTGTTGTTTAATTGTTTTGTAAAATTCATGGCGTATTTAGTAAATAACAATACTACTGATTGTTTTATTTATTATTATTCATACGAGTACCCCGCTTACGGAAATCATTTTACGTTGCTTTCAATAATAGCTTAGGTGTGTTTAGTTAAATACCAGATGTTAGATCTGCACCAGCTGTTAAAATAAGAAAGCATAGATTTGCACTCGATCTTTTTAGAAACCCGCTGACCAGCATACATTCCAATCCAAATGTTTTAACTGATGAAAGTACAACTGTATGATCCGTTCAGCCAATTTTCTGAAAACTGCAAACATTATAGTTCAAACATATATTGATAAATATTTTGTTTTTCCTGGAATGTGTGTTATTATATTATTTTTAGTGACATACAAATGCATACTCGTTTCAACAAAGTTCGCCTATATATTCATTAAACATGATTTTAATTGAGCACATACAGGTAAATTGCGATTAATTATGTCAAAACTTTTCAGTCTATATCAATATCAGTGACATAGTTCACATTGACACGACGCCCTAAGTGCATGGTCGTATATGTTTTGATTTGTGTGAAAGCTTTCGGATCGTAATTGACATCTTTATTTATCTGGAACACAACACACAAGTCTCCAGATTTTTAAGTACGGTATATTTCTTAAAAGTAAACTTAAACATGAGTATGAACTGATTTAAATGTATGTTAAGTATTAAGGATACGCAGCATTAACAGATCTGAATGTACATAATAGCAAGTGGTAATATATCAATAACTTTATATGGACACAATTAGAATTGCATTATATTGTGTTGTGTTACATCAATTTCTAAGTAATCAAGTACCCATAAGTATTTCAGGGCGTTCATTTTCAATTATAAAATAAAAAAATAAAAACAATTCGAACCACATTTCCGTGAAACCAATCCTGATGAAATGTCATATTCGTTAGCAAAGGATATCAATTGACCACATGAATGCGATGGTCTAATGTTGCAACTGTTTGTCTTCAGGCTAGAATTACCATTATTCACAGAGTAAATAAGGATGGACAAGACTCGTAATTTCCCGGAAGCGGCAAATGTTTTCCCTGAAAAATATATCATTCGCAGTAAATGATGCGTGTGTCTAACATGAAAACAAACTTCGTCATGATTTTAATGAATTTCTTACATTGTTGGCATCATTTAGGTTGTTCGCGCTTATTAATGAATGTGGTACCTCAGTATCCTCTACCCTGGAAACTCATTTGGAATATGTAAGTCACTATCTGTATTAAGTCTGAATACATTTGAAAGAACATTGGTTAAACACATATACCCGCTATTTGACAACTAATAATTACAATATTTATTCTAGAACAATTTAACTCGGGTATTGAATAGTAAGGTAAATGGTATATATCAACTACAACACGACATATTGATGCTCAATATAAATAACATATCTTCGCCTGTAGTTTTCTTTAGGCTTTATCCATACTCTTGAGCGACATCACAGTGATCCCATCTTTTATTGCATCTTTTATGTAATACTGAGCATTTGATGATAAGAGAGATTCTAATAACATCTGATAAATGACGTTCAAAAAGTCAACCGATGTCGTTCCGTCACTGAATAATTAATGTACGACTGGAATTCGTTCCGTTCATCTCTTTCGATAATGTTTTGTCCATTGCTTGGTCTTAATATGAATGTATAAAACTTTCTCACGCTCTTCTGTCTTGGTATATTATGTCTAAAAGTGTGTTTCTGATTTGTCTTCTAAGAAGTAAGAGACGAACACGAAAAAAGATGAACTCGCGCGTGCACTATATCTGACACAGTATTAATATTAGTAGCGGTTATACAGAAAGATAACGGCATTTGAACCTCAAGTTTTTAACATGCTTTTTGGTATGTATTGAAGTCATCCTCTAATTGATTTTGAATATTACAATTTATATGTGGTACTTGAAGGTCACATACTAGTGTAATGTACTTTATCGTAAATAGAAAAAAAAACAAGGACACCGCCAACAAAGCAAATTAATGTTAACTTTCAATATATATTTATTAAAACAATTGGTTTTGTAAAAAGACAATGAAGGACGATATATTTAAGACAAAAAATAAACACCAAACAATAACTTAAAGATGGGTAACTGCCTTGGAACTATCAATGTAAAGAATCGAGGGTTTCAATAAGTTGATGTCAAGCCTAACTTCAAACCTAGCCCAGAATTAATCAAACAGGTTGAATTCAAACGTTGTTATTTGCATACATGAAGCGTTTCAATGTGTGTATTACAATTCGATAGCTATATAAAAAAGCGTTACAATTTAAGTTATGGTATGTTGTAAAGTGTTGAACTATTTCTTCCGAGAAAGTTTCGTTCTTACGAGTTGTTGTGTAGGCGACCCACTCCCAATCCGCCAATACGTCAGAACGATATTGCAAAAATCCGCCGCCATAACTACACTTTTATTTACAGCAAACCATCCTTTGCCTATACACAAAACCAAATTCGTATTAATGCAAGATTAAGGTGACAAAAACAATAAATATATCGTGTAGGTGGTGTGAGCTGGTCTAGAATCATAGCCACATTTAAGAAGGATTATTTTCTGTTCACATGATATCAAACTACCTTTTGCTGTTATGCATGATTAAGATGGCATTAACAAATACAAAATGTAGGTGTCGTCATTACGAATAAATATTGTTATTGCTGAAACGCTACAGTAATAAGGATTTACATGCAAGTAAAATAAAACAAAAACAGTATGCTTTTAAGTTTTACGTTCTGTAAATTAACACCTTAAAGCTGCGTTCCTTATCGCATGCATCTTTAATATTGAGAAACGGTAATTCTCACGGGCATTGCTTTCATACCTCCCGAAGAATGATTAAGATTAAGTTAACTCGTGGCATTGCAAAAAATGAATAATGTATGAACGATTGTGAGACAATGATAGACAGTCTGGTGCAAGTGTATGTGTCTTTGATAACAGAGAGAGATTTCCGTTGTATTGTAAACCGGTCTGAAACGTGTTCCACACTTCAGAAGGGGAATTTGCGGTAAGCCTCCCATGCACTTACTGCCATACATAGCACAATAACTGGATTGCACGCATAAACGTGATCTGCATTCATCTACTTGGTCATTGGATAAATTTTGGCAATGATTTATACTGAATATGTGCAATCATATCAAAGCGCCTGCAGTCTGCGATATGGCGTCAATTGTTCAATGTACAATGTTGTGTATCCTGGAGTGTTTTGCTGATAATTAACGTGTAAATATATCACATAGTCCACGCGCATGCGCATGGTAGGACGGTTGTTTATTGTCAATCGCCAGTTCTAAAATGCCATTATTTTATTACAAATATTTTATGCCAGTTTCCAATTGTAAATTTACGGAAGTCCTGTGTTCAATTACTGGTTTTGTGTTGCATCTGACTGACTGACATCTTGTAATTGCTTAAAAGTGATAATACTGTTCAACTGGCATACGACAAAAAGCGACTGGCGCTATGCAAATTTCATTTGTCAATCAGTAAACAACACATGTTATCCGTACATATCAACTGTTAGGTTGAAACTAGCGAATGTCAATTTCTCAAAATCATACACATAGCTTTTATTAATATAATATTAACTGATGTCGGCTGTAGATCGTTACATGACGTACGAAACAAAAAATATAGCTAAACCGAATGAAGCTTTTATTGGCTAACGAAACTGTTTCTGTTTTCTATACTAGAACAATGATTACACCGTTTAACTTATATACAGCATGTAGGCCCGTCCATACCGTAGTGCAGTCCGTTTAATTAAATTTTATCATAATGTCAACATTCGACATGATTTGACTTAAACGCAATTTATCAAAATAAATAATATTAAACATTGCCCTATGTTTGTTTTCAGAAATGTAATTGACAAATGTACGGACGGTTATTCACACAACGCCCGTCGCACTATTATTAAAATTAACAGAACTACATAACATGAGTGTAGCACCAACATTCTGCCTAAAAAAGAGATGCTCCCAAACGGACATTTATTGTGTTACAATGGCCTTAAGCTAGTATGTAAAGATACGTTTAATATAGTATAAATGAATAAACAATATTGATTCTTGATACAGTTGCAGATCTACGCCACACACATGCAGTCAATCGCACTTCAACGCATAACTAACATTTGTCATAATTTCTCAAGTATCTTTCAACGAGTGTTGTCAAAAATTGCAATATTAACATATAAATTATTTTATTAAATTGCCTAGAATTTTAATAAGAATTGATCAGCGATTCGATGATTTATCTTTAAACGTCCAATATCACTCTAAATTACAAAGTCACACTATGACATGATGTTTCCATTTCATGTTGTCGATCGTTTTGTTTAAATGCATAAATCGCACAGAGTACAGTAACTTGCCGTTCATCTAACTCAGTTAATACTGTCATGTTACATGTCGGTGTCTTTGATTAAAATGTCGGAAATAAAACTGATATATCTGAATGCTTTATATGTATGATATATATTTTTGTGTTTTCTTTATTCACGTAGTATGCCTAGTCTTGAGGGATATCAAAATGTTCGCCTGTTTTATGGCCTAAGTCATTTATTACGGAGCTACCAACGGCACCGGGGATTCTAATAAAATCTGATAAATGAAGTTCAAAAGGCAACCAGTGTCTCTCCGTGACTGAATAATTCATGTAAGAGGTGAATTCTTCCATCGGTTTTGATACAATTTTGTTAATTTATTGCTCTTGTAATGAACGGCTAAAACTTGTTTTCACGCTTTCTTTCTTGGTGCACTTAAAGTGAAATTGTGTTTACCGCCTCGTCCACTTAACATTAAGAGACGAAAGTAAAACGCCAAGTAAGATTTAAGATAGATGGTTTAATTTAAGTGAAAGTAATACAGACAATAATACATAAATGTAAGAATGAAATTCTTTTATCTGTTTCGATGCAATTGCGTTCATCTTTTTATGAACGGCCAAAAATTGTTTTCACGCTATTTTTCCCTGGTATACTTACCGATTCGTCCACTTCATATTAAGAGACGAAAGTAAAACGAAAATACTCAGTTTAATTTTAGATATACATGATGCAATGGCATTATCCTAATACTACTGATTTTGTGACTGTTCGCCCGAGCCTTATGACATTTTCGAAAAATAGTAAATATACGGAAGGTACATGAATTACTTATAAACAAATAGATGTTTTAAACATATGCCATTTGAATTGTCATACAAGTTGGATTCAATTAATGTGGATCTGCTATTAAAAGCAATTCCTTAATGTGCAATATGAAAGAAATAATATATAATGCGGTTTAAGTAATATTAAAAATCTTGGGCGGAACAGAGAAACGCAGATAATTTTGACAATTCAAATACAATGATGAAATTGCAGTTTCTTGAAATGTTATTTATACTCAAGCGTACTAATTATGAAATTTATTTTAACGATTGCACATCATATGAGGCAAACAACAATACAAATGCCGTTGTTCCTAGTTGGATTGTGGTGTTTCTATTGACAGGTGACCGGAAGCTGCGGAATCCGACAGCCAGAGTGCAGAAATATCCTTTCACGTATTCTTTCAGCTAATGAAGAGCAATGACTTTATGTCCCAAAAATGTGCTCATAATATCATTAAAAGTATTGTCTTAACCCTAGTTATATCAATTTATTACATAATATTTTACTCTTGCTGTGTTTTAATATTGTAGCATGCATTGTTTTATTGCTTAAGTTTCTTAGAGCATTTTTGTTTATATCACACAATTTTAGATTATTAATCCTTTAATTAATGCTTCATAATAGTACCAATCGTATTTTTTATCAATCTTATGTACATATATATGTTTTGAACATCGCCATTGGATATAATTATATAAAAAAGGCGTTTCATCAAATTAGCAAGTTTCAAGTATTACAAAAACGTATTCACAACAAACAACGTGCAGACATCAGAACAAAAAAATTATCAACATTAATAAAATGGCAGTCAATGACACAAAGACGGTATTTTTATGAACTACGTTAATATATTTATTAACGAATGTAGGCCATGAAAGCAATACATAAAATAATAGAGATTCAAATTCAAGCAAGTATTAATACGCCCGTGTTGCAGAAAACATTGAANGTGACCGGAAGCTGCGGAATCCGACAGCCAGAGTGCAGAAATATCCTTTCAAGTATTCTTTCAGTTAATGAAGAGCAATGTCTTTATGTCCTAAAAATGTGCTCATAATATCATTAAAATTATTGTCTTAACCCAAGTTATATCAATTTATTACATATTTTACTCTTACTGTGTTTTAATATTGTAGCATGCATTGTTTATTGCTTAAGTTTCTTAGAGCATTTTTGTTTATATCACACAATTTAAGATTATTAATCCTTTAATTTATGCTTCATAATAGTACCAATCGTATTTTTTATCAATTTTATGTACATATATATGTTTTGTACAACGCCATTGGATATAATTATATAAAAAAACGTTTTATCAAATTAGCAAGTTTCAAGTATTACAAAAACGTATTCACAACACACAACGTGCAGACATCAGAACAAGAAAATTATCAACATTAATAAAATGGCAGTCAATGACACAAAGACGGTATTTTTAAAAACTACGTTAATATATTTATTAACGAATGTAGGTCATGAAAGCAATACATAAAATAATAGAGATTCAAATTCAAGCAAGTATTACTACGCCCGTGTTGCAGAAAACATTGAAATACTTGTTTTCTTTAAACAAATTACTTTCATGCGTGTATATCTCATACCTTCGTCGTTAACAATTTACAAAAGTATCATAGACAAAGGTCAAAACATTACAGTTATTTTGAATAACTATTAGAATAGATATATTTTCCTGCATCTCGCGTTCTTCAATACTAATACTAACAAGAAGAGAGCTTTGAAACTAAATTCATCCGTTTCAATAATGTGACTATACAACAATATGTTGAGCTAAGGGCAAAGCAACTGTACTAATGTAGATAATGAACGTCCAAACACATTAAAGGGAAACTAATTTACCTTTATTAATACTTACTTTCGCTAGTTTTATTCAATACATATATTCACGCTGAAAGAGAAACGATAAAAGAGAATAGGATGATACAATAGCAACATTTACACATTACTGAAATGATTATCAGACACACTAATTTAAAGACTTTAACAATTCAATACACTGAATGCTTAATATATAATACTGATTGTGCAGATATACAACACAATGCAAACTCCTCTCTGTCCCTCTCAAAGGAGACAGACTGGTACAATTCATACCCCCATGATGTGTCCTCATGACAACAACAATTTTAAGAGCAACCTCCGGTCATCTTCTAGCAATAATTCTGATTTGTAATAGGACACTAGGATCGGTAAAAATGTTAGTATAGGGATGTACTTGTCCGATTTATTCAACTTCTTAGTTACCACGACCTTTTTTTTAGTACACAATGTAACGAAACTCCAAACGGGTATTTTTTCTCCAGTCAGCGAAGTCAATCATTTGATCTTTTCAATAGTTTTACACCATCGGACCAAAGGGAATTTATCAGCATATATTGTCGTTATACATATAAATATGTGGTCTTTCTGGGCCATTAACGTCTTCTTTGGATAACTTATCTTTCATCCTTGTTCGTATGGTATTCAAATTCCTCTACTTTCATATCAACGGCCTCATGTTGTGGTATACATAAATTTGGTCCAATAGCAATAGTATAATAATATCTTATTGTATTTATATGCGCTACCGTTTGCACTTCAAAATATTTCTTTTCGAAGAACCTTTTTAATTAGGCTTGAATTTGTTTTAAAATCCATATCAGTAGAATTTCCGTAAACAAATGCGCACGCGCAAACCGCTGTTCTAGTGAAGAGTTCTTAGAATTATAATTGTAGTTCACGATTTCACTATATTGACCAGGCTGATCTGAAATATAGATAGAGGCATATTGAAATCATACTATATTATGTCAAAGGTTGGNCAAATGCGCACGCGCAAAACGCTGTTCTAGTGAAGAGTTCTTGGAATTATAATTGTAGTACACGCTTTCACTATATTGACCAGGCTGATCTGAAATATAGATAGAGGCATATATTGAAATCATACTATATTATGTCAAAGGTTGGAGCTAACGGTAAAGATGATACTAAGTAGTTTTGATAGTTTAATACAGTATGTATTGTACTTCGTGTTTGCTTTCTACGTTTTGTAATAAATCACAATTGGAATGTTATGTTTAAAATGATAGAGAATACCTGACCCTAATAACATTCCTTTAAAATCAATTGCTTTTTGAATCCTGTTATCAATGTATGAGTGATTAGAATGTTTGGTGAGACCTGCCTATCATTGCCTATCCCATACATAGCCCAATGATAGCAATTGGAAGCCCAATACTTATGGATGTCTGGTTTGAGAGTAAAATTTGATTTTGTTTTTCAAATATCATTTGTTCATAATGGATAATTAATTGTATATTGATTACGATTGATTTGAACAATACTCCACATTGACATTGACACCAATTTTGCATTATACGATTACCGTCGAAGGTAAAACAAGCGTTCGATTTATTTCGTTAATTGAATTGCTATCACTTACACAGTACACTAGAATTACCAGGACATGAATAAAAACAGTCAACAATAGGTAGGCACGTTTTGTAAATAAAAAAGAAAAAAGTCGAACCCATAACATTTGGTATACAGAACCTACACTTATCCACTGAACAATTACAGTGCGATGATATGCAGCGTTATATCGTTATCACATTGACGGAATCAGGTGCCTTCAGCGTGTTTATGTTGTTCTTCGTTTATCCTTACAGAGAGTTTCGAATTATGGGCGAAAATTAATTAGGCAAAGTTAAATCTACCGTATAATAGAAGACAACTTTTACCATTACAGGTTAAAAAACTTTAACATTACGTGCAATATCTGAAACATATTGTATACAAATAACTGTAAGCAATAATACAACGTATAAAGCATACATTCAATTATAAAGCATACATTCAATTATATATACTGAGTTTAACATGACATAAATATTTTAACATTAACATGGACATAATGACCACATATTGCAGCATCATATGTTAAATAATGAAAAAGTGAATGTTCAATTGCGAAATTCCGCTGTAGAGTAAAACATATTGTGTTCGGTAATCGGTATTTTTTTATTATTTTTTTTATATTCTAAGCTCATATATTTACATATGTCAATCACGATAAAAACGCCATCTGTCGACATACCGTTCCAAGGATAGTAGTTAGGGGTGTTCACAAAGTTAGNAATCTACCGTATAATAGAAGACAACTTTTACCATTACAGGTTAAAAAACTGTATCATTACGTGCAATATCTGAGACATATTGTATACAAATAACTGTAAGAAATAATATAACGTATATACACACGCATAAAGCATACATTCCATTATAAATACTGAGAACAATTTGACATAAATATATTAACATTAATATGGACATAATGACCACATATTACAGCATCATATGTTGAATAATGAAAAAGTGAATGTTCGATTGCCAAATTCCGCTGTAGAGTAAAACATATTGTGTTCGATAATCGGTATTTTTTTTTTTTTTTTTATTCTAAGATCATATATTTACATATGTCAATCACGATAAAAACTCCATCTGTCGACATACCGTTCCAAGGATAGTAGTTAGGGGTGTTCACAAAGTTAGGAGGGCTGACAGGTCGGACAGGCGGCCGGGTCCTATAAGGTGTCGTGGTCACAGCAGGTTCAGTCGCTTTGATATTTTCTGGAAGAACAGTTTGTCGTTTCTTTACATATACGTATTTAACTTTTTATATTCGGCGTTTTCTTCATCTTCGGTATTTTTGTTTGTGATATATTTAAGAAAATGTAAGCAGCTCGGGTAAAACAATTACAGGTAATGGTATACTTTCTGAAAAGGAAATTTTATTATAATATTCGTCTTCAAACGTATTTACATGGTAAGCAACAACTTGATCGTAAACTCGTCAATCGATCTAGAATTGGAGAACCACTTACCATATAGAAACATAGTTTCGCTATCCTGACCAAGCTTGTT
Organism: Dreissena rostriformis; assembly: GCA_007657795.1. Lineage (NCBI taxonomy): Eukaryota > Metazoa > Mollusca > Bivalvia > Myida > Dreissenidae > Dreissena > Dreissena rostriformis. The sequence continues at coordinate 123,676 of VMBQ01001405.1, read as the reverse complement.
GGAAGCGTGACACGTATACGATCCGAAATCCTCCTTAGTAATATCTATGATATTTAGCGACAATGTCTTTTCGTGTTCGCCGTCATTATAAACGTTGGTGATATATTTGTTGGTTTTGTGCAGCGGCAGACCCTGACGCTCGCGCGTCCAGTAAATGTTGGCGTGTGGGGAGGCCGCTACCCGACACTCTAGTAGCGTCTCCCGACCCACCGACTGGCCAAGACGCTTATTTGTAAGGCTCACTTCCGGCGGAACTGCAAAAGTGACAATAACCGTGATATTTTATTCAACATTTGAGCATTATATGTAATGATGTTTTATTCGGATTTGCTAAATTCCATAATATGTGTCTAACATCTACTGGATATGGGGCCAATTAGTTAGATAAGATGAAGAGTATATGTTATTTATAGAAACCAATGCTAAACAGATCTGAAACATGTTGTTCGTCATGCGTTTATAAAAACAAAATAAGGAATGCACGTGGAACCCATATAGCAATGCTTTATTTATATCTTGAGCGTAAGAAAATTTAAAGCAACAGCTAAAGTACTTAAATAGAAGCTTAATTATTGTTTCCTTTTCTGTCTGCCGCATACCAACACTTACATTCCACTGAAATGTGGAAGACCTTTGTAGCATTAGGAGGTATTCCATTTTCAGCAATACATTCGTACTTCCCTCCGCAAAAACGTGACACATTTTTCAACCGTAACGTCTCACCTGGCAGAATTCGCCCTCCTGATAAATTAACCATTTTTAATTAGAAACAATAAAACAGTGTGTCGAACAATATCTCTTTGTGAAATTTGAGGAAACAATGTATTTAAAAGAAATAATCTTTCGAGGCGTGTTTAAGAATAACATAGTATCTTGTATCGAAAACTATTTATTTTGTGTTGTTTATTCTTCTTTTTGTTTTCACAACGATTTCATTAATATCGTATAAAGAGTAGATTAAAAAATGTATGAATGTGGATTTATTTTTAATGCGTGAAAATAAATGAGATGTTTTTGATTTCACGATTTGTTTTACTATAAAGTTATTTAATAATTTCAATCCCAATTAACATTTTAATTGTTTATAACATGCTTGTATTGCCTGCAAAATAGCCTTCTGAGTAGTCTTTTATTGGCTTGGATTGTTTGTACCATGTGACCATCGGCATTGGGACGCCCGTGGCGTTGCACGTGAGATCCACCGTCTCCCCTTCCGGCAATACGAAAGTTGTCTCCCCATAATCTATAATCTCCGGTGAAACTAAAACAAAACGAGGCAGCATGTGTGTAAAGCAGGTGTACAAATATTAGGCTCAGACAAATCTTCCTTAAAATATTGAATACTGTGCAATCTGCCTACACGCCAGAACGACAAATTAGAAGCACCAACACGACACGTTTGTAACCGCCATAACTACAACATGGTAAATAAATACCTGAGTGTTTCGCCAATAATTTGGCGTGTTGGTGCCACTCATGTTAAGTTTGCGGGTTTGGAAGGCGAGACGCCAAAAAGAAAAATGTACCCAAAGAAACGATCATTATGACATTTGTCATTCTTTTGTGGTGGATTGTTGTGTTGTCGCCCTTAAAAATCCGCAAACACAGAACGCTATTGCAGAAGTAAGCCACCATGCTCACCATCATTACAACTTAAATGGTCGTCCATCGGCGATTTTGAATCTATTGGGAAATATAAGTCGTAAACCTTTACTTTTTTTTCAAATAAAGAGCGAGCAATTTCATCCAAAGCTAACATAACCAACCCATTGATAAACTAATCATCATGGATACTCCAATATTATTCCTCATTTTAAACTTTGTTTTTGCGATATTAGATTGTGTTTGAGTTTAGTGGTGGTAGTGGTAAAGNGATTTGGACATGTGTGTGCAAATGCAATGTGACGTTTGGTTTCCAAGCGATGGAAGCGTATTGTTCAATTCGAGACACGGCTTGCTCCGTTAGGGCAAGAAATATTACAATATATAGTCATCATTGTGGGGAAATGTACTTAATTTTACATTTCAAAAATAACAATTTCACTGTACGCAGCAGTCTGGGCATTCATTTTAAAGTAAGTGTTTTAACTTCTTAATACAATAAAATTATAACCTTTGGTAGCATACCTTTGTTGGCTTCCCTACACGTTTACTTATGATATATGCTAAATTGATTATTACAGTTTATGGACTATCTTGGGTAACATTTGTTAATTATGACCCGCCTTTGCATACCAATTTGGAAAACTGGTTTATCAATATTAAACACTTATTTTATGCATGGAAGATTTGCAAAACGCCATCTTATAATGTGTAGTTGAAGGTAAATTGATCTCGAATTTAAGCCTATTGTGATACAGAATAAAGAAGATCTGAGTGATTGTGTAGCAACAAAGGAGTACATAATATTGCATAGTTGTGTAGTGGGTATAGAATATCAATTTCTTTTTTTTCAATCGTAAAGCATTTAACGATATTTGTTTTTCATTTGAATAGCGTTTTAGGAGTGCATGTTGCTTCTGTTTTATATTTTATTTTAATAATTAAATTTCATTCAAGCAGTAATTCAGTAATGTTTGCATGTGTTTATACTACCGGTAATAGTGCTTTTTGTTATGGCCGCAAAAGGCGGGTTATTAATATAGTGTTCAAACCCTTGGGTTGTCTATCTAGTCCATTCCGTTCTTCTTTTGTCGTTAACAATTCTCTGATATGTTCTGAACTCAATAGTGTTTCAATTGTCAGAACACAAAAAGAAAATTATTACAAATATAGTTTTGTTTGACACTAGAGTGTTATACCTTTTAAACAGATTGCATATTTTTATATTTACTTGAGAAACAATCAAATTGCACAGATTTTGTCTCTTTTTTACAGATGTTTTAAATTTAACACTTGTATTGGGAGATATATATATATAAGAACTTAAACATTTTGGTAAGTAAATAACAAATTAGTTTCTTTCTGTGTAATAAACTGTATACATTTAACAGTTATTTGACCTTAGAAATATCATATACTCATCCTATTTAACGGATGTTTTTTTATTGAACATTCTGGAATTGATTTTATTTTGGACCATAACATAAGTGGCGCTTCTTAATTACAACTGTGTATAATATGTTATGCCAGAAGGCTTACTGAATAAAAACCTAATAACATCAATTGTATACAAGACATATTAGTGATTTGTAAAAACATTTCCTTTTTACTACAGTGACGCTTTAAAGCTGTACACACGAATATGCAGATAGGTACACTTACTTGGTTTCTCACCTCCTTACAGTTTGCATTAATGGTATTCAAATAAATGTATTGCCTCTAGGAGTTTTAAGCATAAAGTGCCCCGTAGCTTATTTCACCTAATTAAAGCAAAGTGCTGATACCACTATACACAACAATGACTTTAAATATCCTTTACACACTATTTTGCCGCTTAATCAATGAACCTCACTTCTTTCTTAAAGGTACACAAATAAAGACAGACTGGTCATCCATATTGGTATTATAACAATTAATTAAAAAGAAACAACATGCACGTGTTTTTAAATTAAATTCAATAATTACTCATGCAAAATAAGTCGCATCGGGTGAGGTTACATACAGGTGATCGGACACGATTACGACACAGTTTTATACAAAAGGTAATTGGTTGGTAAACATAAATAATGTATATATTAACAAATCAATATTCTATTTACGCGAAAAGCATTAAACATCGAAAGCCTAGACTGCTGTGGCGGGTGAAATTGCTTTTTGAGTGCAGTGAAGTTGTTACAAACGTTTCCACTCAGTTTTACAGCCAGAACGCTTATTGTAATATTGTTTTATATCAGATTTCATTTAAATTGAATATTAATCTAATCAATCTACTTTAATAAATTTCCTCATTGTTATATTAGGGAACGCGTTTAGTATTTAAATTATATTAATTACATTAAATTTCTCCCTGCATGTGTTTTAAAAAAAAACTGTGTAAAAAGGAAAGACAATGTTTTTTAATATGGACTGGTTTTGTTGTCATTATCGGCGAATCTAAATTAATATTTTTACCATACATCGAGCTTGAAATACATGAAATGTTGATGGCTCAATTATAAAGGTTTATTGTTTATCATTGACTTTCGATATGCGCACGACAACACTTAATCACTATATTTGTCTTATTCAATATTGTATATTAATTTAATCACATTCATAATGTTTATTTAAAAAAAAATCACCAATCGGACCAATACATCAATCACTTCAACATCATCTTGCAGGCACTTATGTATGTTGCCAAATGATTAACGCCAGGTCATGTCTCATGTATTTCCGGGATGAATAACGCCTGAATGATTGGAAGAATCTAGTTTCAACATGTAAATGTATTTTCTCCCGTTCTGGAATGCTGAATTTCATGACCTTAATGATTTTGCTGCCGGAAGATTAGAGCTATGATCACATTCTTGTAAAAGAAGTTGAGAGCGTAAAGAAGATACATTAAAACTGTTTTACCCAAGAATGGTTTCTGTTAATTAACGTAATTTCTCATATTTGAATAGAACATGTAATATTGCAGATGAAAACACTTGGAAAAAATAATATCTGTCAAATAATGTACATAGCCATTCATTACAAGACACGTGAAATTTACAATTATCATTTTCAAATGAGTAATATATATAAAGACCAAGCGCTTTGTAAATATTTTTATTTGTGTTCACGTTCGCTTAATGCAACAATACAAAAGAGTTACATATGAATGTGGCACACCGACGTTATAATCACAATTCAATACATTATAGTTGATACTATATTATTATATTAATTATGTTAAAAAAAAAGTCATGAAAGCATATATCAACATAATTAATATATAT
>VMBQ01001405.1:0-118060 GCA_007657795.1 Dreissena rostriformis | reverse complement strand
ATAATAATAATAATAATAATAATAATAATAATAATAATAATAATAATAATAATAATAATAATAATAATAATAATAATAATAATAATAATAATAATAATAATAATAATATTAATAATATTAATAATAATAATAAAAATAATAATAACTATAATAAAAATGTACGTTGAACGCTACTTTTTTCCGTTCATAATTACTCTAATTGTAATTAAATACTCGCTTTTGATAAATAAAACAAAAATGCACACTGTTCTTTTTTACCCTTTTTATTAACTTCAATTTAATCATTTAAAAGTTATTTAAATTAAAGAAACGACATTTAAAGCATTATCTTTTTCAGAATCGCAATTCATGACCGGTGGTATCATTTGAGCGATATATTCACCACCCCATCAGAAGAATCTCAGGTTGTGACAGAAGCCCTGTGCAAAATATGATGAACATTTGATTACCGCAATCATTTTTGGTATTGAAATATAGCCTTTGGTGAGAAGACTCCGGCTTTTGTTAGAACAGAGGTAAATGTGTGTTCTATCACATTTTTTGACAAAAAGCTTTTCATTCTTGTTCAAAACATATACAGAGCAGCGCACATTGTATATAATATGTATATCATTGTATATCACAGCGTGCGCGAAGATGAAAGACTCCAGATTTGAAAACACTGAGTGCCAACATGCCGGACTGCGGAGCCAATCTGTCAGTCAACCAGTGATTAATCAATCCTGTCTATGTTTCTTGTTGTTGGTATTTGAAATCTGATGTAAAAGACAAGATAATTAATATGTTTCAATGTTATATCAGTAAAGTTTTAACCCGTTTATTTTAGTTCGATTGTTTTTTTACACGCTCTTGATTCCGTTTCCTGGGTAGAACCACGCCTTTGAGTCTTTAGTCGAGATCGAAAAAACACTCGCATAGTGGGTATCGAACTCATGACAAATCGGTGTCTATTAAATGTACTATATCTTTTAACTGACTTAAAGTTCTGTATAACATTGATGTAATATCTTTGAATATCAAATCAGTATATTAGTCATATTTGGAAAAAATCTTGAAACTTTTTATTTGAACTTTTATATTTGCATTTTGTTTAGTAAAACATAAGTGATTGAAGGGTACTCGGTAACAAAAATCAGAATCACATAGTACGAGGTCAGTAAGAAGCCGTTCAACAAATCGTATCACTCAGTATTACAAAAAATTCACGAATTGACAGAACTGCTGAACAAGTTTAAGTATAGACGCTTTTTCACCTTATCATGAACAATCTAAATAAATAGCGTTTAATTGGTAATGTAAGATAAATATGGAATGCATTGGCAAAAATATATTGGTGTCGTTAACACAAAAAATGTAACGTGTTATAATGCTTCAATAATAATCAAAGTAACATTTGCTACTAGCATTACGTTTTGGTGATAAACTTTAACTTCATGTCAGGAAAATAGTTTGCGACTAAAAGCTGCGACTTACTTTTCTAAGCGCATGCATGTTTAACATTGTGGAAACTCCAATTCTCACGGGAGGTTTTTTAAGACATCCTGAAGGATTGAGATAAATTGAACTCGTGGCCTAGTGACACGAATAAATAATGAACGATTGAGTTAAGATGAGAAAGCATACTGGTAGGAGTGATTTTGGTAGGAGTGATTTTATTTGGCTCATATACAGGGGAACAATTGCATTGAAAGTTGGGCTAGGATGTTTGCTTAATCTTAGAAGTATAATCCGAGGTAAGCATCTTTCCACCTACTGGTTTAGACAATATTTGGATCGATTTAACCTATTTAGCCGATATACATACGGTCTTTAATTAAAATGGTTAGGCGATGATTTATCCGTAAAACAACAAATATAAAAACGTATTCAGCAAAAAATAAATTATGTTGAGTGCACGTTAATGTGAAATTGCTTATAAAAAACAAATATTAACAGAACCGCATTCTGACAACATAGTTGCTTTAAAGAACCGCATTCTGACAACATAGTTGCTTTATTTCAATATATACGCAGAACTACTTTTGTCATCGAAACTTATGTCAACGGTAATTTTTGAGGACAGTTTTTTTACTATTTAAAACGATTTTACGAGGGAATATGTACCCGAAAATGATATTGCCAGCTACAAATTCTCAAACGCATGACCAATAACTGGATCATTGAACGTTTCGTCATGAGTGTTAGTGCAATTTGTGTTAAGCGGCGATATAGATTTAGAAATACTATCATAGGACATTTTTATCGTATATTTGTTGAAAAGATTTATCCTGTTATTTTGGCGTTCAATAATGTTAAAAAGGGATCTAAAATGAATTGCTAATCACGATTAAATAAATGATTGAGAAATACTTGTGGAAATTGAAAAGCGGTGTGATTAATTTCAAGCGAATTTATACTGCCATCGAACCATGTACATCTTTACTTCGAAAGTAGATAATAATATACCTTTCAAAACCAAATATGTTGACTCAAGTTCATCAAATTCCGAAGTGTTAAATTATAAAATCGACCCAATATCATATGATAAACACAATAGCATATACATTCTTCTATCTATACAAGAACTGGTCAATTCAAGTCCATGTTTCATCACGTTTAAAATCAAGTAATTGTTACGATGGAAATCTATGTTTTAAATAATATCTTTGAATAACCACAATGTAAACTCATAGTTTTTAGTAGCAGTCTAACAAATTTCAACAATCAAGTGTTCTTTGCAATTGGAATATCTTTAAACAATTATTAGACTTTGGGCACGGTTTTGATCATTATAAGTTTTAGTATTATGCATATGAGTCTGTATTGTATTTGAAATAGGCCACTCTTCTGATATTAAATACTAGTTAATTATGGTAAAAGTGTTCTAATGACTTTCTCAAGTTGTATTATTCCTGTATTACAAAGCACCAAATTTCGATTATATGTTGTGAGGCGCGCTTTCTTTACGGTTCGAACACAACAGTTCTCACGAGAGGTGGTTAAATACCCCGAGAAGTATGATTGCGAATAAGTTAACCCCTGTCATTTCAATGCTGAACGATAAACGAATGATTAAGTGACAAAGAGTAATACAGTTCGGCAAGTGCCATCCGTATCGCTTTGATAAAATATTACTTCTGTTATCATGAATATGTGAGTGAGTTAAGGCTTAAATGAATACAATAATTTATGCTTTACAACGAACATGTGTTCAAACATATCTAAAATGTCTTATTATAAACAAGCAACAGCATTTGTATAACTACTTTAATTGACATTACTATACATGTCAACGCCCCTACATCATGTCATCTCAAGGTTAAACTAGTCGCCCTTCACAACATCGCGTCGTTTTACATTATGTACGCTTATTAATGATATTTTCATTTATATTTATATTCACCAGCAACAACTAACTTATACTTGTCATCAGTGCATATATGTCGTCGATTTCCTGTGTATGAATTAAAACGTATATAACATTTCAAACTTAACTTTAAAGACACGAAATCAAGTTAATATTCCCACCCTTACATTATTATACGTCTGTGATTTGTATAAACAATGAGAACAACAGAACGTATTTAAATGTTTAGCATGTATTGTCACTTATGGATAGGCATCTTCATTAGGCATCTTCAATTCGGATTTTAGACGTATGTGCAGAATGCATGTTTCTGTTTGATCAAAACGATTTTTCATGCTTAGCTCGTAACGTTGTGTATCGATATGTGTGGTTCTCTGCTCAAACATGAAATATTTCGGATGTTCAACGTATCACTGACTTCTCATTTGTTTTACCACGCCGGGCGGCTGCGGGGAAATTCAATCTGATGGATGAATACCAGTAGTTAACTCCGTGTCAATATGATTCTGAGTAATGCCTTATTTGATGTTTATTACGTTTCGTACACTTACATTATGTGGAATGAGTCAATAATTACTGTGTCAATATGTCGTATCTTCCGGGATAAAAAATGACTTTCAACAGTGTATATGCGTTATTTTACATGAGTATGTTTTCTATTGTAGAAACTTAAATAAGAGGCATTTGTCTGATTTCGTTGATGTTCTTGTACCACTTATATATGCATGTGAATCCATTCGCCTTAATTACACTTATGTGTAAACACATTGATCCTAACGTAAACGATCATCCCGGATTATCAAATAATTGACAACAATTCAGAATTATAATAANTCAATAATGTTAAAAAGGGATCTAAAATGAATTGCTTATCACGATTAAATAAATGATTAAGAAATACTTGTGGAAATTGAAAAGCGGTGTGATTAATTTCAAGCGAATTTATGCTGCCATCGGACCATGTACATCTTTACTTCGAAAGTAGATAATAATATACCTTTCAAAACCAAATATGTTGACTCAAGTTCATCAAATTCCGAAGTGTTAAATTATAAAATCGACCCAATATCATATGATAAACACAATAGCATATACATTCTTCTATCTATTCAAGAACTGGTCAATTCAAGTCCATGTTTCATCACGTTTAAAATCAAGTTATTGTAACGATGGAAATCTATGTTTTAAATAATATCTATAAATAACCACAATGTTAACTCATAGTTTGTAGTAGCAGTCTAACAAATTTCAACAATCAAGTGTTCTTTGCAATTGGAATATTTTTAAACAATTATTAGACTTTGGGCACGGTTTTGATCATTATAAGTTTTAGTATTATGCATATGAGTCTGTATTGTATTTGAAATAGGCCACTAGCCTGATATTAACTACTAGTTAATTATGATAAAAGTGTTCTAATGACTTTCTGAAATTGTATTATTCCTGTATTACAAAGCACCAAATTTCGATTATATGTTGTCAGGCGCACTTTCTTTACGGTTCGAACACAATAGTTCTCACGAGAGGTGGTTAAATACCCCGAGAAGTATGAGGGCGAATAAGTTAACCCCTGTCATCTCAATGCTGAACGATAAACGAATGATTAAGTGACAATGAGTAATACAGTTCGGCAAGTGCCATCCGTATCGCATTGATAAAATATTGCTTCTGTTATCATGAATATGTGAGTGAGTTTAGGCTTAAATTAATACAATAATTTATGCTTTACAACGAACATGTGTTCATACATATCTAATATTATTATTATAAACAAGCAACCTTTTTTTATAACTACCTTAATTGACATTACTATACATGTCAACGCCCCTACATCATGGCATCCCAAGGTTAAACTCGTCGCCCTTCACAACATCGCGTTGTTTTACATTATGTACGCTTATTAATGATGTTTTCATTTATATATATATTAACCAGCAACAACTAACTTATACTTGTCATCAGTGCATACTATATGTCGTCGATTTCCTGTGTACGAATTAAAACTTATATAACATTTTAAACTTAACTTTAAAGACGTGAAATCAAGTCAATATTCCCACCCTTACATTATTATACGTCTGTGATTTGTATAAACAATGACAACAACAGAACGTTTTTAAATATTTAGCATGTATTGTCACTTGATTAATATAACCTAAGCAGTTACAACGTTCGTTATTATTATATTAAGTTGACAAACAAATATGTGTACAACAAAAACCAAATAAAGTAAACTACATGTATATATGTTCTAAGAACGCGCTCGTCTAGATACTTTACATGTTTTTGTTGATTAATTACAAGTACGTGTAAACGTGTCGGTATCGACTTTAGAAGTAGAACAACATTCAAGTCATTAATATCATTATTCACAACTTCGTATTGATCCCTGTGTATAAACACATATCACTCGAAATGCATGTGTTAAATATTTTGAAGTTTTATTGAACTAATGTTTATTTCAACCCATGATGTGATATATGTGCGTTGCCTTTCAAACGCAGTACATTTTTCATGGCAGCTTGTCAGTGTCAGTGATCTGTTAGTCTGTGTACCTTATACATCGTCGATTTAAAGCGATAAACGCTTGTTTGCAAATTACTCTGTCTTGATTTCAAGATAAACAATAACTCGAACAAATTAGAGTTGTTTGGAATACTGTTTGCAATACATCATATGAAAATAAATTATTGAGAACCTACTGTTAAATGCCGCTCATGACCAAAATCTGGTATGTCATGCTACGAGGAAACCGTTTAACGTACCACAAATAGACACACATGCATGTGAATAATATTTGTTATTTTTTGTTTCGTTTTTGTTCTTCGTTTTGTGTATTATAAACGTGGTCTACATAAACATATATAAATGTGAGATCGCGATATTAAGCATAATTTACAGTTTAAACTGTAATTACAATTAACATATATGCACTTAACCAAATAACATAGTTGTTATACGGTGGATAAATGATGAACACGTAAAGCATTATCGCGTTTATATATTTATTGAACTATTGAATTATGTATACTTGTCAATTGTCAGATCTGATGTTGGCATAAATTATATTTCTTGTTATAACTGATTTATTACAACAAATGTATGCAGGAGGCTTGTGGATAAATAGGCATTGCTTATTGAATCCGAGATAAACGATCTTCCAACACTGGTCCCCTCTTAATTATTAGAAAAATGGAAATAATAGATACAATAAGTCTTCCAAGTTAACACTTGGAACATAAATACTTAAAAAACCTTAAACCATGTTAAGAATTATGTCTGACTTAAAACTTGTTTAAAATTCATCTCTAAAAAGATATGTAGCCAGCACAGTTTTTGTAAGGAATTCTCTCATATTAACCAATGCAATTTTAGGAATTTTTTATTCGGGTCTACTTGCGTCGAATGTCTCCAACATACCATTAGCTACTGAGAAAGGTCAAAACCTGGGTAGACAGCTACGCCGAAAACATCGCAATATTGCCAACAGTGATCAAATTAAAAGTTATCAAAATATGTGTTTGTTTAGCGAGTTGCTTTTTTATCGAGGTACCAGCATAAACTCGCTGAACTGAGGGAAACTTGTTTTATAGCACTAAGAAAATATGAATAATAGATTTAATGTTGAACCTTTTCTTATGGCAATTGTTTTCTCCTAATTAAGATCGACACCACTCATGAACCATGTGGCGCCCTAATGTTCAGCTTCATTAATTCTGTTCATATAAATTGTTGTGTATTAAGTTTGCCGATACCATGTCTTGGCGTGTATACGAACATACGAGCACTCACGGACGCGGCTACGATTAAACTGCAAATGTCATGACATACCAAGAATACGCCACACACACGCACGCGCGCGCGCACACACACACAATCTTTCAAATTGTGTGTCTTATTATTTGTAATTAGTTACTTCGATATTTTGATTTATACAAACTTTATGACTTACACCGACATAACTTGACAAGACTTCGTTAATCTTGAATTGTATGACATTTTAAATGAGTTAAATACGCACGTCATTCCATGAAGTAATGAGGCTTCGATTTGTTCTGGTTCTAAGAAATTAAAGTTAATTTCTAGATAAGAAGCCGCGTATTATTAATGATATGCATATTACGTTTGTAGAGATTATAACAGAACGTGCATGTGTCATGCAGTGTTGAAAAATATATAAACAAACTACCGATAGCTGTTACTTCGAACTTACCGTATCGCAATGATGTGTCTGCTCTTTAAGTATGCAAACTATTTTCCCATTTTGTATAACTTAGCCCTTTGTGCTAACACTGACTATGGAGTTTTCAAACGGGGCAAATTTTATGTTAATATCATAAACGCATAGATCTGACGAAAGAAACCACAGCCAAATTGGCAAATAAACTGTTGTTCATATAAATTCACCAATATTCCACAGAATAGTATTTTCTCACAATGGGTAAAAGAAAAAAATATAAGGTAAGCTTTTTGAAGTGTATAATAAATATACATTTGATAAAGCATTTATTACGAAAACGATTACTGACAACATATTGGTGTTTAAGATCAAATTAATCCTGTTGTAATAAGACCACAAATACAATCAAATGCGACGTATGGATTGTGTAATTATATTCTTATACAATTCACCACCAGCTGTTTCAAGACACGATGACATTTTAAAGTAATGTCTGGACTTTTGTGAACCCACTTCTATACCTACCTTTAACAAACAGGTTTATTCTTTTGATGAGGACCGGTTTGGTGTTAATCTGGCACATGTACTCGCCACTGTCGTTGAAGCGCACCTCGCGGATCATGATGTTCCAGTACTTGATGTTCGGGCGCTCAACGCTGATTCGCGAGTCATCGATGTAACGGCTCTCGTCTTTACTGATCAGGGTCTTCCGCGGATTTAGCCAGATTAGCTGTAGAAATAAGAACATCGATGTAACACTAGTTCAATACCTATAAGGTATCAGCAGACCGGTTACAGCCATAAACGGAATCATACATGTTTATATTCATCTTAAAATATTCCGTTTGATATAAACACTCTTCTATTGCAACGCAATACATTTTCCGTTTAGAATGTCTCAATAAGACTCACATACATTTTACCACGTTGTCATGCCAATAACATCTTTTACCTTATATATGTAGTTATTAATGAACCATAGTAAATAAGATACTGGCACTTTTTCACTGCACGATATGAAATTAAAACACACACACACTGTTTTCCGTTTTGTAATATAGATATAATGACAGTCTCGCTTTTGCATTTAGCCATTTTGAGAAATCCTCGGTAACGCGATAATTGTTGCGTCATGAGTGTTTTGCTGCATTTAGGCTTTGATCAGACATAAAGCGTCAGCCTAACGAAAAAGCTTTGGTGCAACATTAAACATTGCTACGTACACCGTATCCTCTCTTGTTTTCCGCTATACAACGGAGCTCCGCCGTCTCGCCAGCAATGGCGGTGATGTTGTCGGTTTTCGTGTCGAAGTTGGGGTCCATAAGTTCCCGGTCCATCGACTCTCCGCCTACAATTGACACCGCTGCAATCATAGGTAAACATTGATAAGGGGCAAGGAAAATACGTTCTAAAATATGAATGTATACGTTACTTAAATGTCCTGAATAAAGTAGCCTTATGTAGATAGATATATTAATTTGTAAGATACAATGTACAACATCGAATCATTATTGTCTAATAGCAAGATGTACAGACAATGTAAATATACATATGAATTACTTATAACTGGACTATGTCAAGTAGACAATCATTTCCTCAGATCTAGTATGGGAATTATATAGAGTTTGGTGTAAGTGTCCACATTCCCTTAACATGCAAATACGCTATTCAATTAAAAAAAGACGCATAATAATTTAAAAAGTATAATCAAGTTACTTTTGGTTGTTTTAGGAGAAATTATTGAACTATTACTTGCTGCACGGAATTTTTCGTATGTAATTGTTAACTTTAAAACGTAAGTGGATATTATAGACAGTGTTTACATCAAGTATAATTCTATGAAGTTATAAAATAATAATAGGACTTAAATTAAACCTGACTTATTTTATGTGAAGCTCTTGCTTACAATAATATAGATGTTTGATAACTCTCAGCACAATCGACAGCGATCAAAAGTTACACAATTATAATTATGTTAATACTATTTCTATACAAAAAAACAAAACAGCAAAATAACAACTGCGAGCGAGCTTATCTGCACCAACTAGTGAGCAAACTATTATAACAAAGGCCACTTATTGAAGGCAATAGATCAATATTTCACAGGGCACAAACACAAAATGCAGATTGAACACAGCAACAAATACTTTTCAAATAAATGGGGGATCACTGTATCAGAATGGTCAATGCAAAGCATTGAGCACCAAAAAGAAACTTGAAAAGAGATTAACATCAGAGCACTATACATACAAAACACAAAGTAGTTAAACAGATGTAATTATGTAATTACTACTCAACTCCTCAATGCCTTGATGCAGTCCGGAGTGACAGAACTGTAACTTTCAATGGCACCATGATATGAAACAAAACAAAAATAAGGACTTCTTCTTTTATCTGATTTAATAGCTTTATAGACACGCCATGGTACACTTAGATATTCATATCAAGGCGATGTAATTTCAGGAAGAAGGCGCAATACTTTAACAATACAGAAAATTTACTATATTGAATATGTCTATAATATTGTGAATGAAGTTCATTATATCCTAAATTATTTTAAAGAATATTACAATATTCTTGCCAATATCAACTCAACGATAATAATTTATTTTCATAATCGCAAGTAAGATTCTTAACAGTGTTAATAACGACAAAGTACGCCATGCAGCATGTATTTAGTAATGCCCTTCATACTACGGTTTTGAGAAATCAGCGTTCATAATGTCTTCCAAAACGTGCATTACACCGATGACGTAATATTTTCTTAATAAACCCAAATAACATTTCAATCATATCTCAAATGTATTGACTTGTACGATATTTATTCTACTAGTTTCTGCTAAGAATGACTAGTACCGATCTTAAGGCAGCAATAAATTGTTTAGGTTCTGTCATTTTTTGCTTCCCTAAGCATTTATTTGATACAAGAGGGATTGATGGCGCTCTTTGTAATGCGATTGAAAAATACGGATCACAATAAAGTTGACAAATTATGTTATTATTTCTATGACAAAGGATTAAATATTCTGAACCGTTTCCGAAATAACGGAATCTTAAGGGATGTTGCGGCAGTATATTTAATCGAGGATTATTTATAGCAACACCGATGATATCACAACCAAATATTTGTGTTATCAGTCTCATCACAAATCACCGAGTTGGTTCATAGTACGAAGGTCAGTGGTTCGTTCCAAGGTGCGGTTTATTTTTTTGTTCTACTTTGTTTCTTTAATATCATTCTTGTTTTATACTGGAGCTTTTAGTCCTGTTGTTTACATTTATCAATGTANCCAAATAGATACTTGACAAAGAGATTAACATCAGAGCACTATACATACAAAACACAAAGTAGTTAAACAGATGTAATTATGTAATTACTACTCAACTCCTCAATGCATTGATGCAGTCCAGAGTGTCAGAACTATTACTTTCAATGGCACCATGCTATGAAACAATACAAAATAAGGACTTCTTCTTTTATCTGATTAAATAGCTTTATAGACACGCCGTGGTACACTTAGGTATTCATATCAAGGCTATGTAATTTCAGGAAGAAGGCGCAATACTTTTATAATACAGATAATTTACTATATTGAATATGTCTATAATATTTTGAATGAAGTTCATTATATCCTAAATTATTTTAAAGAATATTACAATATTCCTGCCAATATCAGCTCAACGATAATAATTTATTTTCATAATCGCAAGTAAGATTCTTAACAGTGTTAATAACGACAAAGTACGCCAGGCAGCATATATTTATTAATGCCCTTCATACTACGGTTATGAGAAATCAGCGTTCATAATGTCTTCCAAAACGTGCAATACACCGATGACGTAATATTTTCTTAATAAACCCAAATAACATTTCAATCATATCTCAAATGTATTGACGTGTACGATATTTATTCTACTAGTTTCTGCTAAGAATGACTAGTACCGATCTTAAGGCAGCAATAAATTGTTAAGTTTCTGTCATTTTTTGCTTCCCTAAGCATTTATTTGATACAAGAGGGATTGATGGCGCTCTTTGTAATGCGATTGAAAAATACGGATCACAATAAAGTTGACAAATTATGTTATTATTTTTATGACAAAGAATTAAATGTTCTAACCCGTTTCCGAAATAACGGAATCTTAAGGGGTGTTGCGGCAGTATATTTAATCGAGGATATATTTATAGCAACACCGATGATGCTATTATCACAACCAAATATTTGTGTTATCAGTCTCATCACAAATCACCGAGTTGGTTCATAGTACGAATGTCAGTGGTTCGTTCCAAGGTGCGGTTTATTTTTTTGTTCTACTTTGTTTCTTTAATTTCATTCTTGTTTTATACTGGAGCTTTTAGTCCTGTTGTTTACATTTATCAATTGAAAGCATTTAATCACAAACTTCAAAGCATGCCGAAATATGTGAATAAGTCCCTGTAAGTTATTGATGATTTAGGTCGAGTTTGATACTGTATGGTCTTATGTTTGTGATTAATAAATGTATTATTGTTGTTTTTTTATGGTAAGCTGTTGTGATCCTACTGAGATGTTAAATAATTTCTAATGTTTATGCATATTTCTCGCAATCTATGTACCGGTACTTGGGTTTTGCCTAATTGCTGTATTTTATTAAATTTGACATAGACGTTAGGGATTGTTAAACGCAAAACTCTCTGTTAAAAGTGC
Source organism: Dreissena rostriformis (assembly GCA_007657795.1). Classification (NCBI taxonomy): domain Eukaryota; kingdom Metazoa; phylum Mollusca; class Bivalvia; order Myida; family Dreissenidae; genus Dreissena; species Dreissena rostriformis. Next base: position 105,849 of record VMBQ01001405.1, on the reverse strand, counting down.
GGTGACCCCTTTTTTATTTTTGTTCTATGATGACAAAAAGGTAGATAAACACATATTTTTTTAATTCCATGCATGTGGTTTAAATAGCAAAAAATGACGTATGTTTGGGTGGCATACAAATTATAAAAATTAAATTTCTTAATTTTAACTTGTGTACTTTTATTGGTAGTCTGTGGTTTCATTAATAAATAATTAATTATGTTTACGTAATTAGAGACTTTTCAGTTTAAATGAAAAAGTACAGGTTATAAAATGGTGAATAAAATCAAAACAAGGCCGGTGACCCTATGTTTTATTTCATTTTTCACATAGTATTTGTATGTATTACTTAAATATGAATTTAAAAAAAAAATCTATTTGATGGAAAAACAATCAGCCAAACTGCAGCAACATCCCTTAAGACGACGGAATATTTTTTTAGTATTGAGATGATACATCAATCAATTTATTAAATCGGTGAATATTGACAAGAGTCATCTTGCTGATTCATTATCTTTTATTTAGATAAATAACTTGTTACGATCTCAAATCCACTTTTAAATATCAAATGATACAATATATTATATTGTTTCTAAAATATATGTGTTTTTTTCTTCAAATATATTAATAAATAGTAAATCGAATAGGAAACATTATACTTATATTATGTCATGTCCAATACAACACAAAACTAACTTCATTATACATTTTGTATCGTTGGTTTGGTTAAACTAGTTTCAACATAAACATTATATTGTATCCAAATACGTATTATCAATCGTGCTTCAATTATGTGTCTATTTACATCAAAAGTAATACAAAGTTGTGTCAATATCTGTGAAATTTGCGAATATTTATGTAATACTTGAAATAGTTGTTTTTGTTTGTTACAATTGTGGTAGAATTAAGAAACATCGGCACATATGCTTCAAAAAATATTTCTAAAATAAGATTATGGGTGACTCCAAAAGGAAGATTTCTTTATAACAACCGTTTGTCGATCTTGATTTATTTAAACATTAACCGAATATTCTATAAAAAATGTTTTTCAGAACACATAGTTTAGCAATTCATCACGATGAAGGTGCTACCTCAACATGTCATCATATATCAACGTTGTCACTAATAAATTGAATTTATCTTCCATAACAAGTCATGGCGTAAGTTATCGTAGACATAAAACATGATGCCGAAATGTGCAATCAATCCTTATATAATAAAAGGTACCGATTTATTATCACTGTCTAAAGGTTCCGTAGCATTTCACCAGGATTACACATTTTTTTTGGCAATTCATGTATTATATTTTATTCAAAATATTTTCCCATTCAACGATGATAGTTTTACGCAAGTTGTATTTTGTAAAGGACTCGAGATGAACATTTCAGTCAAATAAATGAAAAGATTTCTGCTAAAACAAGTAAACATTGAAAGTGGCTTACCCATGTTATGGGTTATTCAAACAATTACATAAGTACGACAAAGATGATGCAATTTACAGATTTTGAATCAGATGAAAGTGTTCCTTGTGAAGCAAGGGGTAGGACAATAGCAAACACTTTGTTTTTAAAAGCATGTTGTACGCGTTTATGGAGAATACATATGTTTTCCTCCTTAACTGAATTATACAGACAATCATAATATCGCATTATATAGTAAATTGTTATGAAAATGCAGATGAAGGTTTTCTGATACATATATTCAGGCAGTGTTTATATGTGTAAAGTTTATATATGCAATAAATGCAGGTGTTCATTAATTACATATTTGTAAACGAAATAAATATGTCTATGTTATTTATTAGACATTTTACATGTATCTAATTGTATAAAATCGACCTTTATAACTCTCTTTGTATAGTAAGCTATATTCAGAAAATAAATTTTCAAAAACATCATTGGTATGTTCTGTTGTTTGTATACTTTCAACAGCAAATAGTTAACACGATTTACAAATCTAATGAAACCGCGATTGCAATTAGGCAAATATTTCTCTTTTGTATCGTATCAATGCAGATCTAATTATAAAGTCGTTCATGCCACAGACGTTGCCATGTATAACAATAAATAAACCATGACACGGAATATAAAACGTGTCGTTGATTTGGATCCTCGGGGTGTTTTCGTCCATGATTGAGACAAACGACTTTGGATTTGCTCCTGGTTTAGACAGAACATTAACGAAAAGGATTAAACAATTTGTAAGAGACTTCTATGTTATGCTTTTTTTTTCTACTGATGAACATGAAAAACACACACATTCGTATATGCGCAAGTATAGATTTTCAGTGTTGTACTTTTAATGCACTACACAAAAATGCTAACTTGTATGCAAAGATGTCGGTGTTACTTTATTATTTGTTATGGGAGGGATGGCAAAATTCAAATTATTATTGTTTTTGTTAAATTATAATTTGACGCAATTCTTACATAGTTTGATTGTTTGATAGTTTATTTCACAAGTTCCAAAAGGTCAAAAGACCCATCATAAACATATATGTGGATATAGTGCAAAAAGAGAAAACAAAAACAAAAAACGTTACAATATATGAGAGCAAGATTGAAAATGGTAGATATAAACATATAAGTAAAAAAGTGGAGATCTTTTACAACAAACTTATTAAACATGTTATTAATAGCTTGATAGTTTGTTTTCACAAGTTCCAAATGATCAAAAGAACCGTGAGCACAACATATTTACAAACAAAAATTACAAAACAGCGCATACAAAGTATATGATAATAAACATATAGGTGGAGAAAGTGCAAAAGACGTTTCAATATATAAGAACAGGATGACAAAAGTAAAATATAAACTTATAAGTAGAAAGTGGAGATATTTTACAACAAACGTATTAAACAGATAAACATGTGTTAAAAGTGTATCCGTAGTATGCGATTAGCATGTTATTGATATCAGTACTGTTTTCTCAACTCAAAAGAGTAGAATATATAAGTGCCAAAGTTTCTAAGTTCTTTTCTGTTTCTTGTTTGAAGTAATTGTATGAACTTATGCATACTTGGTCTTGTGCAAACAAACTTTGGTATATATTTATCTCGTAAATCTTTATATAAATCGCATTCCATAATAAAATGGTATTCATCTTCAAGTTTATCACAGAAGAAGCATGTTCTTTTTTCAACTGGTGTAACTACTGGTTTACTCCATCGTCCTGATTCAATATGTAATCTATGTGATGACACACGTAATTGTGTTATACAAATGCGATTTTTTTTAAATGTTAACAAGGTTAAGGTATTCTTGGAATTCAAAAGATCTAATGTTATTATAAAAAAAATATATGACAATTTGTTTTTTCTATTCTTATTTCAGTTCAAAATGCAGACACGTATTTGACAGGTGTATGATTTACAGAAAACACAAACTGGTCATTACAAAATAACGATATTATATAAACATGTATTTATCTTAACACGTTCTGCGGCTGACACAAAAACTGCAGAAAATAAAACCGTGATTCTTACCAGATTCACAGTTCCAATACACTGTATAACATCTGAGGAGGGATATACTATCCTGTTCATAAGTCTTGTAATTCCCAACAGTGCCTGCTCAACTGAGATCTAATTATAGATGTGAAATTGGCCTTCGTACTTTTACATCATATTGCAGTTGATACTGAAGAAGCATATTATTATGATGTCGTCTGATTCAAATGTTCGCGCCTAGACAATTTGAGTCAACACATAACCGTAACTGTTAGATGCAATTCACTACACATTGAAATAAGAATATATTCATACTTATTTTATAAAAAAAAAAAAATTGTATTCCACAGTTGGGTTTTTATATAAATTGCAAAGAGGAAAAACCATTTATTATTATACGAATACCAGCATTAAAATAATGTTGTTCAACATGAAGCATTAAATTATTGTAAACGCATCAATCATCTCAGAGACAATTGTAATTGAATTACAATGATACAAATTATGCCTTCAAAGCAAAATGAAAAGTAACAACCATTACCAATTATATCACGTAATATACGTTCACGCTTCGTATATGTTATACGTGTTCAATTGAAATTGTAACAATTAGAAATTGTGAAAATACGATAATTCAAAATTATTAAAAGTAGGACGAAATTATGTACCAAATGGATTTTTTATATAATGAAGCTGTAAGAGTTGTTAATTTCTTCAAAATATATTATTCAATAAACGACTGTAGGAACCTAATGGTCAATTTTGGTATTGGGATTTTGAAACGTTATAAATGCAAATTCAAATTAAACAATTTGCCAAGGTCTATACATGATTCTTTTAACAATATTAGCCGGATTACTAGTATTAGCTAAAACATAGAATTAATTCAAATATCGTCGATGAGTTAATGCCAACACAACGAATAGTGATTTGCATTACAAAACTTGTCGAAATAAATATTTACAAAACTCGTAAAAAGTATGTTATGCTCTTTGTTTTAAACGTGTCTTATTGTATTTGATACTTTTTGTTGTTGAATATTAACTGGTATGGTCTGGGTTTTAAACAAGCAATTGTTCATTATATTCGTTACAAAATAAATCATTTTTGTAATTGAAATAATTGTGTCCGTCTGTTTATTATGAAATGCATATCGACATAACATTTGATACAGTAAACAACTGGGACAAACATAAACACGCTTTTCTGCGACGCAATTGTCAGCGAACATTAATATTTCTCGTTAAACAAATTGAGTTTTTGCTTAATTCTATCATATTTATTAAATTAACGTTTGCATTTGAGATCCTTTTTGCTACATTCGATTATAGTTGCTATCTTTAAATTACCAAACACCGAAATACAAAATTATGTAAATAGTGATTTGACAGATTTAAACTTGCTATGCCATATATTTTTTCAATACAAAATAAAAGTAAACGAAGAAACAAACGTTTAGCCGACTTAATTTCTCTTTTTTTAGAGGATTGAGAAAATGTATATATTATATATAAATATATTGTAATCGTGCACTAACTGCATTACTATTTTCTTAGTTTACGCCAAAGGTTGTGTAAAATAAAAAAAAATACAATTTAAAAATAAACTGCCTTAAGGCAAATATTTCTTTCGCGTATTATAAACAATATTAAGGTTTTTTTGCTTAGTTTTAGTTACATTATGGATTTTGTATTAAGAAGAGAACAAAGAGCACATTTAGAAAGTATTCCTGTTTTTTTTCATGATGCTTAATTAGTTAAAAGTTACACTTTTCTTTTCTAAACTAAGTTGATTATGTTTTGATTACTACTAATCAGCATGACAAAGCATTTGTTAAACAAGTGCTTAAAAGACAGTAATATCTTTGTCAAGTGGGATGTTTTATAACTCATTCCGCATGGTTACCATAAAGAATTTAAAAACTGCATGTCTGAAGTCAATAATTTATCAACTCAATATTGTTGGGAAATATGTTAATATTTAAAAACACAACTTGTCATTTGAAAATACAAACAAAAACTACATCATTTGCTACATGTGTAATTGATATGAACAAAGCTTTTAGAAACGTCACTTACCTGTCAATGTGTGAGCATATGTTAAAAATCGAATAGCAAATATCACAAATGCGTTCATTGTATTCCTATTTGCAACTTCGTCGAAAACAAAATTATTAAAACACTATTTAAAAAACATATCCGATTTAGCGTCTATGTAATCCACTACGTTACGCACATGTGTTTGTAAGCAATAATTGGTCCCATTATATGTCTCCACTACAAGGTTGATATCGGTAGAATTCGCCGAGTAGCATTTTGTTATTTAAACTCCATTAAAGCACCGCCATCACCAAAGAAGCGTCACTCAATAACCGCAACAATACGAGACGCCCTGAAAATCAAATTTACCAATTACGATAGTCCCATCTATTTTATCTTTGATTGCTCGCCTGCTCACGGAGGGTTTTCGTAACATATTAATTAGATTGTTGAGCGCTGGGGATTGATTCTCAAAAAGTCCTAACACAAACATTTGGTCTCACCGCGTACGCATCAAGCTTTACCGTCATCGATATTGTCATTAACAGAAACAAATGCTTTGTATGCTGGCCAATAAACATTGCCATACCGCATTTTTTCCGCTAGCTAACGTTATCATCTATGTTTGCAATCTACCGTTAGTGTCCACGTTTAATACAGGATTAACATGTAAAGATCTCCCAGATTTGGAAGTATTTTTTGCTTTGAACTTTTTATTTTATTTTATGCAATTCCGCTTTATTTTACTACAAAAAAACAGTTGTATTTATGGTTTACAGTTAAAAACTAGAAACGCAAATATTCTACATACTTAACGACCGATTATTATCTTTAAGGGAGTGTTGCATTTAAAGTGAACTGACAGTGTTATGTTGCATGACTGCTCCGATGTTAACTTTGAACTTTAGGAACTAACTTCTAGTTTTTATATTAAACACATGTTTTCAATTTCCTCTTCTGGAGTTTGAGTCAATGCGTAATATTGTTTTGAAATGGTTACTGAATGGTTTCAATCGTTTTTTTTATTGATTATACAATTATCATACTGGCTCGGACTCGGTAAACCTAACACTTATAAGCGATTTTCATTGTTCAATATGTTGGAATAACTGCTGGTCGCTTATGTGCTGTCAGCTTCGGATATTACAGTAATTAATTTCAATGCACACTATATTTAAAAAGGGAGCATTTAAATGAGATTAACGATGTCTTGTTAAAGTCATTAATCTTAAATAAATCCTGAAGTCGCCTTTTGTCCATGTACAATACAGAACCAACTGCTGAAAATGGTAGCTGTACTCAGACAACAATAAACGCTCTTGTGAAATCACTGCATTCTTTTCCCACCTTATTTGTAGAGATAATTATGGTAATTGAAGTCGGTAGATAAACAGTTGTAGAAAACAAATAATCGCATTCATACCGCCTATTGATGCCTTTTAATAACGAATATGACATTCAATCAGGACCGGTTTCAAGTTAATGGCGTTAGACAACACACACTTTGAGTTCAGTATTTAAGTATTGTAGACACAGATGTGTGATACATTGTGCGTTATTCCTTAGTGTCAATAGAAAAACTGTGAAAAGCCTTATTTTTTCTGTCGTAATTCATATCATATTAAATGTTATGTTAATAGCTCAGTCGTTGAAGCAAAACAGTTACATACCTTAAGCAAAAAAGGTATTACGTATGTTGGTTAGCGTTAAACAATTGTATAAATACATGGCAATGAAATATCAAAATTGTATTTTATTTTTAATTGTACGGCTTATTAATATACACATACATATGATTCCAAAAATAAGATAAATACACTATAACACATCTGTGTTGAAAAAAAAACAATAATTGTAACTTTTAAATTACAAACATACACGTACAAACTATACTATTGAGTATTAGTTGGACTATGTCAATAACATTTTCAACAATAAACAGGCACCATACATACTTGTTTTAAAAGATATTATGCTTAATCGTGTGTACTCACTGCAAGTTTGATGTTGTATGAGACCTCGCATTGTCTTTGCTGTTTTTTTTTATATGTTTTAATGTTTTAAACCGTTTTAATAATTTAAAAGGGGTACTGACGTTATTAGCTTATACGGGAATGTTTTCGACAAAAATTATAAAGCTCTGCGCATGGTGTATATGGCATANATCCAGACCGATTGATGTTGTGGGAAAATATGATTATATATATATATATGTAAAAATGTAAGTGAATCCGGACTTAGATACTTAGATATCATTATATTGAAAAAGTAAAAACACGTCGCATGGATATAAGAAAACAACTGTATTTAAATATGCCCTTAGTTAAAAGTGTTAGCCAAAAATTTAATTTAACCCTTTTGGAAGGTAAGCTTATTAGATAGCAGGTATTTAAATACAGTTTTTTTTCTTATACCCATGCGGCGTGTTTTTTTATATATATATATGTGTGTGTATATATGTTATTATTTACTGATCATTTATAAAAGTGAGACCAAAGTGAACAGCTGCATATAATAAATATATATTAAAGGAAATATATTTGTTGAAGAACCAAGATTGTGTATGTGTCGTTTGCACACGTTTGCATAGATTAATGGGGGTTTTCAAACGTTAACATATCTTGTGTACTGTCAGCAGAAAACTATTTGCATCGGAATAAAACTGTAAACACAAAGTCCAGTACTACTTTCTCTGAACTTGCATTCTAGTTGTTTACTCTACAGTTGTTTATATATGTTTAAACAAGCTCGTTTAAACACGCGTTACAAATATAATTATATTATTTGCTTTCAGTATGCCATATTTATTTATATTTCCGAAAATTAAGATTAAGTCTTATCACTGTTAAACAAACAGTATTTCACAGTTTTAGTAATGTAAAGCTGTGTTTCGTCTTGTTTAACGTCGTTGATTGTCAGTGTTGGTACTTCCTTGTTAAAATATAATTGGTAAGATTGTCCCTGTTTGCGATACGTTTACATGTATAGGCCAGCGAATAAAATAATAATACTATTTCGTATGGCGAAGATTAAGTTATTGTACAAATCGAGTCGTACGATATTACTATTTTGTTTTATTAATGTGTTACCACTTAGTTTTCTTATAAAAATGTCATTCTAAAATCAATCAGACACATCAGCGTTTAAATACAAATCGCGATACACTTAAGAACGTATTATAATTACTTCGACAATGTAATTGTATATACTGCTAGTATAATGATATTATATTATTCATTGCGCTAGCAATCTAAATGTTTATATTTAACAGCTATGTATAAAAAGTAGTAAAACGCATCTTATACTTTTTGTTTGCAAAATAAGGTATCAATATACGGTGTGACGAGCTGCTACGTGTGATCGTTTTTTTTACACAATTCAATTTTGAATAACAATACGTTTTATCCTGAGTATGAACTATTGACATTATGTGATATTAAATCACACACCAACGATTCGTACAAAAAGAAATCAAGTGGGAGAAGGGATCACTGCAGGGGTTAGACTTTTATTTGAAATGACGATAACACAAACTGAAGTCCATTTTCTGGGAATTGGTATCCATAGCGTTGTGTTGCCTTTGTGGCGTTAAGAGTAATGATGCCTTATTTAATAGGGCGAGGGTGGAACAATTTGTATTCCTGTGTGCATTCAAGAATATCAGATATTCGTTGTGTATATACTCAAGTATGTGCTTGTTCAGCCATACAATTTACACGTGCTTTTTGTATTCTTCCGAATTGATGAATTGATTTAAAAGTTGACAATAAGAGATTTTGCTTATCAGCAGTTGTTAATTAACACTTTGTAAATTAAACATAAAATATATTTGCTTCCTGTAGGTTTACACAAATATTTCATATGTTTTCTAGCCGTGCTATTTTCATGCAAAGTATGATTGTCGATCTTCGGGGTTAAGTAACACTGTGGCCTAAGCATACTGAGCCTTGGATAGGAAACTAATAATTAATAACTTAGTAAAACATGTCACAATAATCGCCATACATTCTCAAAGAACACAAATCGGCTTTTAGCAGTGAATGTATAATAGACGTCATGCGACGAACGTGCGCTTCTCTTATTAGGCACTAAATTTAAATAATAAACAAATTATATACATGTATATTTAACGATGATACACAATATTAAATACATATATGAAACAATATTTGAAACGCTACTTAAAACATGACGCTCTTTTTGTTACATACATTTTTATATTATAATTTTATTAAAAATAAACAAAAATTATATAAGTTTCAATGTATTTTATGAATTGGCTACATGATTTCGAAACGGATGTATATTTTTCATCACATTGAAATCATTTTTAACGTTACAACATTCCGTGAATCAATAGACACGTGAGGGGAAGCACATGACATCGATTAAGTATTATCCAACATGCGCTTGTAAAGACCACTGATCTGTTTGATAAACATCACACATCTGTATCTCATAATAGGCTGAACACAAATTGCCTTTTAAAATATTGCGTCGATCGACCATCATCAAATCTTGGTCATTGATCTGTTTGGATGCATACTTTCATATTTGTTGTATACAGGACTGTGTTATCCATTTCATTAAATAAGTTTATAGCAAAACAATCGAAATTGTTGATATAAAGAAAAATTCAAGCGAGTATGAAACACGTGTGCGGAAATATACCCACTTTAGGAACAGGAATCGATGGCTTGATCGTGATTATAAAGTGCTAAATTAAGATCAATTGGATGTCCTTATTCGTTTCGGAAGGCATCTAAGTCCAGATAATCTACAGTCTTACAATAGATATGAGAAATTCATATAAGAAAATGCTATGCTAAAAGTCGAAATTATAGTGACACATATTGTTTTAAAATTGAACAGACATGTCAATAAATTCCAGGTTGTCTTGGGACTAGTAAAGCAACATTATATAAGTAGCACAAAATAGTTGTTTTATGTTGATATACGGTTTGAGAACTGTGTACACAGATTTTGACATCTGACAGTATAAACATGGAAACTTCCCATCATATGGAACACGGAAATATATGGTTTTATGTAGCCAAAAATGCCCTTTCAATAGTTTGATTATACATCAAGAAATAATTGACAATATAAAATATATATTAACATTAAAAGTGCAAGTTGTCGAAGTTTTGTGTCCCATCATAAAGTGTATGCATTTTATGTTATAAATTCATATCTTTGCAACCTTTTTGATAAATTATATACTAAAGACTGCTTGGAAGAACATGAATCAATTGCATAATAAATCCTGTGTGTAAGAAGGATTATATAATAGTAACAATAACTATCGTGAAACACTGAAAGATGTTATAAGTAAATTTCATAAATAAATATGTTTGTATAAATATGTATGTAGCATGCATATAACATACTGAGGCAAAGTTAGAACTGGTTTCTTTAACAATAATATAAGGGGTAGATTGTAGGCTGCCATCGTCACAATTTATTCATCTGTGCACAAATTACATTTTCTCATATAGTTCAATGTCCAGTTGGCTTTACACATGAAATGTATATTCTTCTGAAAACTGTAGGAAAAGAGATGTACATGTAATACCATATAAATCTGTAAGCTGAGCTGAGTGGGGAATGAGTTAGTTTAAATTTACATACATTTTACAAAAATGTACACGCTGTTCAAACACATCAACAGATGCAAAAAGACATTATTCTGATTTGTTTAATTCCAACGTGGACCGAGTATAGGGTTGTAAACACCATATCAAAAAACGTCACGTTATCGAGACAAATCATGGAATCGAAACTTCATTTGAATTCATAGAGCAATAACTGACGCATATTAATCAACATACCAAAACCATTAGTATCATAGAGGCATGTTTCTATTTTTTTAAGTACGCGTATGCCTTTTTCGGAAATGTGCTCGTTTCCATTTCCTTGAAGGCAACTTTCAAATGAATTTGCATGTTGTAAGAATACTCAAACTTGATTTTTACGATCTACCATATGAGCGTTCTGACGCATTGAGGAAGGTTTATAGAGCGTCAAAATATCATTTGACATGTAATATGTCATAGCTGCTTTCTATTTCCTTTAGCGTGTATCATTTTGCGAGTCATCAGTGATGAATTCATCAAGCCCAATGTTTGTGACGAGTCCCCCCTATATTACGCATACAATAGTACAAGGAAATATGCCTAGTGCAAATGTTGTTAAAAAAATCGAAATAGTATTTACGTTATCGTTTTATGACGCATTAATATTTATTTTCTGATGCGTAATCATACACTTCTTGGTTTAACTGCCTCGTGGATTAATTCTTAAATAACAAATAGCGTATGTAATGTCGTCCCTGATTACGATTATCTTGGATGACACTTGTCGCACATGCATTAAGCCTAGATTCCTCAGAACGCGGCTCATATATAAATATTTGTCTCAGTCGCAAATAACACGGATCGTTGGAAATCTGCCAAACGGCATTAATGACGCAAACATTATACGGGAATCACATGTATCAGCGCAAAAAGTATATATCGATGGGTGATGTCTTATGTGTTTGATAATTATCACTGGTCTTGCACATGTTTTCTGTACCTTTCCCTCATGTACTTATTACGTTCGCAATAAGTTTTTTTTCCAAGTTTTAGTAAACAATACACCCAGAAGACCAAAAGCCCAAGTGGACAAAGTAAGCATTCAGTGTTTACAAAGTAAATAGTTAATGATTAAACAAAGTAATAATACATTTCATTGCAACAATACATTCATGTATTATTAAATACTAGATTATTATATGTACATATATCGATATTATATATGTAATTAGATATGTGTAATAACTTCAAATTATACTGGAGCGTATAAATTGCAACCATATATCAGATATATTATAATGCACATATGTTAGGTCTACATGTGAAATAATGTAGTAAAACTTTGTGTACTAACCTCAAGTAGCAATTGCCGTGTTATGAACACATGCATATACTATTTTTTTTTCAAAACAACAACAACAAAAACAAACACACATGAAAATACTTTTAAAATACAATTAAAAGAAACCGTTAAACACATACATTGGTCAACGCGGAACATATGCATGTATATCCCTTACTAAAAATGATTTGTATATGTAATAGCATAGTTTGTGTAACAACGTTTTATTTTTAGTTGTTAGTAATTCAATAAACTTGTACATGTTAGGTCGGTGGCTGTAATAAAATGGTATATACTGAGATCTTAATTCTGAATACATTCTACACTACAAAACAAAGTAAAATTCATCTTCTAACATATAACACACATAACACGTTCTTTCGCTGATAGGAACGGAAGAAGGTTGGCCCATCTTCCACTCATATACAATCTATGTGAAGAGCATCTTAATAAAAAAAAACGTATACGAAATGTTTTAATTGTGCACATATCTTAATAAGGCTGAAATTTAAAAATGGCGATGTTTTTTTATACAAATTGGCTCTGCTTGAGCTGCACATCTTGAATAAAATTATCATGTAATCTTTGTTTAACATTTGAGATAAATACCTTATCATTTCCGACATCCTGAAAGAGCCATACCTCGTAACACCCTAAGTTACAAAGCAAGTTCTTAAGTAATGAACACCAGTCAATTTTATTAGGAAGAATATTGCAATCATTTACCAACATTAAAAACTTTTGTTTAGTAAACTTGTTTTCTGATGGTCTTCTCAACTCAACCCAATATTTAATAATGTTAATATATCTGGCAGTTTGACAATTGAGACGACAAGGTTCAACCAATACAAAGTCTATTTGTGTACATCGCTTAACACCGAGGATTGTTTACAAAATTGCATATGAAAAACGCTCAGAGGTCATACCTTTAACAAATACCAAAACTTCACTGCCATTGTTCAAAATTGGAGTTATAAGTCTATCAAAAAGATATAATCTGTGGCTCACAGAAATGTCAGTAAATTTATATAAATATTTATTCATTTTAAAAATTGCTTTTAATGCCTGTCCCGAAAGCATAGTTTGTGCTTCCGAAAAGGAACCTCCGGGCGTAAAAAAGATTGCGAGATAATTAAATCTGCTTTCAATATCAATCATATTAGCATTATAATACAAGTGTTTTCAAGCTGTTTGCCCACCTTTTCTGAAAATCATAATTTTAGTTTTTTCAGTGTTTTCAATAAGTTTCCAGCCCTGACAATAATTTTGAAGTAATTCTTATCCTTTTTGTAATTCTTCTGCCGTGTTGCGGAAAATAATCATATCATCAGCATAAAGTAAACGATTTTTGTTCAAGCATTAACATCAATACCTTTTAGTCCTAATATAAAAATCTGACTCTAATTCATTTAAATACACAGAAAATGAAAATGAAGATAAACATTCACCCTCCAAGCATGCATTCGTGGCTATCACTTAATTCGTTACAGTGTTTGACTTTAGACTTTATTGCGTTATACATCGACCTTATTTTAACCAGTATAGGGCCTCGATTACCTAATTGTATCAATTTATACCATAAATTATCCCGGACAACATAGTCAAATGCCTCAGTAAAATATATAAAAGCACAATATAACTGCCTGCCATGATTTAAAATGTGAGTTATGAGACCATGTAACACAAAAATATTATCCACTGTACTCATGTGAGGCCTGAATCCCGCCTGTGCCTCTATATATACACAGTAATTTTCTGCCCAAACAGACAATCTTATATTTAATATGTTGGTAAATAATTTTCCTAGAGTGCTAAGCAATATATTACCTCGATAATTGTTGACTTCGTTAACACTGCCTTTCTTGTGTCAAGGAATCACGGGACCATCTTACCATTTTAAAGGAAAATACCCTAACGTAAATATTTTATAAAATAGAGCATGCAAATACGATGTGAGTATACTTGTTCCATGTATAAAAAATCATTTTAATATAAATCAGGGCCTGTACTCGTGTTTGGGCTGAGTTCGGTGATAGCTTTGTTTATTAACATGAATTGATATAGGAATATTTAATTCTTCAAACATAATATTAAACTCCTTTTGTTCATACCTTTCTACGAAGTGTACAACATCTTCATCAGGAGTAAAAAAACAAGCTATCCGGGGTATTAATACTTTTGTAGTAATTCGCAAATTCCCCCAATGGTTATGTTTGATGCTCGTAACATTTAACATTTTCCAATACATTTTGGCATTTTTAAATCTTGCATCTTACAATGTTTTGTTTGATTATTATCATATTTAAATTTAGCTTGCTTAATACAATTTTTATATTCTGTTCTATCGTTAATAACGACCGATACTCATCTGTTTTATTCTTCCTAAATAAATTTAAATGTTTATTAAAAGTCGATCTTTTATCTGAGCACTCAGAAGTCAACCATACATTGAATGAACATGAACAAATACAATGAGTATGTTGTGCTTTCAGTTAGCGCTTAAATAAATGGGTAACAACTTCATCAATAATCACTTAATTGTGAAATACACAAATCTATATTATTTGCAGAACTGCAACTACTAACGGCATTTTGCCATGCATTCATTTGATCAATGACATAAGCAGATGACAATACTTCTTTGTAACTATCCTTATTTTCACCATTCCTAACATATATATGTGTCTGATTCTGATAAACGTTTACAAATAAGTTAGTATAATCAGGCTGGTTAAAAGACAATAAAAAATCTACCAAACAATGATCAGATAGAATATTTGGATCATGCACATAAAATTGACTTATAAACTAAAATAAATACGGTTTAGTTAACACATAATCAACAACACTAGATCCAGAGATACCAACAAATGTTTATTTACCGGGCACAACTTTATCTATTCGACCCTTCAGTATACGTAAACCGGTATGTTTACACAAATCGAGAAGAATTAAACCATTAGTGTTAATCCGCCCATTAATTTGCGAGTAGCACGGCATAGATACGTCAGGGATATAGTACTCTGGCAAAAAATCTAACTTACTCGTATTTTCATTTTCAACAAAATTAGGCAAATCAGAATTATGAGAGTTCAAGTCACCACACACAATCTACCTTCTGGAACAATATAACATAGACAGATATACAAATCATCACATACATTAATGTTTGATGCCATAATTTTCACACATATAATATCATCGTGTGATTTAAAAACGAATGTATCTTTACTTACAAATCATTCCTCATATAAACAATTATTCCACCTGAAGATCGCTTACTAGTTTTCAAGTTTAAATAACGATTTAATTCAAAATATTCAAACCCATTAAAATGTAAATCGGTTAGATCATCGGTTAGATCACGATGCTATTTTAAGTTGCGGTTTGCATGCTTTGTATAGCGTTTTAATACAATACACGTACGACATATTGGCACTGGAATATGTAAATAACCGATGGGATAAATACAATCATTGGACGTGTTATTGCACATATGTTGCATGAATACATCTTGAGGTTTTGCGTTCATCTATGTTGGCGCACGGAGTATCTCTTGAGAAATGGTTTAACACAATGTCAAGAATGATCGAGAATACGCTGACCCTTGTCATAGGCCGTGCAATAACGAAAACATGATTTTGACAAGTTTGCGGTTATTGAACTGCTTTAGTGATTTAGTTTCCCGTCGATGAAAGTGTATATTTTTTAGACGCTTTAGAAAATTCAATGTTAGCAATTGTGGCCTTATCCCTGTAGAACGGCATACAAAACGCCACACTTTACGTTTAATGAACAACACTTAACACGCTTTTAAAATACTTCAAGGCATTATAATTTAAAAAAGTGAACACACATATAACTTTATTTGAATTATAATTGAATTATTGAATAGTTGTATACTCACCAAAGCACCGTAATGCCGTCTAATGTTTCTTTATTAGACGCGATGCAAGGAAATACATACAAATAACGACGAAGTAAGACTCCATTTGCATAAGCAGAAGATCTTTCTTATCGTAACTATGAGGTCCTGTTTTTAAGGCAAGTGACCGCTTGCCCAACAATTAGAAGGAGCAAAAAGCGCTTTTCAAACACAAATGAATAAAACAAGTGTAACACAATGGGGTTGTAACCGGTTTGGTTTTACGGCGCCTTAACCTCAATCCTGTCCTTTAGTTATTCACAAAACATTGAAGTGTAAATACAAATTAACCTCATAGCATCACAAATCAAAACAAACAAAACATAGGAGATGCGTTTCAATTTAATAAGCGTTTAACTACTAGTCTGATTTAAACAAAAGCATATTACGTCTTATGTACATATATATGCTGGTTAAACAATTTAATATAACATATCATATTCGTGCAAACAATGAAAAAGGCGCAATACCCATGTTAAATGTCAAGAAGATAATGACATTGCTGCTACGACGCAGGTATTTGTAGTGGAATATATTGAGCGAAAGTGTTAAAAATCAAACCTTCTCATGAAGGATGATGATTATATAAATTAATTAATGTATCGTTAGCACTAAACTGAATACATGCCGTATGCCTAATACTGATCAGAATCACAGTAAAAAATACATTTAAACACATTTTGAAGCTTAACTTTAACCTAAATGTCGTGATATGTTTTGAGCCCCTACGTCGTTTCCATACCGCATTTGTCTTTATTCGCTCTTCTATTCGGGATCGCCAGCTCTCAAGGGGTGGTTTCATAGGTCCTGCAAAATGATTGAGATTAAGTTAACTCCTGGCATTGTGACGCTGAATGATGAATGAACGATTTGGAGGCGATGAAAATGTATGTTTAATAACATATTTATCTTTTTAGTTTGTCTAGAAAGTTTGTAACATTCAAGCAGGATTATATGAAGTATGCATCTTGCATACGCACAAAATACTGGACTGAGAGCATGTATCCAATCTGTTTGGTAATACACTTTGTGCGGGGATGATCTGATATTGCACATCACAAATACCTTTTATGAAAGAAAAAGTAAAAATTGATCCATAATGTTCGTCTTGATTATATTTGAAAAAATGACTTTGTTGTTAGTAGCTAACTATGAAAAAAAAACACTTACCTATGGTAGAAACCATTTGGATATGATTCCGTGTACACAATTTGTATATTAAATACTTTAATTAAAGAGCATACACAACGACTTCATTACAACATCAAGACTTAAATCCGAATTAACTTCGGATGACAATTGGAATGATCTGAAACGACACTACATGTACAGTCGGTAATGTTTTGGCTCTTCAAAACACGTATTGTCTCTTGAGAGTTAGGTTACTACAATGCCAAGAATGATCGAGAATAGGTTTGCACCTGTCACATAGTAGTTAAAAAACGAATAAATGATTGGGACATGTTTGTGGCTAGTGCAATGTTATTTAGTATCTTGTAAATTAAAAGTAATTCTGCGATTGAAGCATATGATATTTTTTATAAATCAAGGAATGATCAGATCATAGTCTGAAGAATTGCAAGTTTAGTGCGAGTAAAGACAAATATAAAACTACTCATATATAAACATTTTGAAATACGATTACAACCACGTCCATGTTCAATGTTTAAATTGCATTTACATTTTTTCAATGATTCAGATGTAGCCAGAATACACAATTGAAGTTAAACTGCTATACACATATAGACACATATAACAAGAAGCTATATACAATAATTTGTACCTTTTCAATTTTCGTAAACCGACTCTTAAATAATTTCAATNATATGGGGGCAAACACGTGTGAAAACACATGATTTGATTTTGTTTCTTTGTAAAACAGTTTAAGCCTCTGCCATTTGTTTTACTTGTCCTGAACTAGTTGTCGATAATATATCATAGTTTTTTTTGTATTGTATTGATTTAGGATGAAAAGATACTACTCGTTTGCACTCATCTAATCAGTAAGCAACCTTTGAATTAAGTTTAACTCGTGTCATAAGGTCGTTGTAAACGGATGAATATTAAGGCTGAATATCCTAGACAATTACAATTGATTGTGACATAAAATCGCACATTGTTATAAGAATGTTTTATATAATTGTAAATCAAATATGTTGTTGTTTTAACCTGCAGGACGTACAATAAGGTAAATGTGTTTCATGTTTTTTTGTAAAGCTATGTCTCCAAAACCTACATCTTCAAAACATTCACTTTTAGTCACACATTTCTTGAATTTGAACACCGTAGTTTAAATGCGTCCGATGAATAAAACGTTATTGATCACTTAAACCGATTCTGAGAACAATTTTTGAAAGGAAGAATCAATTTGCATTTAACTGTTCCAATATAAACACAGTTTCGCAAACAGGAGATAAGTATTATGATACGATGATTATGTTTTTCACAACCAGTGACCAATTAACATGCAATGAACGGTTTAAGAGCATATCAGCTTAAATGTAGTGACGCAGAATTTAACAGTTAACGCATTAAGCATTGCATGATAATTAAACAGCAATGAGACCGAATGCTATCCAGTTATATTTTCATTTCACTATTCATTGGCTGTTTGTAAACCAGTGCCTTACGACGAAAATAATTAAAAAGAAGTATCAACTTTATATTGTCTGTTATAAAACACAATATAAGTATAATCATACATGTAACTTGTCATTGTAAAATTAACAGGTCATCGTCAATCAATTTTAAGATAAGGCTGTAATTTTCGCTGTATGATAGCTTATAGATTGCATAGCTTTGTTGTGCAGGTTTATACTTAGCTGAATAAAAATCTCGATCGTCTAAAACAGTTAGAAGAAAACTAATTTCTTACTTCATCAAATTAATGTACGATAGTTTGCTTAATGATGGTAGACATGTAAATGTGAAAATAAGACAAAGAGTCAAAGAAGAGTCAAACACGAACTGTCAAAATCAGCACACTTAAAATGTATGCACGATAAATAATTGTATACAATTCAAGTCCATGTTTCACCTCTTATATTGTATAACAATAATAATAATCAAAGCCTTTGGTTTGAATAATGATGAAATAGGTATAACGTCTTTACAATAAAACCACAGACCTGCGATGTGGACATTTTTTCCAGGAACATGTTTTGAACAATTTGTATAATGGACGGAAATACTGTGTTACTTATCACATAATAAACTATTTCTTTTAGAATAAATATGTTTTAAAAAGTGTTGATTTAAAATAAGTCTATATGAAATATATTTCAGGCCAATTGTTCCCCAGGGGCTTGATTTAAATAAACGTTACAGGGGCCACTGTACGATGCTGCAAGCCAAATAAAACATTTATTGATCTTTTGGTTTCAGAGATGTAATTTTTGTTAAAATAGTGAAACTTATTTATGATAATTATGGTTTAGAATTATTGGTTGAAAAAGAGTCATAACTTTTGTAAATGTATGTATAGGGGTTGAAAATCCCAAATGTGCAATTAATAAGAAACTATTACTTCAAGTTGCAATGGTGTACGTTGGAAGATGTAGGAAAACTTCTCCGGACAAATAGCGTCTATACCCAAGAACAAGTGGCATAACTTTTATGACTCGTTACATAGAAATATTCATATCGCAGATTTACACATACATATAATAAGGAAACCACCATGCAAGTTTGAATGTATTACGTTGTAAGGTGAAGTAGAACTTAACCCGACAAATGTTCGGTCGACGTACAGACGGACATTCCGTCAGAAAACCAGACATCCATGATTATTTCAGTATGCACAATACCAATGGGGTATTATAAAACAAACGATATCATACATCAAAAGAAGTTCACAACGCATGTTTTTCCATTTCAAACACATTTGATTTAGAGTATTTACATGTAACATTATATTTAATCTGGCGCTCATGTCTTAAACTGAACTTGTTTAATAAATTTGGGAACATGATTGCGAATAAGTTGACTCCTTGCATCGCATTGCTGGAAAAATAAATGAATGCTTAGGAGAAGACGGGCAACAGTGACTGGTAGTTGTCACCAATGCCGAGTAAATAAACTATTGTCACTGATATAAGTAAGAAACATGGTGCCGGTTTAATCACAGTGTTGGAATTCCAAACAAAATCTAGAAAAAAATCATATACGATAATATATAATATATAGACAAGGGGTTGAACATGCCAAATAGGCAGAATGTCACAAATTCAACAAAAAGTGCAAAAAACATAGTCATTATCGTTTAAAATCTATAAACCTATATATAACATTGTAGCTAAATATCATCTGCAAGCGTTGGCCANGGATAAAAAGATACTACTCGTTTGCACTCATCTAATCAGTAAGCAACCTTTGAATTGAGTTTAACTCGTGTCATAAGGTCGTTGTAAACGGATGAATATTAAGGCTGAATATCCTAGACAATTACAATTTATTGTGACATAAACTCGCACATTGTTATAAGAATGTTTTATATAATTGTAAATCAAATATGTTGTTGTTTTAACCTGCAGGACGTACAATAAGGCAAATGTGTTTCATATTTTTTGTAAAGCTATGTCTCCAAAACCTTCATCTTCAAAAACATTCAATTTTAGTCACACATTTCTTGAATTTGAACACTATAGTCTAAATGCGTCCGATGATTAAAACGTTATTGATCACTTAAACCGATTCTGAGAACAATTTTCGAAAGGAAGAATCAATTTGCATTCAACTGTTCCAATATAAACACAGTTTCGCAAACAGGAGATAAGTATTATGATAGGATGATTATGTTTTTTCACAACCAGTGACCAATTAACATACAATAAACGGTTTAAGAGCATATCAGCTTAAATGTAGTGACGCAGAATTTAAAAGTAAACGCATTTAGCATTGCATGATAATTAAACAGCAATGAGACCGAATGCTATCCGGTTATATTTTCATTTCACTATTCATTGGCTGTTTGCAAACCAGTGCCTTACGACGAAAAGAATTAAAAAGAAGTATCAACTTTATATTGTCTGTTATAAAACACAATATAAGTATAATCATAACTTGTCATAGTAAAATTAACAGGTCATCGTCAATCAATTTTAAGATAAAGCTGTAATTTTCGTTGTATGATAGCTTTTAGATTGCATAGCTTTGTTGTGCAGGTTTATACTTAGCTGAATACAAATCTCTATCGTCTAAAACAGTTAGAAGAAAACTAATTTCTGACTTCATCAAATTAATGTACGATAGTTTGCTTGATGATGGTGGACATGTAAATGTGAAAATAAAACAAAGAGATTTTGTGAAGAGTCAAACACGAACGGTCAAAATCAGCACACTGAAAATGTATGCACGATAAATAATTGTATACAATTCAAGTCCATGTTTCACCTCTAATATTGTGTAACAATAATAATAATCAAAACCTTTGGTTTGAATAATGATGAAATAGGTATAACGTCTTTACAATAAAACCCCAGACCTGCGATGTGGACATTTTTTTCCAGGAACATGATTTGAACAATTTGTATAATGGACGGAAATACTGTGTTACTTATCACATAATAAACTATTGCTTTTAGAATAAATATGTTTTAAAAAGTGTTGATTTAAAATAAGTTTATATAAAATATATTTCAGGCCAGTTGTACCCCAGGGGCTTGATTTAAATAAACGTTACAGAGGGCCACTGTACGATGCTGCAAGCCAAATAAAACATTTATGGATCTTTTGGTTTCAGAGATGTAATTTTTGTTAAAATAGTGAAACTTATTTATGATAATTATGGTTTAGAATTCTTGGTTGAAAAAGAGTCTTAACTTTTGTAAATGTATGTATAGGGGATGAAAATCGCAAATGTGCAATTAATAAGAAACTATTACTTCAAGTTGCAATGGTGTACGTTGGTAGATGTAGGAAAACTTCTCCGGACAAATAGCGTCTATACCCAAGAACAAGTGGCATAACTTTTATGACTCGGTACATAGAAATATTCATATCACAGATTTACACATACATATAATAAGGAAAACATCATGCAAGTTTGAATGTATAACGTTGTAAGGTGAAGTAGAACTTAACCCGACAAATGTTCAATCGACGTACAGACGGACATTCCGCCAGAAAGCCAGACATCCATGATTATTTCAGTATGCACAATACCAATGGGGTATTATAAAAAAAAGATCATACATCAAAAGAAGTTCACAACGCATGTTTTTCCATTTCAAACACATTTGTGTTAGAGTTTAGAGTTAAATAAACAATTTACCCCTAAAAACTTATTCCAAAAGTTTATATTTTCTTTGCAACAACTATTTTAACCCTATTTTATTTACTTGAAAACGAAAATCGCCATTCATTTCCGCTGCTAGAATCACGTGCTCTTGAACCCGGCTTAGCAGTGAATTACACTGACAGAGCCAGGTACAGAATCGTGACTTGGACAACAACAACGACGCCTTGACAAATGGCGACCGAAAATTAACTTCACGGAATGGATGTCAATAAATGAAAAATACTTACTCATTTTGATTGTATTGGAATAAGTTGTTAGGGGTAAGTCTGTAAATATCTATGTTTGCTTGCGTTATTTCTCATTTTGTATTGGAATATTTCCGGGATACAAGAACACATTTCTGGAATCAATGAGTTTAGGTCTCATAGTTTGTGATTAAAAATCATATTCCTTTAGTTATGTAAAAACACATTGATCATTAGGCTTAAGAGCCTTCCGAATCATGACATAATATATAGAGGATATTTGTTCATGTCAGTGTAAGATCGTTTGTTATTTCACGAGTGATCATATAAAATATTATTTTTCTATGATCACGAGTGAAATAACAAACGATCTAACACTGACTTAAACATATTTTTCTTTTTCTTTTATGCCCCTTTTTCAAGAAAATAATTAACAGCTGTTTCCCTTTCGCTGAAAGGTTACACTTTCTCCCGTGGCGTGCCTCAATACATTGAAAATGACGTCATTATTCCAGCGAAAATTTGTTATTTTTACCGGTGAAAATAATAATTTGTTTATGTTCGCTGCTGTTACTTAACTGCAGAAATGTCATATTTTATCATTAGGTATAAACGAAATATCAATTCACATTTATAATTCCAGTATTT
The DNA here is from genome assembly GCA_007657795.1 of Dreissena rostriformis. NCBI lineage: Eukaryota > Metazoa > Mollusca > Bivalvia > Myida > Dreissenidae > Dreissena > Dreissena rostriformis. The sequence goes on along the minus strand of VMBQ01001405.1, from coordinate 82,409 downwards.
ATAAAAAAATAATAATATAATAAACCAGAATAAAGTCACATTCGTTTATGCAGTTTATTTTTTTGTGCAGCTCTATGTACATTGTTTACATAATGACATCAGGTTGATCAACTTATTAACTGAATTACAATACACAATTAACTGTCTCTTGAGTTGATTTATATTTAATGTAACTTAAACGAAGAAAACATTTGAGATTGTGATATATTTAGTTTCGAAAAAAAAACGTCAACTTTTTACATACTTGTAGATTGATGTACGGATAAAAATTAAAAACTATTGTTTTTGTTATACAAAGGCGCTCAAAATATGAACGACACAATGCAATGAATGCATACAGATACCAAATTGCATACCATCTTTTTTCTTGAACGGGATGCTTTTCCATTGCCGTACCCCAATACAACTGCACACACGAGTTGTAAACTTAATTGTAAACTAACGGTGGCTGATGGCAGAATAATTTTAAAGATAAGTAAAGAAAATCCGTACGTTTAAGAACTATGTTATTATTATTTATCCTCGGAATGTTTATCAGTTGGATCCGCTGAAAGACATTGTTGAATGTTATTCACTATAGCGCGTATATTTTTATTTAGCTAGGGTGGTTATCCTTGCCAATCCGCAATCATAGTTGCAGTGTCTGGCAAACAAATGCATCATCAATGTCTCTGAAATTTCAATATCAAATTAAAGAGTCGGCCAGCGTAGCTCAATACAAGCCTGCGCACCTGCGTAGTCTGGTCAGGAGATACGTTGTTCGCTTATGAGATTAAGACACCGTCCGTGACTGTAAAGCGGACATGGTGGCCTTTAAACCAACTGCGCAAATGCGCAGACTTGTATTGAGCTATGCTATAATACCGATATTACCGCTTTACGTATGACGCGTATCATATACAATGCATACGTTACAATTTCTACTAATGTAAGGTCTAATACCGTTGTGATAAGTTATTTCTGCAATGTATACTACTTGGTTGATAATTCATTTACGGTTTAATTACTTAAAATGTTACATTTTCACCTATGTCAACATAATCAATTCGTTTTATAGCGGTCGGTAACGTTAAAAAGAGGTGGTCAGTAACATAACACGCAAATAAAGTCCGATTTTAACTTATTCCCACTCGTTTTAAGTTACAGATAGAAGCTCGTCGATGTAAATATTCCATTATATTATGATGCGCATACAATTTTTCTACATGCGTAATGCATTTAGAAATCGACGTAAATTATAATGTTCGAAGCAAAGAAAAAAATGTATTTCAGCTTATTGCGACCATTTTAAAATATTTTTTTAGTAACACTGTACTACAACACTTTAGTATAGTATGTAACCTATTAACTAAAATTAGTTAAGAATGGATTACACATATGTTTTAGGTTTATCTAGATGTATGATTTAAATATAATGGCGACAATACGTTATTCATCGTCAAGGTGTTCGCTGAGCGCTTTTACTTGAACCCATGTTTCGGGTCCCGAAATCGTCAACTCACTCATTTGTTTTCTATCATAAATAATCAATTCCATATTTTTCAGTAACACAATTCAACTCTGTATAAATAGTGTAATAACAAGCATACACCTTGACATGATCACCACACGTATTATTGTAATAAAAGATTTAAGTTTTGTGTTAAATTGCCAATGATAAGCATATTGTTGGCATATTCTAAACAAGAAATATCTTTAAAAAAAGATAAACGCCGTTGATTGTGGTTGGAGTTGGTAAACAGGTAAAGATTTGAATGAATGCAATCAAAAATAGCATATTTCTTTTTCTGTTTAGTTCTTAGCTGCATTTCACGCAGCACGGGATTTTACGCGTAGTTTTCGCGGTTTATTTTACATTATTACATATTGCTGATCATATATCTATAGATACAAAAAAAAAAGAATGGACGTGAAATTAAAACATGTAAGTCAACCGGCCACACGAGCAGTATCCGTACATATTTTAAATATTTATTCGCGCGTTCTTCGGACAAACTTGTTAAGTGGTTTGTCGGGCATTGCTATTTGATTCGATTATTAACAGTATCGGGAATCATCTCGCTTATGCTCAAAACATTAGTCAATAAGGTGGAATAATTCTTGTTAAATGAATCAACAATAATATGTATAATGGTTTTGTTGAAAACACATTAAGAATATATTATTGAGATACCATAATTATATCGGGAATATCTTCATTTAACATCTGGTCTAAATAAAATTCCAGTTCACCTTCTTCACGCGATACCGTTTATATTATATGACGATCCCTGAACTAACCGCGAACTGACCCTGATACCTTGCGGCTTGGAATGCAATGCTTCAAAGTGAGGTCACGATTCCACTGCTGGAACGTCGGCTTGTTTAAAACTTTATACTTTTACATGTTTAATGTCGAAAACAAATAAAAATAGTTTGGCCAAAACTAATATCAGGATATCGAAAAACGATACTTTTATGAACTAAAATATACAAGTACACAGACAGCAATATGGTAGTTATATCAAAATATGAGAACATAGCGTTTAAGTTCAAACGCTCTGGCGCTGACAATCCTCTGAATATAAAGGGGCACACACAAACTGTATTGATGTCAAGAGGTGAGTGTAAAACTGTTCTATCCATCAAGACTTTTCATTAGAGATAAAATTGTTTCATGCTGAACACGCAGCAAGCCAGCGTATCACGCTATACTAAAAAGACGCGGTCATGTTTCCAATGTTCTTGGGGATTATGCTCAAATCAGCAAATGGAATAAATGAAGTGTATTCATTCGTGTCTAGCCGCGGGAAATTGTATTTGAATTCTATTGGACACTTACAAAGGTCAGGTAAGGTGAAAAGCTAGGTTATACAGCTACGCCGAAAAAATAAGTAAGCCGTTAATGAAACGTGCTGATGTTTTATCTATCCGAACAAATCGTATATTTGGAGGTTAAGGGCTACATGTTTTTTTATAGTAAAAGAAAACATAATAAGCATCATTACTTGAAAAAATGTTTAAATGTCAAGTTTTTTTCCGATCATGTGTGTTATTCTTTTATTAATTGTTGTGTACTTTTTAAGCCACAAACATTCCGTTTTGTCACGTTCTTTGCATTGTGTCATATTCGCATATTATTGTGTATATACATGTATTTCCAATATGTGAATATTCGATAATTTTTTTTTTAATTTTTACCTCGACATTAATAGACATCTTTTGTCTTGAATTGGGCTTTCTTCAACAAACCATTGCTGGACTTATATTTATATATGCAGGCGACCATTATGTCTCATATTATTAATATTAATTCATTACTCTGAACGACTGGTGATGTTATACGAAGTGGAAACTATAAGACCTAACATGAAAACACTTTTTCAGCAACAGTTTATATCATATATCATGTATCAGCATGAAACCCTTACTTCTTGATGTGATGCCACATATCGAAATATAGCTGCTTTTGGGGAAATATTTATAGTCTTATGCTATCAACTCATCTCCACTAATTTGTGATTTTCGTATCACCATTACTGAACTTTCATGTTTTATGAGCTTTATCGAATAAAGTCTAAAAGCATTTGTTTCAAATTTGTGTAAGAACACTAAGTGGATGTAAATAATACATGAAAGTTTGAACACTTTTTGGGGAAGTTTTTTTTTGCCATGAAATAAGATAGACACCATTCATGAGTCATTTGTTCATTCCAATGTTCGGCGTCAATAATTTAATGAATGTTAATTTTTAGGTATTACTTTTGCTGAAAACAAGTTTTGGCCTGTATCGGAGTAAACAAACATGCGAGTCTTTGTACCAATTTAAAATGTTAATGTCATGATATATATGTTCAATCTTTAAAAAACAATATATAAACGTCTTCAATGTTTTCCGTAGCCCTAATACAAATTAAATGTAAAGCTCTTTGTTATAACGATATTATTTCGCAATGCTCTTTAAATCTGTCATTTTTCTATTTTGAATGATAACACTAATTTGTACTTAGAAATGTAGATGCTATCATATATCATCCCATAATTCATAACGCAACTGTCATATTAGTTTAATAAGAACGCCATTCCATGAAATAATCTGACATCAATTTGTCATTTTACTCAGAAACACACCGAAATTAATGATTTCGAGTATGAAGTTTTCCGGGTTTATATGTAACAAATTACTCATATTTATAAAGAAAAACACGATGTATTTAAATTATAAAAAAAACATATTTTTATCAATATTTTAAATTGTTTTTACTAAGTATTACATACTTATATTTTTTCCGTAATGTATTCTGCTATGTTTGAACATCAGCTTATATTCTGGATACGGGACCACATTAGATTACAACAAACAACCGAAGCAGCAATAACACTATTGTTTTGTAAATTTAAATGAGATATAGAATCAGTTACTATTCCATAGAAATACTTGAGTGTTCGTACTATAATATAAACCGGTAACAAAGCCAACCCCTCACACGACCAAGCATTAAATATGGCTGCAACTACCTCACCTCTAAAAGAAAGCATGTTGTAAGCAGACAACATGTATATTAAAAATGTTGATTGGCTTGACATTGTGTTAAACACACCATCAACCCTTTGATACCCAATATAATTGTATTAATCTTTAAAATATTATAATATCTGATTAGTCTTATAGGATTTTGACATTTTCTGAAATCACTTGGAGACATACCTGTAACAAACAAATGTATTTTTTATATGAGGACCGGCTTGGTGTTGATCTGACATATGTACTCCCCGCTGTCGTTTAAGCGGACCTCGCGGATAATGATGTTGATTTTGATGTTCCAGTACCGGATGTTTGAACGCCCCGCGCTGATTGACGAGTCATCTATGTAACGGCTCTCGTCTTGCTGATTAACATCTTCCTTGGATTAAGCCAGAGCAGCTGCAAAAAGAATATTTTTTTTTACAGTATTCCAATACCAGCATGTTAAAAATAAAAATCATGATGTCTTTCGTTTCACATCACATTTACAAGCATGGTGCAATAGATATTAATTGTTATTGGAAATTATAAATATGGTCAATATTGACTGGCTAAAAAACGGAGTTTACGGCAACATATCTAAAAATTCGGACGTTATAGTGAAGCTTAATTCTACTTTGAAAGGTCAAACTTCTAAATCTCATCCAGACGATTACTTTTTAAAGGAACTTAATGTTTCTCAATATAATCAATATTACCACTCCCTTAGTAATCAATGTTCACTAGTAGTGATTTAAATCTTTTTGGTCCACACCCAAGAAAACATTATATTTTCTGTAAGGAATACTGATTATGGCTTTAGTCATTTCAACATGCCTTTGTAGATGGCGTTTACAGACAGACAGCATGAACATTGATAAGGAATGAAACGGGTACCTGAATATACCCGCTCACTCGATTCAACAACAATTAAAACGAGTTCGGTTCCTCCTTGGACAAGTTTGTTGTGTCCGGTAGTGTTAAGTACTGCTTGTGTTTTTTTATTTTTATTGTATTGTCAACTTGGTCGTTAATGATAAATTGCAAAAGAAAGTGATGAATACTTGTTTTATATCAATACCCGACCAGACCCGAATGCCCAAAACACAACATTGTTACAAAGGAACCCTAACTTCTGAGAGATCTGACGTTAAGTAGTCACTGGTATCAGTTACTGTTGCACGGTACTGTATGAATTGTAAATCCAGTTTCCATGAAAAAAACGTTAATGCTTATTAACGACCGAGTGTTTTGTGAAATATTCTGGGGGGGGCTTAGTGTGAGGTTCGGCTCAACTTTCAACCGATTAAGGTTAAACAGTGCTTTGTCATGATATTCGTAGGCAGTGACCCCAGCTGACCCCAGCTGTGATCTTGTTTTATGTTTTATGTTGTGGTGTACGTTTCGTCATGCCTTGTGTGGGCTATTGATCACTTTCTATAGATATAATATTATGGGTTGGTATGAAGAATTACACTCTATATATTTTTCGGGAGTTTCAAATTCTGATATTGTTGAAAGACTGATATTTGTGCCTACGTACATCATATCCTCTATTGTTTACCTCCAAACACCGGAGCTCCGCTTGTTCGCTGGCTTTAGCGGTAATGTTGGCGGTCTTCGTGTCGAAGATGTGGTCTATTAGCTCCTGGTCCATCGACTCCCCGCCTACAGTTGACAGCGTTGTAATTTAAAGTTGACATTAATAAAGTTCAAGGCAAAACATACAATAATTATGTGTTTCATTAATATGTCCTGAAAATACCAATGACACACATTTCAAGATCAAATGTACAAGTCATAATTTTAAAAAATATTATCATACACATATTACTTACATAGACGTATGAACTACTGATACTAAACAAACAAAAAATAAAAACAAGATAACCACATAAATACATTCAGATGAACTCTTTTATACATTGATGCCGTGATAAAACATACACGGGGCTAAACTCAAAATACATATTGAACTGATGCTTACATAAAAGAAAACATTTTATTTTGAAATTTTGAATTAAATTCATAGTGGTATATCTATTATCCAAAATGTATACTCTTTTCTTAGCGTTCTTTAAGAAATAATTTAATAGTTAAGTGTTATTTACTAGGCGACATATTTATAAAAAAAAGTTAACTTTACGCTACTATTTAATGCAACCCCGAAATAATAATTTAATAATATCTCATTTGTATTGATTTTCACAAAACAGAAACAAAAAAGAACAGATCTTTCATTTGTTATAGTAATTATCTTACTTGTTTCTGCTAAGAATGACAAATGTCATAAAGAAGCTATACATTTTTAATATTATGTCATTTATTATTTTTGGAAATCATTTAATTGCTATAAGACGGATTAATGACGCCTTTTGTATTGCCATTCAAGACACAGATAACAATTAAATTTACAAATCGTTCTCTTATTTCTATGCCAATGAAGCAAATTAACTCTTTTGAGGAAACAGTATGAAAACATTTACCAATGAATATGGCATATCAATAAATGGATTCTATTGTGGATAATGCCAAGAAAATTATTGTTTCCTTTCTGTCATCTGGTCCACATGAATTGTCTCCGTATTCTATGAATAGTATATGCTAAACATAGGACGTTTGATTTCGAATCTACTTCCAAAACATTAAGAGGGAAACTCAAAATATGAATAATTCAAAACGGCTATTTACAGTATTTTTTCTCTTCGGCGTATACATTTTCAAGTATTAATTGTATTAAAAACACAGTATAAATGTTATTTCTACGTATGCATTTACATGAAATAGACTTTTTATAATGGAAATCATTATACATATTTGATTCCTTTCTGGTTCGCTATTCGATGTGTATAAAAACTGTCATGCACTGAGCCAATAGTTTTACATAAATACGTTTGTGTGTATAATAATCTGATATACTTTTTCAACAATTTTAGTAGATGTGACTTTATTTGAAATAAATTCTGAAAAGGGTTCACGAGTGTATTATCTGTTCTTGTTATATAAATTGGTTATTAAAAAAAAAAATGTTATAATGATGCACCTTATAACATTAATCTGTAATGTTCTGTAACAACGGTTACATGTAAAAATGCTTTGAAATGCTCAACTATTTTGAAAACCTAGGGTTGGGTACTTAATGACACTATATATCATCGCCTATTATTTTTTAAGATGTTAAAATTAAGTTATGAGTATATCCAAATAGACAACTTAGTGTGACACCGTGTTTCGTTCTCAATGTATTTGATCTACAGCTAAGGATCCAAAAAAATCCATTTTCCAGAGCAGAGATTTTAGCAAAATCGAGGTTGAGGTGCTACCACCATATGTCATCATATATCATCGTCGTCACTGATAAATTGAATTGTTCTTCAATTACAAGTCCTGGCGAGAGTTATCGTACAAATAAAACATGATTCCGAAATGTTCAATCGATGCTTATTTAATAAACGGTACCGATTTATTATCACTGNTTAAAAAAAAAAAAAAAAAACAAGGCGCTCTGATAAACAACTCAGTGATAAACATTATATGAGTTTCAGAAAAAAAGGACACATCGGCAATGTTTAACACATGTGCTGAGTTAACCAAACAAGCATATGGACACAATATGAAAGAGATGAAAGAGACATATTGAAAATGCGATGAAGAAGTTCCTTGTGAAGCAATAAATACGAAAATAATAACATCATTATCGTTTTTATATTATGGGGAGTATAACCAGATAAAAGTGCTTGAGAAAGCAAGATCAGTCAATCGTAAACTCACAAAAAAATGGGTGTTTGCAAAATCCGATGCTGACTATATCATACAAAGGTGAAAGCAAAGGCATTTAACCGACATATTGAAGAATTGAGGCATGTCAATGCATGAGCTTTCCTGACAATTTCAGCGAAATGGATCAATTGGCAATATGCCAAACGCGACACTTTTCAAATCGTGACTCCTGCAAGTTGAATACCCCGCTAGGAGATCTATCAAAGACAGAAACTTAGAACTGACATGATTCGCGGATAATAACGCCACTTCGGTTTCGACAAAGGTTCTTTTGACGTATGATGTGAACAGACCGGTAACCTTCACTGTTGACGAATCTATATGAGGCTTGGGAGCCGCAATTATACATGAAAACTGTGTTTTAGCGTACACGTCGCGAGCCCTTTCGTCGACAGATCAAAATACACGCAAATAGAGAAAGAAATATTAGCAGTAGCATTTGGTTGTGAGAAATTGCACCATGCTGCATGGAAAGAAAAACTATAAAATAAATATTATAAATTGTATTATGCATGAACATGACTAAATTAAATCCTCATCTAAAAATAGTGCCTTCTCTTTTACGTCACTGATTAAGTCCGCCTTTTCATCCCAATTGACCCCTGACATCTACTGCTCATGCGTAGAGGTTAATTAATCTTATTTTATCCAAATTCATCTCTTAAAAGACTGCGCATGCGTAGAGATTAACCGTTGAAGGGATGGATTCATCGCAATTCATCCCTAAAACCCCCTGAAAAAGGTTGAATACAGATTAATTAGGATGAAACGTGGTGAAACGGGATTTATCCCCAAAAATCGGCTGATGAATGGTTATTCTCTAGGGATTCTAAAGAGATTTATCCCGGAAAACATCCCTTACCCTACTGTATGCATGGCATAGCAAAGAAGGCTGTTCAAATAGAGAGGAATATCATCAACAAGTACTCACAATCAGGTTGTGAAAGCTACATTTCGTTGTTGGAACTTCGCAACACTCCTCTCTTAATTGCAATCGGATTGCCATTGCAGCGTCTCGTGGTTCGTCGTGCAAGTATGCTTATATAAAAAACGGAAAAAAACGATACCACGCGTGCTAAAATGTCTCTTTAGACCGAGTAGTCTACAGGGAAAAACAAAAGTTCGACTACGATCAACTCACAAGGGCCAAGACATTTAAACAACAGACGTGTAAGAATGAACATCCAATTTGGATCTCAATCAGCCGAATATGTGCACACTTCTGAGCATCCAATTTTGCATATAGTCAAGACATTTCAAACACCTCGGGAATTCAGAAGAAACACTGGCATCTTTTTAAACACGCAAGAAACACCACACACGACCAACAGCAATGACGACGTAAATCTTTCCTTACATCTGAAGACAGAGTGTTCAGTATATCGGTGAAGAGAATACAAGTGGTGAAAGCATTTCAAACAGAGATCCAACTATTGCTAAGAATCCTAACAACAAAATCGAGAAAGCGCAGACACTCGGATACTCTGGGAGGAAGGAAACACGCTTCGGTATAGAAATTCGAAGTCAAAGAGGATTTTAAGAATTTAATTTAATTCAGTCACATATGTACACGTGTTCATTGGGACGTAAACATTCTTTAGGTTTATGTAATGACCGCAAGGTCATTCATAAAATAGTAAGTAGTTTGATATTTAACATTTCATTATCAAAATACTTAATTGTCGTTTAATTATGCATGTCATAATTGATTTTTATTGTACCAAGTAAGTATTATTTGAAGAAGAACAAATAAGATGTATTTATGTGTTAAGTCATTTTTTGAAAGCATAACATGCTTTATAACTTTTGTATGGTCTTAAGTTAGCATACTAAGCTTGATTGATTGCACATACTAGTCATTCTAAAGTTTCTAGTCCTCTTATACACATAGTAATGTGCATAATACAATGTGTAACTCTTAATTTTGTTGAAAGAAATTAACATTGCAACTTCATACATTGTAGACATTTTTATTTTAATCTGTCATATGGTGCAAATTTATTTGTCGAGTTAATTATAAGATATTGTTTTGATATTTCAAGATTAAAATTAGTACAATGGTCTATTTTAAAAAAGTAAAGAGGATGCAATGTATTGTTACCCATTTATAAGGTGTGAGGCCGATTAGTATGTAATACCCATTATAAATGTAAGAATATGAATAAAACAAATTATTGTATAGTCGACATGGTTGCCACGTTGTTATTGCTTTATACTTTCCACAGCAATATAACACGTGCTCTCAATCAGATTATTCACGATTGCAATTAGGCAAATATTTCTCTATTGTATCGTAACAAAACTAATCAAATTATTACTCCTTTCATGTCGCAAACAATTCCATTTATAACAAGAAATAAACCATACCATGAAATATAAAACGTATCGTTAATTGGGAACCTCCGGGTTTGTTCGTCCATGATTGAGACAAACGACGGTGGTTTCGCCCCTGGGTCAGACAGAATATCAATATCGAAGATTGCAATTTTTGAGAGACTTCCGGATTATGTACTTTTTGGAAAGTTTAAACGTAGACAATACACACGAATGCAAAAAACATTCAGATATATGCACGGACAATTATACTTGTGTGTTAGTCAATGTTGTCCTTTAAATGAATTATAATATGGCATGTAACTTTTGAAGAAATTTAGAGTTATTTCAAAATTTCAATTTAGTAAGATAAATATGTTGTTGTTTTTTTTTATTATTAAATACGCTGAGTACATTCCAATATATATTTGTATTGCTCTGCTTAAAATTAAAGACAGCTCAATTACAGTCACACATTACAACTCGTTATGAACAACGAACTTTGCCCGTTTTTAAAGTGATCCTTAATTGATTATATATTAAAGAAGCAATAATTACATTTTAAAAGCATTTTGTTAATATAGTTTTGTAAAGGTACAAGTTAATATAAACAATATATTGTTTTCATTGTATGTGATTGAAATATAAAGAAAGTTAGAAAAATTGTACATTCACTGATTCTCATTCCAATAATCTGACACATTTCTACAAGTTTATATAAACACAAACAGTAACTTGCAAATCAACGTAACGACATATTACGAATGTTAAATTTCTTATCACGTTCCGCGGCTGATACAAATTTAAGGACGGAATGCCGCGAATCTGATCAGATTTACAGTTCCCTTACACTGTATTACATCTAGGATGGAAATTTTATCCTGTGTATATGTCTTACAATTCCCTACAGTAGCTTATCAATTCAGATCTAATTATAGATGTGAAATTGTTCTTCGATCAGACAGAAGAGATGGAGTATTCTCGTGTTTTATGTAGTATACTGGTGTTAATGAATTATAACATTACTGTAAATCTTGTTTCATTACAAAATTCCTGAAATATATTTTCGTGTTATTGATGTTAAATCGACATTGTATCGTTCATTTATATATTATATGCACTCATACAAATAATTATATGTATTTAGTATTATATGATAAGTGACTCAATAACGTGGAAATGATGTTGCAAAACAAAGACTAGCAGCATATATTATTCAAACTGATGTTTTGACGTAGGCATGATATAAAGGATATGTGTTCATGTCAGTGTTAGATCTGTTTCTCTTTCGCTGAAAAGTTACCCTTTCTCCCGTGGCGTGCCTCAAAACATGTCAATACACAAAATGACGTCATTAGTGTTTGGTTCGAGTCGAGCATGATACACTTTATCTTTATCCAAAACTCACATAATATTCTATGTTTCCTGTTATTTCTTTCATTTTTACATTATTAATGTTCAAATATCGCATTTTTAGACGATTTTGTTCTTCTGCAGTTGACAAACGCAGATTTTCCAATTTTTGGAAAAACCCACACATGTTCTAAAATAGCACGCGAAAATGTGTTATTTTCACCGGTGAAAATAACAATTTGTATATTTTCACTGCGGTTTTTTTCACTGCATAAATGTCATATTTTATCATAAGGTATAAACAAAATATTTAATTGCAAAATAAAATTGCAAAGAAATGAAACTTAAAAATAAAATGAGCTGGTACCTATAAATGTACATGGTATACAAGTATCGTGTCTTCGGAGTTTTTATATTGAATTTCTTACACTTTGTTATCGCCAAATATCATACTATTAAAAGTATGATAAAATGAACCGAATTCTCCGACTTAGTTAATATCTGTTGTTTTATAGGCCAATTTTGACACATTATTGAAATATTAATATGTCGTCGAAAGTAATCGAATGTTTTTGTTTACAAAGAGATTTTCAGAGGAAAATGCATGCGATACCATCATTTGCAGATAATTGGTTATTATATTTGATTGGGAATTATTATTTCAATAGGTACGTTATTATTTTCCTAGTAAGTGACTCAATAGAACTTAAGGTATTAACATAAATAAAATTTAAAAATATTACAAAAAATTAGTGTTAAGCAATAACTATGCCAAATATGAAGACAAAGAAACAAACATAACTTTATCACTTGAACGAGGTTGTCACATAAAGAAAATTGTTTACGTGACCTTGTGACCTTGAAGTTATAAAATCCTGAATCAATAGGAGTCTTCCTCCAGTGGTAACAACCACTATTCCAAATATGAAGACTGAAGGATAAACATAACTTAAGATATCACTCGGACAAGGCTGTCACACAAAGAAAATGTTAATCTGGTTTGACCTTTGAGGTATCAACACCAAAATCAATAGGGGTCTGCCTTTTGTAGAAAGCAACCCCTATGTTAAATTTGGTAACGTTGTGTCAAAGATAACTCAAGTCATAACTCGGTCACGCTTTAGTCTACCGACAGACCAACCGACATGTTCAAAGCTTTATGCCCCCTCTTCTTTGATGGTTGATATACAATTGTTTCAAAGTTATACTTGATTGGTTAATTATACTATTGCTAAATAACAAACGCATCTTTCTTTGTGCCGGTGACCTTGGTTTTATCCAAGGCACTAATGTTGTAATCTTAAGTGTGTCCTTTCTAAGTTTTAAAAATCACTTATATCATACAAAACACTACATTATCAAAAACATTACAAATGTTTGAAAATGAACAAATCCGGATTAAAATCCGAATGGTTAAATCCAGACATTTTAACTGGCTTTTCTTTGGACATTCTGCCCCGGAACTGTGCGTCTGTATCAAAGTAATGATCCCTGAAACAAAATGCTCAATTAGTTCATGTATTGTTAATCAGTGTTAAAGCAAGCATAACAACAAGCTGGTCAGGTAACATTGGTGAAAATTGAATTTTATTCTTTGGAAAGAGGACAACAGACACAAATACCGAAATAGTTAAAGTGTGAGGTATAAGCATATGTATAAATATTAAGAACGGATAATTTTAAATAACATGAATATTGTTTTTATAAACATTTGCATGTGAACATTATATTTTTATTCACACATGAATATATATTTATTTTCCAGTGATTAAAGTGTTTAAAGTATCACTCGTTTACAAATGATAAAAGTTGTTTTAACTAAATATAACCACCCAATGAGAAATAACAATTTCAGCACATTGTTGAAAACCTATAAATAAGACATTCACTACTGGTAAACATCCAACTAAGAAGCAGTTTCATGATTCAAATATAGCTGAAGCCTTAGTGAGTCATTCAATCACCCAACGTTTTCTGCTTGAGAAGGTTGGCTTGTTCAAGCAAATGAAAATATACTCGCCCGAAAAAGTAACATTTAGCCACTTATTTTGCTCAAATACTTTTCAAAGGATCATTCATTATTCCGGGTTTGTAAGATACTGAATTTCCTGTTGTCACTTTGAATCTTATTCTGCCTTCAGACCATTATTGTTATTCAAATAGTGAGGGTACAATTATTTACTTCATTGAATAGTGTACAGACGTTTTTGGACTTTTATGACTTCTAATTAATAGTTTCCGCCTGTTGAATAAATGTTTTATTATCATACTTAATGTTATTTAATTCAAGATGTTGTGCGATGTGTCAGGGCAAATACATTTCGGCAATGCTAATTTAAAGCTAAAGTGTATTCATCGGGTGTTTATTTCGAAACAGAACGCCTCATGATGGGATACACGTTTATCAGCGAATACATTATGTATGTATGCGTGGAATAATGTTACGGACCAATATTTGACCATCATTACAGACTTATGAATAACAAAAAGCTTAAATGTTTCTCAGTACGCAAATGCTACCACACATTTCTTTCGTAAGGTTATCAAGCGTATGCGATCATGATTGTGGGCTACCTTTCGTCGCCTTAATTCTAAAGTCGCGAATGTCAAAACTTTCAAAAACGGCATATTTGAGATTATTGTGTCGGGCTTGACGAGCTTTACAAGATGCATCAAACGGCATATGTGTACATTTCTCTACAAAAGCAATATTGACCCTTCAACATTGACGAAACGTGACAACTTTTTATTCATTTTAAATCTAAAATCGCGAATGTCTTTGTGTAGGATTATATAAATAAGTAAACAATGTGATTTCCATAATCACGAAACTCAAAACTTTTCCTTAATTGTAAGTTACGTTATTACGTTAAAAAGTTCTTTAACTTTTGCAAATTGATAGATTGCATACATCTCAACCACCTGTCAAAATTCTTAGTCAAAATCACTTGTATGGACTTTCGTGCATTTAGAATTAGTGCGACGCTTTGCAAAACTCATCTATTGTGTCCCGAAGCGTATCTTTGCATATCAAATGATATATATATATAATAGGCGGTATGTGCTGTTATAATGGGATAACATTTGGCAAGATTTTTTATTCACAATGTGTTCACATTTTTTTAGCAGAAATGTTTAATTATAGCTGCCACACACTTATAACATAGGCATCTACACATTATGTGTATTTGCAATAAATATGCATATAACATATATTCATAAGCGATAAAGAATGCAATACTAGTGCGAATGCGGTCATCCTTCGATAACACCATTTATAGACATATCATTAGTCCGTATGTATATTTTTGTTTAAACATTCAATAAAGTTAGACTAAGAAATTAACAGTATGGAAAGCCACATTATCAACGAGTGAACTTGGACATTGTATATAAGTACCATACATGTCATCCATGTCTTGTTTCCAACCAACGCATTCCACTTAAGAACAATAACTTGGCCAACAACCGTCATCCATCACATTTCAAACAAAGCAAGTGAATATGGAACTTACAACATTAAAAATAAGTCAGTTTTTGCTCATTATATCCCCTAAATACAAAATCGTGTACCAGCAATTAATTTGAAAGAAGAAAACAACTTTAAAATAGCGACCTCAATGAGTCATTCAAAATTTTTGAATCTATAAAATATATTTAACTCCAAAAAATACATTAATCCTAATCGAATCGACGGGCGTATAACCGTTTATATTCTTCAGATTGTATTTCCTCTTTGCGCGTCAAAAATAAATTAACATGTACATGTAGGGACATGTAAGCCATCAGTTACAGTTCGTATAGGAGAAGAAACCTCCATATGCCGATACTGAAACTGAACTCAGGAATTACAAATTCTTGCTGGAATACCTGCTCGCGAGGAGGAAGATCTAACGACACTCGCTCAGCAATATATATGGGTATATGAATATTAAACACACGATATTTCACATGGAGAAAATGTATCGCTTACATTCTCAAGACATTAATGTAATGTATATTAGGACGCCTCTTCGTCTTCGTAGTGTATCAACGTTTTCTATCCATTAAATATTTTATATTTTTCTATATTATATTAAGATAAAGTGTTTCCAAGTTTGATGGATAAAATACATTTATTCCACGATCACTAAACACGGGTACTTGCTTAATATCGCAATGACGTACAATGATGCACAATGTGTCTAACAAGGAGACCTAAACAGCTAAGAGGCTATGACGGTACGTCCATAAAGTTGGCAACCTTGAATGAGTAATAGTTTACCTTCCAAAATGACTTATTCGTATCTAATGTTTAGGTTGCGTCCCAAAGAAACACGTGAAACAATATGCAAATCCCATGCGGGGTAGGCATTTATATTTTATATGAAATCAATAATTAATACAGATAAATTGATATCTGAATGAAGTCATCAGTATTGCTTGCAACCACGAGTCCCAGCATATAAGCAATGCAAAAAAGTATCAGACACAGTATTAAACACAAAATAAAACATACCTCAGACGTTATATTGATAGGGTCTTATAACTTTAAATGAATCTGTCATCTTTTACCTCCCCGAACATGCTCGACGAAGTAGAATTAAACGTACATTCAGTCGAACGTATTCACATATATTAGTACAGTACCTTATATACCGATAAACCTGATACAATATCAAATGACCCGAATCATGCGCGAATGGGTCTTATGCCACATGCGGCCATACACGATNACCATCCATATTGTCTTAAAAAAACAATTTTCATTTGGTTCATCTTTAGAAATGTAAGTTTGACATTCGACAGCCTAAATAAATAAATTATATATCATTCGTTCGGAATGCACATATGGAATCCGGATTATGATTATATCTACTAAAACGTTCTATAAATGATAGGTTTATATTTTATAACTAACGTGTTGAACTTTATCCCAATATCACAACAGGAAATGTGTTTGTGTCCACACAAAAAACAAAACAGATAACAACTAAGGTTAATCGTTCGTGAACGTGACAAAATGACATGTCCATTGACATTGTGAGTTATATTTCTAGAGACAGAACATTTTTTAATTCGAAATGAATTAAGGGACAGGTTAGAACCATAATAATATTCGAAATGTATACATTATGATGTATTGCTTTTTATTATATTTATGTATTTGTATTGCAGGTTAACTTCTATTCTGTTGTGTGACCATACTTCTGAATCTTCTGAAACATGTTAATGTTAGTAAACATTCACCATGGGCGTGATTTTTCATTTATTGAATAGTTTTCAGATCTTAACGAAACCTTCACGTATACTATATCAACATAATAACTGTAACATATATCATGGAAAGCATATTTTGAAATGTTCGTACAAGAGTGGATTTATATTGCCCGCTTCAGCATATATTCTTATAATTCCTTAATTTATAAAAAAAAAACATATGCTCCCATGGCCAAATAATTTCTTTTACGATATACTAAATCACATGGCCTTACAATAGCCTCAAACATTTTACATTCTTTCATTTATTATTCAACTACCGTATGAAAGGCGCAATTCCTTTCTCAATCATTCTTGACATTGGTGTAACACTCCTCCAACGAGACGCTACAAAGAATGAGATAAATATATTAAAGTATTTACGAACAATAACTTTATTTCTTCCATATAAATACTTATTGCATAATGCTTCTGACGCAACGTGTAATACTCCGATGCTTTGTAACTTAACCAGGCTGGTGTGTATTCGAAGCTGCACATAGGTTCTTACGTGTTTGACACAATCGGCCGAGCTCGAACTGCCACTCAGAATCCAACCGCATCATCACCTGCAAGCACACAAAACCCATTTTAAGAATTGTAATCACTTCGCAGACTTAAAACTTAATAAATACTTGTTTGGAAACATGAGGGTCAATGGCGTTTTCAAATCATGATGTCTGTACACAATATTACAATTCCTGCGGAAATGGCGTGCAGGGCAAAAAATGTAGCTATCTGCAAATTGTATGATCATCATTATGATGCATCTGATTCTACAAAACCACCTTGTCGGTTTCTCTGCACATAAATTTCAATAGAAGAACGTTCGATTCGGGAGTGCATTACTATCGACTAAGGCACAAAGCTACTCAAATTCAAATTAGTTAAGACATATTTTAGAAATCTCACCTGGTCAATCCGAATATAAGACTATTAATGTTTTGCCATCCGAAATAAATTTGGACTTAAGAAATGATGGTAATGAAATCTTATACTTTAATTAAAGGTTTAGTGTATACAAATAATCAAACGTAATGGTTACTACCATATTTAATATTTGTTGTTCATAACTAACAACACAGAATGCATACTGCAGATATTCATACTTGACTGTGACAAAGGTTCTTAACCAGCTCACAAAAATACTTCACTCAAAGATACATTAAATCTCACCCACCTGATTGTCGTTTTCATCGCCTCCAAATAGTTCATTCATTATTCAACGTCGAAATGCCACGAGTTTTTACTTCATCTCTATCATTCTTCAGGACGTATTAAACAACACCCGTGAGAATTGGCGTTTCCCAAGAAGAAGACCAAATAAAGACTATGCGCTATAGAAACAACGCTGCAATTTTTAAAATAAAATGAAATCACGCAATTTAAGCTTTAAAATATCTTTAAATGTAGTGTTTTCTTGGATGTGTATACGTATAAGCATCACGTTTTAAGTATGACCTTAACGTAACTTGCTAACGATGTAAAGTTTATATAATACTCTTCGATTAAACTTTTGAGTGTTACCACTTGCGCTCAGTTTATTTAACTAAAAATACCTGCGTCGTTATAGCATCGTCATTCTTAAATTGCCTTTTAAATTGTGTATTGGGGCGTTTTAAAATATATAATCGAAGATAATATGTACTATTACATTTTGTAACCATCATACATGTACATAAAACGTATGTTGCTGCATTTTAACGGCTATTAAATTGAAACTTATCACCTATATTTTTTATTATTGTAATGCTATGAGAATAAGTTGTGTTTACACGTAAATAGGTGTATATGTATATTGGTAAGTTGTGAGGTTTTGGTGCCATAAAACAAACCGATTTAAACCCCCCCAAAGGGTGATCCTTATTCTCTGCATTTGGGTTTGACCTTTGCGTTTTCCGCTGTCGACTATGTTGCTTTTTTATATATTTTCAAGCATCGTGCCTTATAAAAACGCATTTAGACGACATGACGGTGATTTGTTGAATACAAAACTGTTGATTAACATCAATAAGTATGTGTGTGTTCATTTTAGTTTAAAAGTTTTCTTTAAAGTTGATATGTATAAACAAGGGCGTGTAGTGTTGTTCATAACATGGTAAGTGTTTGGTTTGCATGCCGTTTACAAGTTTAATGCAACAACTGTTTGTAGTGAAATTCCCATTGCGGAGACCAAAGCTATTTATTAATCGTTATGTTTTATTTGTGATGTGTCATTTGTTTGATAATCATTTGAATACTTTCCTTAGGTAAAAGACAATGTGTGTTAATAAGGGTGTCTATGCTGGTGATGCATCTGACATTGCATTATTATGTTTATACTATTAGTATGTATTTTATTATAAATGATGCCATACTTGTTTTTCCTGTTTATGTTATATGTGTCGTCGTGTCGGTTTAAGGCTAATTACGTTCGAAGAACAATATCTGTTTCGTTGGTACTTTTTATTACAATTTGTAAAATAATTTGATTGGCACCTACAATCTGTGAACCCTCATACCTGGAATGTAACAGACGTCATCATGAAAAAAATTACGTAGCATAGACCGATGCATAATATTCCATATTATGAAAGCTTCCAGAAGACAACCATTAATACTATTTTGAAACTTGATTGCTTTTCACGAAAGCTTTAGTATTCTTCTGAGAGTATTATATTTGAATAAATGTGAGTAAATCATTCTGTAAAAGGCGAACACATGTAAATATTCTTTTGGTAAACAACATGCCGTAGAAAATAGTGAATAACTCTAGGATGAGTGTTTGAATTGATAAAAGTTTCAAAATTATAAAATTGTTTGATTTATAATAGAGCTGTATTTTATTATGTTAAAGTCCCTCTCCACCGATAATAATTCAACCCACGTTTGAAATAGCATATGTGTTCCAAATTTTACTGAATACCTATTTGTGAGTAAATCATTACATTTTAAGTATACTTTTTTCTAAAGTGCATGTAGCATATGTAAAATGTGTAATTTACTGTTTGACCGAGGCTTGGAATATTTTGCTAATCCACCAATAATTTAGTAAACATAAGAACAAATACAGGGTATTTTGACCAATACATCCTCTACAATATTGTGAAATACATGAATAACAAATTCAATACAATTACGATGGTATATACAAAAGAACAAAACGGAATTTTCATGACAAGTCGTTCATGTGTGAAGGAATACTTCCACAAACAATTTACAATCAAACAATTATGAGATATAATCCGTTCTTTAAGTAATACACATTTTGCTGATGCACGTGGCTCAATGTATCAGTATTCCTACTGGTAACTGGTTCAGCTTTTGCGATATTTTGATATGAATACTTACTTTTCTAGATACAAACATTTGTCAAACATTTAAAATAGTAAAACATAATAAGGGCTACATAATGTGTGTTGAACGCGCTTGAAATCGTTCAGGATAAAGCATGTGAAGAATATTAATGCTCAAATCGTGTACAATGTGTGTTGAAATTTTCTTTCATATTGAAAGTGGCAGAAGCAATTACTGTTAAAATCGTGTATTGTTTCTGGCATTCATAGTCATATTTCGTGTGTCATGCGTAGGCGTAAACGTTGAGCTTGTTGACAATCGAGAGGCAATATTTGTTATCAAATCGTAATAAAGCATGGTCAGAATGTTAATATCTTGACCGAGTTCGAATCTGGGTGACGTGCGTCTTAAACATAGGTCACCAAGTCTTGACAATAGCTTGACCGACTTCAAATCTCAAATAAAATTGATCAGAAAATTTATGAAATGCTCGAATCTGTGTTACGTTCGTCTCAAGCCTATGTCCTTATGTCAAATCTTATTGAAATCTTTCGACATCTTTTTTAGAAACAATATATATATGACTCAGTCTTGATAAAACTTAATCAGAATATTTATCTTGACGATATCTAAACCAAGTTTGAATCAGGGACAAGTGATTTTTAAAAAAAACTAGCCATTCGGGTTAAATGTGAAAAAAAGCTGTTAACACTATAGAAGCCTTGTGTATTACTCATTTTTGAATAAAAATGTTTATCTTGACATGTCTGGGCGAATTTCAAATCTGGGTCATGTGTGTCTAAAAAAAGGTCAAAGAGTACAATTCTAGACGAACCTTCGTTCCACTCTAGAAGCCACATGTATCACTCAATCTTGATGAAACGTGGAATTGTTATTATGACAGTGTAAATGCTATGTTCGAATTTAAATCTAATGGGGATACAAACCTAGGTCTAAAGGTCAAGTCCTCGCCAAGTGATGTATTCTGAACTCAGTTTGAACTCTGGTGATTGATTAAGAGCCGTGCATTTTTGACCTCTTATTTCTAAGATGCTATTTTAAGGTGACATCGTAGGTATGGATGATTCATAAAAACTTGTATGATGGCCTTACCAGACACGTTACATGAAACTTACGGCATGTAGCAAACAATCTTTATCCCCAAACATAAAAATGAAAGAAACATTTGTTCATTCACTTTTCTTATGAAAATGAAAATAAAATATCCCAAAACCTAAAAATGTGATTTTTGATCCATAATACTCATTTACCCAGTAAAATAAAATGTGTCTTATTGAACACATGAATCAATCGTAATACACACTTCACTCTCAGGGTTAAATATATTCCACGAATAAAAAAAGGTACAGCTATACTTTATATTAAGCACACTTCACTATTTCCATACGCCCTTATCTTTATTGTTTTAATGTTATGTGTTCAATCCGAATATGAATAAAAGGTGTTGACGACCTTGTGCTCACATTTAATATTCTCCAGCAGTAAAACTAATTTTGACACTTGCATTCAATCTTTAGTTACGAAGCGCTGAACAGTTTGAAAATGGATTCAGTCTGTCACAAAAAAGTATTCGTCCCTGACATTTATTAGGAATGACTCGGAGTTTTTTATTCGGCAACATGCCCATGCACATTCAAATCAAGTAGGGTTAGGCATATTGTGACGGAATCTAGTATAAAGATTACTTAATATGACTGTATTGTTTAGTCTAGGTTAACAATTTAGTATTTAATAACAAAATGCATATTGTCATCATGAGGTAATGAACGAAGAGCAATATCACGAGCAATAACTTAAATTATCGATATAACTAAACAATACCAATACACTTTATTTCCGCTTTAGCAACCCACATTTAATTATTCTCAAGAGATATTGGAAAAGGATTAATTTTGAATCGCCAATCACCACCGCAAAACATTCCAAATTTCACAAATTGCACTTTTGTATAACATTTTTTCTTGTCAAACAGAAATGATAAAGTGATTAAATACTCAATTTATTGCCTACATAATGGGTTAAATATGTAGAAGCGATTAAAGTAACACACGTGAATACATTTTAAAGAAACCTGAATTAAAATGCTGATACAAAATTATATCAAAATAAGCGTGGACACATATTCGAATAAAGTTTTGATTAATAGAGACAGTCAATTGAAAATATTCACTTTTAAATTAATTGACGGGAAACTAAATGACTTAAGTAGTTCAATAGCCGCAAACTTGTTTACATCATTCACCCGTTATCGAACGGCCTATGACACGGGTCAGCGTATTCTCGATCATTCTTGAGATTGTATTAACCCATTTCTCAAGAAAAATTCCTTGTGCCAACATAAACGAACGCAACACCAGAAGACGTATTCATCCAACAAATGTGCAATAACAAGTCCAATGATTGTATCTGCTCTGTAAATAATTTACATACTGCGGTGATACAATAGATCGTGCATTTATTGCATTAACATTAATCTTATATGGTATTTGCGCTAACAATTTGATTCCTTTGTAATAAATGAATATGTCCAATGACCGTGATATTTGTGGCTGAGAAAACTATGGTTATATGAGCCGCCTTAAGTGAAAACTGTGCAAAATGCATGTGTATGCTTTAATATACATTAAAAGTAGGTCTCTGAATGTAACGTAAAATCCAATGTTGGCCGGAAGTTGTGTCCCTGATTAGCCTGTGGGGACTTCATATACTAATCTCGGATACCACTTTATGCACATGCATTAAGCCCAGGTTTCCCAGAATATGGTTTATATAGAGCCTGAAGGAATATCTTACACTTCATGTTATGTATTAATTCATCCAGCAAGCAGTAGTATGTGTCTGCATCAGAAAATACTTTTTAAGGCGCCCTTCAGCGATAATGTGAAGACGAGATCGATGTTCTATCTGATCATCATTTTGCAATTGTTATGATCATTGTAGGACTATCTTATGCATAAGTCGTTTTATGCGTTGGTTTTGCGGGGCGTGTCACCAACATGTTGCTTGATTGTTTCGTCCGTGATGACTCGCGAAGTAATACAATCGATTTTATAAAAAGAAAACAGCAAAGGCATAAAACATTTCAGGTCATAATTTGACTCTCTGTAAACCTTTCTCGATCAGTCACTGCGATAATGTGGTAGATTAAAATAAATCATGTTTCTTCACACATGCAAATTCATTTGAAATTTGCCTACAAGAATTTGTAAACGAGGACATTAGCAAAGAAGGCGTGAAGCGTACTTAAAAAGTGGAAACATTCCCCTGATGCTAATGGATTTAATATGTAGATTTTCATGTGTCAATTGTTGTTCTATAGATTTTAATTAATGTTTCGCTTCCATGAGTTGTCTTGATAGGGTGTTATAGTGTTTATAACCCTATACTCGGTCGACTATAGAATTTTAATAATCAGAATTCGATGAGTTAGAACAATTTCCAAATTAAAATAATGTTTATGCATTTGTTGATGTGTTATTACAGCTTGTGTCTTTTTTAGCGTACTGGTGAACATTGTGTATTTCTTATTTATAAAAGTATTGAGCATCACAATTCCATTAAACCTCATGCATTATTTGAGCATGACGCATAATGAATTTCACTGAAAGACATACTTTTATATCAGAATACCCAACTTTTGACAACTTTCGTTTGCTGTTCTGTGTAAAATTTTACAAACAAACTTCGTATGACTGATTTGTTTCTGAAATGCTATATATGTCATCTACACCACGAGAAATATTATTGACATTTGTCTATAAATTCAAATATGGTTTACAGTCGGCTATTACTAATAAACTTTTTTCTTTTTAAATACTTCTTTCATTGCGGTAAACATTGAAGCATTTACACAACATTTTTTATGTATATACGACGGTGTATTGTAAGAACCACATTGCTACCACCGCGGTCAAGATACCAAGACAAATATACCCGCCAGAACGACGAAAATGTCGACAAATTTCATAATATTCGTATAGGCGTTTTTTCGTCGTTCTGGTGTTCATTATTGTCGGTCGTTCATGTTGAATTGTTAGCTACCTTTTTCAATCCTGCTACTGTTAAACATGCGGTTTTTTGTTAATTGAATATTGTTCTTAGTTTGTATTTCATGGAACAAAATCTGCAAGGCGAAACATTACGTTTAAGAAATATGTCGCGTCTTTGCGACGGTAGTTATCAATGTAACGCCGAAAAAAGTGTATCCTCTATAAGTACGAATGTCTTTCACATTACAGTGCAGTGTAAGTGACGGTATTTGGTAGAAACAAGTATAAAGTAAAAATCATAAATCTAATGCTGCGAGTTATACAATAACCAACGGGTCAGTGTACCTAAATACTGCCTTTCTGTCAATACATATGTAAAGCAAACAGTTGAATGAAAGGTTTACATACATTCGTCAATAGTGTACATTGAAACTCACGGCGACGATCTTGTTTTAGTTCAACTAAGCTTATATATATATATATTTTTGTATTTGCTGGACCACCTTTGACACGTATGCCCATTACGTTGCGATGCTTGCACAGTTGGTGTTAGAATATTTAGCTAAAACTAAACATTTTAAAATGAAATATCTTTTCTATATAAATTGTATTTCATCTTGTTGTTAATGTCGCATGTCGCAGTTCCATCGGAAGTACGCTTTATGAAAAAGCGTCTGGGGCAATCGATGCATCTATTTTCCTATCCAAGCTCAGTACGCTTCGGTCAAAGTGTTACCACCGAACAATCATACTTTAAATAAAATAACAAACCTAGGAAACAATAAACATATGTTTGGAAACCTGAAAAACATCATTGTTTAATGTTTAATTAAATCAATTGTTGTTAACATCTGCTGAGAAGCAAAATCTCTAATTGTCAACTGCGGTATAATACAATAGGCGCGTGCAGATTGTATGGCTGAAAAAACACATATTTGATTATACTATTCCAAAGAATACCTTATACGCTTGAATGAACAAACATATACACATTTCTCCAATCTTGCCCTTTTCACTAAGTCTTGATTACCCTTAGCGCTATAATAGCAACAAAACGCAATAAATACAAATTCCCCGAAAGCGGACTACAGAGTGTGCTATCGTCATTTCAAATAAAAGTCTAACTGTGCACGATTTCTTTTTGCACGATTCGACGGTGTGTGATTTAATATCGCTTAATGTAAAATATTCATAACCCGGGATACAAAGTATTGTTCAAAATAGCATTGTGTATTAAAGCGTTAACACCTAGAAGGTCGAAATTAATGTATATGTTAACTTCATATAAGTAAACACAAATAATTTATAAGATGAAATTTACTACAATTGCGTTTTATACATAGCTGTTGAATACAAACATTTAGATTGATATGCAATAACTAATCAAATATCGGTATACTGTAAGTATATATAATGAACTTTGACAAAGCAATTAGTACAAGTTCTTGTGTGTATCGCATTGTGTGTGATTTTTTGTAATTAACATTAAATCATCGCCATACGAATAGATTATTAATATTGTATTCGCTTCATAATAATTGTAAACGTATCCCGAAAAAATGGACAATTTTATAAATCATATCTAACAAGTAAGTACCAACAATGACCATCAACGGCGTAAAACATGACGATACACAGCTGCTCATTACTGAAAAAGATATCGGTTCACGGTGCAATGGTTTTTCTTTACAGTGATACGACTCAATCCGATTTCTTTTTAGAATATTGATACATATCGGATACTGAAAGCAAAAAATAATAAAACATTTGTGAAAACGATCTTGTGTTAACATATATCAAAAAGATGAATACAAACTAAAATAATTGTTCAGAAGAAGTAGTACTGGAAAATTAAATGTACAGTTTTATTCCGATGCAAAAAGTTTTCTGCTGTACGCAAGACATGTAAATGTTTGGAAAACCCCATTAATGTGTGCACATTCGTTCACACGACACATATATGCAATATTGGTTCTTCAACACATACTCGCTTTAATATATAGACAATCACAGAATCGATAAATTGACCGCCGCCATATTGGCTATTACGTTAACCGCTACTGAAAACGGTACTGAAGAATTAGGCAGATTACAACGTTATCATAGTGTACACCCGCTTTATTCTAATAAACAGTTCTTTATGACTTCGCGCAGTAGGATTGAAAACATGTGAAACATTAAACCAAGTGTCGATATGTATCACATCGTTAATCAATATAACTTAAATACAAAATATACACGATAGACTCATAAAATATGTGTCTCTGCAACAATATTCAGTGACGACACGTAATGTTTAAGGCCGAGTTAGCATTTTTAAGCATACCTTTCAGTAATGCCTTTGTATAAAATTATATTATTTCTTTATGGAATAAAATTATTCAATGATAATTATAAAGGTATAGAAATATCTAAAGTCTAAGGTAAACGTTGTGATTTTAGCGAAAATAGTGCCGGAGATATTAACAAAGATTTATCAATATACAAAGATTGAAAAAATCCATTCAGACCAATTTTTTTATAGATCTTTGATATTAATTAGATAGATTTAAGGTCGAGGTAGACAATTATATTGATATCTGCTTTGTTTAAGCCTATATTATTTTTTATTAAATGCCGTACTTTCTATACTTTCCGGAGATACTCATTAAAAAACGTTGTAAGACCGAGGACGACTTTTTTATTGAATAGTACATATCTTTGTTTGTCTAAACAGTTACCATTTCGTTATTAATATTTCCCTTGTAAGTGTCATTTTTAAGGTAATATACAAATCTATAGCCGAAATGAAGTTTGTGATTCTAAAAATGGTCCGGAAATATTTATTAGCGAAACTCTGTAAGATTTCAGGTAGAGATTTTTTTTTAATTAAAATTATGTATCTAGTTTAGTCTAAAACTAAAGTGGTTTTTAGCAATCTTCTATTTAAAAATCGCTCTCAAGCTAAAACAAAAATATCTAGCCGGAATTGAATTTTGTGATTTTAAATGAACCGAAGTTATACGTTTGCAAAACTGTGTAAGATGTCAGGACATGTCATACTTTTTTTATTGAAAAGCACATATAAGCTTTGGTCTATAACTTTCTTATATTATTATGTTAATAACGTTTTACATGTCAAATCAAAGTTTATTGCTTGAAATAAACGTTCTTTGGGCTGTTCTCAATATTTACTTAACTGATTTCATTATTTATTAAATATTCTTAATAGCATCTTAATTCACGATTGAAATGTTCAACATGAAAAATAATGAGCCTTAAATAAACTTAAATAGTTCCAATTGTGTTCTCTAGATTTCCTAAACGTATGTCTTTATTAAATGTTCGTAATACTGTCTGAATTTACGATTAAAAAATAAAAACACGAACAAATAAGTGATTTATTTCTTCGTTAAAAACGGATTATTAATGACAGCAACATAAATCTCTCGAAAAAAACATTAGCGATAAAGGCGCGAACGAATTCGCTAAATGGGAGGCGATGTTCCAAGTGTGGATTAAAAGCGTTGATGGGTTTGCCCTTGACACCACATGTCTGCACATGTGTAGATACCGTAATTAAGATGAGATATCACGCGTCAACTTTAAATAACATGTTAAAAGACAATCTAGACCTTATTCATGCCAGGGACCTACACAAATAGCTCCATGTTCATGCTGTGTTTTATTACTCTAAAAAGAATGCAGATGAACATTATTTCTACTAATTGCGTAATAACTTATATTTAAAAAAAACGAACTATTATGTGGTTGTCAGTTCAATAACAGAAACTATTTTAATCTTCAAATATATTCGATAAAACCGTTTCGCTTCCTTGTTTTGCGTAGGGACCTATACAAACATATATAGGTCCACGTTTTTTTCTTCAGTACCGTTTTGGAGGCGCGCGAGAGTATTCAGGGGCGGATAATCCTGGAGGTATCGATTTCTGGGATTGTCTAAAATTATTAAAAGCAGTTTTTTTCATTTAATTCTCACTTTTATAAGCTTTCAGTTAATTAGACAATAAAACACTTATATTAACAAATTTAAATGACACTCTTTAACGGCGCTAGATAATTTGTATTATTAAAACTATTCAATCGCATGTACCGAATTCTTCATTATTGTAATATCCCATGTACACCGTACGATGTGCTAATTTGTCGCAAACATATACGTATAAGCTAATATCGTCAGTATCCGGGACCCCCTTTTGTTTATACACATTATAAAAAACATATAGGGTTGAGTACAAAGGATATGTGAGGTCCCAGGCAACATTAAACCTGCATTGAGTACAAAACTATTGTCTTCTGGTTAATCATAATGTATTTTTTAACTTTTTCATCATGGTGCCTGTTCATTACTGAATATGTCACTGACATTCCAACTAAGAATCAATATTACGGTCTGCGCGTGTATGTTTGTAATTATTACAGTTATGCGCTAAAGTTAAAATACATGTTTTACTTACAACAATCACGTGCCATATTGTATTTATCTCATTTCTAGTATTACATGTTTGAGTATTTCAATAGCTTTACAATAAAAAAAGATCATCGAAACGTTTATTTTCATGCAATTATACCATTTATTAACGCTCTCCAACATACGTTATACCAATTGCTTACGGTACGCAACTGCATTGCTTCAACAACTCAGCAAATGGCATTATATTTCAGATGACATGCCTACTACAGACAGAAAATGAAAAGCATTTCACTAATTTTGTATTCACACAACTAAATAACGCAAATCCAACTCATCACATATATGTGTCTAAACTACTGAAATACATAACTAAATACAACAGTTGTCTAACGTCATTAATTTGAAACCGGTCCTGATGACGTGTCATATTCGTTATCGAAAGTTATCAATGGGCGGTATGAATGCGATGGGTTTTCTTTCTACAGCTGTGTATCCACCGACTTCAATTACCAAAATTCTCTCGGAAAAAAAGGATGAACAAGCCTGCAGCAATTTTACGGAAGAGGTTATTGTTGTTCGAGTAAAGCTACCATTTTCAAGAATTGGTTTTGTTTTGTACATGGACAAAAAAAACTTCAGTATTTAATTAAGATTAATGACTAAAAACAGATATTTGGAACCTCGTAAATTGTTTCTTTTTAATTCAGTACGAATCATTGTATTCGAAGCTGACAGCACATAAGCGACAAAGCATGTATTCAAGATTGTTGAACAATAAAATTTGCTAATAAGTGTGAGGTTTACCGAGTTTCAGCATGTAAGATAAATTGATAATCTTTTTTTAAACAACGCTTTAACACCATTCAATAACATTGCAAAACATAACATTAAGTATTTGCGCACACACAAGAAAAGAAAATTGAACAAATGGGTTTGATTAAAAACAGTATTAAGTCTATGAAGTAAAATGTTCATATCTTCAGAGCAGTCTTGAAACCTACCAAGTTATAAGTCACTTAAAATTCTATGCAATAAGTTGATACTTAGTCGTTACATTATGTTTGCAGAATTGTGAAAACGATATTATAAATGAACACAAGTTCATGAGGCAATTCAAACCCAATTTAAACTCGTGCATGGTGATGGCTTTAAAAGGTCAAACCTCCGCGAAAAACGACTGGTTCAGAGCTCTTTCTTCATTTAACAGCTTCACAACATGTGATAACGGTTAATTCAGCTAGTATTGTTATTTCACATGAAAATACATCTTTTTGATTAAGTATTTTATTGTCAATTTGTTTTGCAGTACAACATGTTCACAAACTTCAATTTTGTGGGAAATAACAAGAATTTGGAACAAAACAATTTAGAAACGAGAAATTAAATTTATTTTGGTGGATTTAACCCTTCAATGCTGTATTAACCGTTAAACCACTGGGCAAGCGGGGGGAACACGGCGAGGATTTTTCAAAACCTGATGGTAACGTATAGCTCGCGGCTTAAAGGGACTTGTTTACAGTTTACAAAATGAGAATTTTTCAACTGTTTTTGACAGATTCTAGAAATCAATGAACAATGTACATCAGTGTGCGAAAACACACTAATGCCGCAGACTTATACTGAAAATACACGTTCGTTTAGGAAAAATCATCGTTAGAAATTGATAAAATTATAAAGCGAATCAGACGCGAAACAATCTAAAAATATCGATTTCTTGAGTTATCGTTATATTGTGTAACAACACGTGGATAGTTATACAAAGTATAAAATAAATGGCATCCCAGGTCAAGACAGATCGTCAGGTCCGCACATAATGTAGTCGTAAAGACTCAACGACGACCCGAACATTAACTCTGAATTACACACATATCCACGTGAAGACGGATGGCTGGGTGGTTTCGGCGGTTGGCTTTTACTCCATGGGTCAGTGGTTCGAGCCCTGGTGTGGTTGACTTGTGTCTCTCTTTTTTTTCTTCTTTTTTATATTTTAGCTCTTTAGTTCTGATGTTTATATTTATCAATTTAAAGCCTTTAATGACAAACTTCTAAACATGCCAAAATCTGTGAACAATTCCCTTTAAGTGCATTCTGGCAATGTTTATTTGCTAGTGGTCTACGCATTTGTTTTGGTAAATGACAATTTCGATGACAGTAAAGCTTGATGCGTAAGCGATGCGACCAATTGTTAGTGTTAGGACTTTTAGAAAATCAATCCCCAGCGTTCAACAATCTAATTAATATGTTACGAGAACCCTCCGTGAGCAGGCGAGCAATCAAAGATAAAATAGATGGGACTATTCGTAATTGGTAAATTTGATTTTCAGGGCGTCTCATATTGTTGCGTTTATTGAGTGACGCTACTGTGGCAATGTTGGCGCTGTAATGGAGTTTTAATAACAAAACGTCACTCGGCGAGTACCACCGATATCAACCATGCTGCGGATACACAGAATTGGACTCATTATTGCTTACAAACATGCTACGTAGCGGATTAGAGAAACGCTTACTCGGATATCTTGTTTTAACAGTGTTTAAAATTTAATAATTGTGTCGTCGACGAATGTGCAAATATATCAACTGTAAAAATAGAGTTTAACAGATCATATATCAGACCTTGATCAATTTGTATATGTGAATATGCATTCAGAACGTTACACAATCCCAAAACCAAAATTTACCATTAAATTAAGACTGTCGTTTATTGAATAACGTATTTGAAAAATATTATCAACTCTTACAGCTACATTTTATTAAAATCCAGTTGACACTTTGATGAAAACATAATTTCGTACTACTGGTTTTACTTTTGAATTATTTTATTTTTACATTAACTAATTGTAACAAGTTCAATTTAATACGTACAGCATACACGAAATTTGCACGTGTATTACATCACATATTTGTTCATATTTAGTACCGGTTCATTTTGCTTTGAAAGTATACATTTTGTCGTTGCATTTCAATTACAATTCCTTCTTAGATTGATAAGTTTACACACCGTTTGTATCAGTTGCTGCTAATTTATGTTTAACATCATCGTTCACTGTTGGCACTCGTATAATAATAAATAGTTTGTCCTCTTTTTCATTTATTTAATAACCCAAATGTACTATTCAATATCAATTTTATATCATACGTAGGACAATATTCCTAATGCAATTTGTAATGAAATGCATCTAACAGTTACGGTCTATTTGTTTATTCATATTACCTAGACGCAACCATTCGCCGTTTATTTCTGCCCCTCTTATCACAAGACATCATAATAGTATGCTTCTTCAGTACCAACAGCAATAGGATGTACATGTACGAAGGCCAATTTCACATCTATAATAAGATCGAAGTTGAGCGGCCACTGTTGGGAATTGCAAGACATATGAACAGGATATTACATCAGTCATTAGAAGTAATACAGTGTATTTTAACCGTAAATCTGGTCAGAAGCAAGAATTTCTGACCCCAGTTTTGTATCAGCCGCAGAACGTGTTGCGAAAAAATAATTAAATATTAATATCATGTCGTTATTTTGTGTTGAACTAGTTAGTGGTTTTCAAAAAAAACATAATCCTGTCAAATACGTGTCTAGATATTAAATGAAAATCGTTGGTATTATAATTTTTCTAACTCTCTACATATTTCAACCCAATATAGATGCTTTTAATTCATTGTTAAATACACACAATATAACAAGTTTGTACGTTCGAATACTGTATACTCAAAGCGATATTTTTGCTCGTTACAAATTGATGTTGCATTACTTGAACCGTCTTTTATTTGAAGAATAGAAGAAAAGAAATGCCATATATTTTAATAACGTCAACTTATTATTTAACAAACACAATTATAATTTGAACTTTGAGATCCCTGTCATAATAAATAAAATAATAAATTTTTCCGTTTTCATCGGTACAAATAGTTGAAAAAAGACACAACTCAGAAGTCGCCAAGAATAATATGTTTTTTGTTGCTGTCTGGCCCAGGGGCGAACCCACAGTCATTTGTTTCAATCATGGACGAACACACACCAATGTACCCAATTAACGATACGTTTTATAGTCCGTGTGATGGTTTACTTCTTGTTATAAATGGTAATGTTTGTGGCATGAAAGACGTAATAATTAAATCTGCATTGATACGGTACAATAAAGAAATATTTGCCTAAGTTCAATCGCGATTTAATTCGATTAGAAAATCATGTTCAATAGTGCTGTTGATAAAAGTATATAAATCACAGAACAGAACAATGTATAAATGGAAAATGTCTAATAAATACTTTATACATATTTATTTCTTTTTTAATATATGTTATTATTGAACATGCACATTTAGTGAACAGTTTAAAGGTGCATATATAAACTTTACACGTATAAACACTGCCAATTTTATGTATAAAAATACCTTCATCTGCATATTCAGGCAAAATCTACTGTATTATGCGCTATTATGATTACCTGTATACTTCAGTTGAGGATGCAAACATATTTAGTCTTCATAAACGCTTAAACAATGAGTTTGATTGAACTTAACCAGTTTTAAAACAACACAGTTTCTCCTTTTGTCCTAACAATGGGTTCACACGAAACGCATTAATATTATTCACAATCTGTAAATCGCCTTTGGCCATCAATTATTTGACCTTTTCAGAAAAACTGCCTATCACCTCTGTCGTTCTAATATACTTGTTTAATTAAACCATCACATGGTTAAGCCACTTTCATTGTTTGCTTGTTTTCGCAGAAATCTGATCATTTCTGTCACTGAATTGTAAATCTGGATGCATTTAAAACCAATGCAACTTGCTTAAAACGAATAAAATATAAAACATGAACTTTCAAAATGATAAATATCAATTCTGCGAAATCTTTGTGAAATACTACGAAACTGTCGGACAGTGATAATAAATCGGTACCGTTTATTATATTAGGACCGATTGCACATTTCGGAATCATGTTTTATTTCTACGTTTACACGCGCCTCGACTTGTAAATGAGGAACAATTTGATTTATCCGTGACAACGTTGATATATGATGGCAAGTTGAGTAAGCACCTTCATCGTGGTAAATTGCTGAAATCTCTGATCTTCAAAACAATATTGATGGGATATTCGGTTATGTTTTAATAAATCGATATCGACAAATGTTTGTTAAAAAGAAGTTTTCCTTTCTAGAGTCACCCATAATCTTATTTCAGAAATAGTATTTGAAACATAATTACCTATGTTTATTAATGTAACCTGAATGGTACAAACAAAAACAAACATTCCAAGTATTATCTTAATTTAAGAAAATGTCAATGAAGTGTCCATATTGTTTCCAACATTGGAAGAACTCTATTGCGGTTGAGTGTATACACGTAATTATTACAATTATAACAAGATTGATAATAATGTATTGAAACTATAACATTCTTACTTTCAAACAAGTTCAACCAAAAACACACACGAGATGTACAATCAAAAACAGCACACTTAGGAAGATAATTTTTCTCTATACGATTAACTATTCCCAAATATATTTGAGAAAAAAACAACACATACAATATAAAAATATTATATATAACGTTGTATCATTTGATATTTAAAAGTGGGTTGGAGATCGAAACACGCGATATTGTCTAAATAATTGATAATGATTCTGTAGAATGATTCGTGTCAATATTGACAGAGTTAATACATTGATAAAAGCTTCTTCTCAATACTAAAACATATCCTTCCTGTTTCTTCATAAGATAGTTCCACTAATGCGGACACAGGTTAGACATGTTCATAGAAATAATAACATAATTTGTCAATTAAATAGTGATCCGTTGTGTTTCAATCGCATTACAAAGAGCGCCATCAATCCGTTTTGTAACAATTAAATGCTAAGCAAACCAAAAATTGACAGAACACAATTTATTGCTCCCTTAAGATCTTTACTAGTCATTCGTAGCAGAAAATAGTAGTATAATTACTGTAAAAATCAATACATTTGATATATGGTTGAAATGTTATTTGATGGTTGTTAAAACGTATTACGTTATCGGTGCATTGCACGTTTTGGGAATACATAATGAACACTAACTTCTCACTACCGTAGTATGTAGGACATTACTAAATACTAGTATATGCTACCTAGCGTACTTGGTCGTTTTTAACACTGTTAACAATCCGACTTGCGATCATTGAATTAAACTTACTATTTTGAGTTATTTTGTCAGGAATTTTGTAATATTCTTTAAAATAATTTGGAATATAATGTTTTATCTCCATTCAACGTATAATGGACATATTCAATAGGTAAGTTATTTAGCTTTTTAAAGTATTTCGGCTATCTGAATATTTAACTATACGATGGTCTGTCTATAAAGCTTTCTAATCAGAAAATTGATGAGGTTGATTCGTGTTTTTTTTTGTTTCATGTCATGGTGCCTCTGAAAGTTACAGTACTGCCACTCTGGAGTGCGTCAAAGCATTAAGGTATTACATAGAAATGCGTTATATTGTATTACAATTTGGTTTTATTTATATTGTTCTGATATTGATCTTTATATGATCTGACTACATCTGGTCGAGATTCAGTGATCATCATTTATTTAAAAAGTATTTGTTGCAGTTTCTTAGCTTTATTGTGTGTTTGTGTGCTGTGTCACACTGATTGGCATGTGGTTTATTTCCATTTAAATGATCCTGGTGATAGTATATGCTTCTCTTTTATTGGTGAAGCAGAACTCGCTCGCTGTTTTTGTTTTATTTTGTCAAATTGTGTAACATTTGATCGCTGTCGTTTGTGCTGAGTTTTATCGAACATCAGCACATAATTGTAAGCAATAGCTTGAAATAATTCAGGTTTAATGCTAGTTCTCCTATTAGTAAGTCGCACTTCGTACACTTATACTTGATGTCAACACCGTATATATTATCCAATTATGTAGTAAAGTCAATGAAACAATACGGCAAATTCTGTGAAGATAGATTATGTTGAATATTTCCTGCATTTTAAGGGAATCTTTACACTAACACTTGAATTTCAGACAATGCGCATACTAGGTCTGAGAAATGATTGCCTAAAAGACATATACGTAATTCGTATATGTGTATTTACATTGTCTGTACACCTTGCTTTTATGTTATTATAATTTTTCATCGACCCTTATCAATGTTTACACATTATTACAGCGGTTACCATTGTAGGCGGAGAGTCGATGGACAGGGAGCTTATGAACCCCAACTTCGTCACGAAGACCGAAAACATCAACGCGATTGCTGGCGAGACGGCTGAGCTCCGTTGTACGGCAGAAAACAAGAGAGGATATGGTGTTCGTAGCAACGTTTAATGTCGCACCAATGCAATGTCGTTAGGCCGACGCTTAATTTCAGATCAATTCTAAATGCAGCAAACACTTATAAGGCAATATATCACATCTGTACAGTTTAATTTCGCAAAAATGTGTACAGCCGGAATACGTCGCAACATCAACCGTATATGTCGCATTCCTTTATAACCACTACTTTAAGCAAAGTAATATCGCGATAAATCGAGCAGTTGAACAATAACATTTTCTAGCAATAATTGCGGTTCAGTGGATTGTTAAAAAAAATAATCGCCTTACCGGCGATTTCTGAAAATCGCTAAATCCAGAAACAAATATGTTATTGAATCTTTATGACAAAAGGTCAATGAATGTGTGTGTATATAGTCCATGACATGCCAGTCGCTTATTCACTATGGCTCATTGTGGTCAAAAAGTACTACATGTAATAGTTTGAAAGCTGTTATTGTTATTACTACGTTCATGGTACTCAGTCGTTTGAATTCAAGATTACTAATGTGAGATAAAGCTACCTCAAATATATACTTTTC
The DNA here is from genome assembly GCA_007657795.1 of Dreissena rostriformis. Classification (NCBI taxonomy): domain Eukaryota; kingdom Metazoa; phylum Mollusca; class Bivalvia; order Myida; family Dreissenidae; genus Dreissena; species Dreissena rostriformis. Next base: position 45,700 of record VMBQ01001405.1, on the reverse strand, counting down.
AAATTATACTAAATGTACAATGTAGGTCAAATACGAACATTGTATCCAGAATCTGCATATTGATACGTACTTTATAATTTTAAACCAGTTTTTGTTTCGCAATAAACCTAAAATCCAATCACATTAAACGCACCCATTTTATATGGCTACACTAATGAATGTCAAAGAGCATATGAACCACAAACGTTATTTTTTGCAATGGCTGACAAATTATAGGTATTGAAATAGTGTTTCATCGATAAAAAAAAATTCTGCAGTTGATCAGGCTTAATCCGCGGTAGACCCTGATCAGAAAAGACGAGAGCCGCTACATCGATGACTCGCGAATCAGCGTGGATCGTCCGAACATCAAGTACTGGAACATCATAATCCGCGAGGTGCGCGTCAACGATAACGGCGAGTACATGTGCCAGATCAACACCAAAATAAAGAAGTGAAACTCGGGAAGCTGCAGCAGTATTGCATTTCTATCATACACACCTTTGTGATCATTTATTTATGGCAAGGAACCAATTGCCAAAACGGAACAGTACGGCACAAAACGAAACAACAAATACACATAGTAGAATAAAGCTGGGGTCACCGCCTTGGAACGGTCAATGCTAAACACTTGGGGTTTAAACCTGGTAAAGAGCTCTTAACCTCACACTTGGCCAAGCAATATTCATGATACATATAAGTGTAAATAAAATTTGACCTCATAGCATTGCAACTCAAATTAAACAGTAATAAAAAGGAATAAAAACGCATCCAATGTAATTACTATTTAATTACTCAATGGTAGGAAGGAGACCAGAGCAACAGAGTTACAACTTTTTGAGGCACGATGAAATGAAATTACTAACACGCATCAACTACATCCCTTCTTTTTACAAAAAGATTTAAGTATATAGCACCATATAGTTAATATTTCAGATCATCATCGCCCACCTACAGGAAGAAGCAGCACAATTGGGTGTAAAAGATCCAAATTACCTACTTGATTCTTTATGTGACAGAAATATACTAAAATGCAAATGAAAATGATTGTTATACCTCAAAAGAATAACCGTATAGACTGAGGCGATACTTTATCAAAATGAAAATTATACTAGCAATGATCAAAACATGGGGGCTGCGTGATATATACACGCGTATATTATTCAATAAATAAAACGAAGCTTAAAAATAAATCGATCAAGAAACTACCATCAGAGAAGAAATATATAAATAAAGTTGAACGATAATAACTCGAGTACATGTACCTATCATGTAGCTTAAACTGTGTAAGTTGTTCAGAGCGATGACGTATCTAGGAGCGTTGACACGATGATGTCACCAGTAACAACATTAAGCATTATTTAAGCGGCTGTACTGAATAATCAAATTACAAACGAAATTAAATATTATTAAAGCGGCTACTGTATAATCAAATTACCAATAAAACCAGCTATGCTTATCGATCATTATAGAAGCAAACATATAAAATTGTCATTACATTAATTATTCCAAATTTTAAGAGAAGAAAGATATAGTGAATCGAAAACTAACAAGCATGTGTTTTTAAGTACATAGTCTGTCCTCATCAAAAGAATACACCTTTTTGTTAATGGTAGGTCTCAAAGTGGTTTCAGAAAAGTCAAAAGTCCAAACGAGTGAACGGTTAACCATTTAAACAATGTCTGAAACCAAAGATGTCGGTGTGTTTCTTCAAATACAATTATATAAGCCATGCTTAGCTTTTGATATTAATTTTGTCTTGATAACAAAAAGCGTAATTACACCTTAAAGGATATGGCGCTGGCAGCAAGTGTGTTCGTAATAACTTCTCAGTCAAATATAAAGTGATTGTACTTCTCAAATATCTTACCGTACATTTTATCAAGTACCATCGAGATAAAATATTTACTGGCTGTAGGTTAGTGAAATAGGAACAACAGTTGATTTGCCTGTTTGGCTTTTGTTGCTTTTGCCAGATATATGCATGTCTGATAAACAAAATAACTTTTCTCCCGTAAGAAAAATCAAAAATCGGTTGAGCAAATCGGGCTACGTTATACGAAATTGACAAAGATTTTGCGTAGTGTAAGGGCCTACACATATTCGATTTTTGTTCGAAGTATAACAGCTTACGGCTTTTTACACATTTTTTAACATAACGTTACATGTTATTACCAAATAAACGTTCTGTTTTGTACTCTCAATACATTGGGAAGTATATCATTGGCCTCTAATTCTCGAAACAAAACCACACTTTTCTAAGAACCACGAACAATCGATGCCAATTATTTTCATGGAGTGACTACATATTAAACTTATATTAACAGTATTGTTATGAATTATTGAATGATTAAACTATCATATAAGATTTTAACGAGAAAAGATCTTTATTGTTATTAAAATTGCAAAATTCAAGATTTACAGAGTCTAGTAAACTTCTCTCGGAAAATAAATAAAGTGTGTATTAATTAAATATTGTTTGCAATGTTTATTAGGGGGTGCCTGTGTGCGTGCTTGCGTGCATCCTTTTGTGCGTGTGTGTATATTGTTCTTGGTATGTCATGACCTTTACACTTAGATCAAATTATCGTACTTGAGTGCTCGTATATTATAATACGCGTCAAAACATATTATCGACAAAAGAACAACCCAAAAGGATATTTAAAGAATTATTGACGTTGAACAGCATGGGGACAAATGACTCTTGAGTATCGTGGATCTTAATTAGGACAAAATCAAGAAAAGAAAACGTTCAAACTTTCATCTATTATTTATATCCTTTAAGTGTTCTAACACACATTTCAAATGCTTTTAGACTTTATTCAATATGATTGTTTTTTTGTCTAAAGAATCTTACAATTACGTGCATTTTAGACAATGCAATATTGCGATTACAAATTACATTTTGTTGTATACGAGCCTATAAAGAGTTCTTCAAATCAGTCGTTTTTTTTTGTTAGATAACATCTCAGTTATAAACCATATAATTGTATATAAAAAAAAAAATATGTTCACACTTCAAGACGTTATTACACTTCTGGGCGGCAAACAAGAGAACTTTATGATACAGTGTTTTAATATTACTTCGGGGCGTTAAGAACTAAATTTAGTAGGAAGAATAGTGAAATAAATGCTATGTCACCTAGTTTTACACAATCCTGTTGTCCGGTAAAATGTATCACATCGTTAACAATTTTCGTTTGTCATTCATCAGTCCGATTACCTCAATCTATACCACTATACATTATTTTTATCAAGAATATTTGTATAGTATTCGATGACATACTTTAGTCAGCCAAGAAAAGTTGTATTTCACTTCAGGTCGTTATGACTCTTCAGGACAGCAAGCAAATGTAATATTGTCATAAAGTTTATGACACTTTGAGGCGTTAACACACACGGATATTAGTCTGTAAAATAGTTCCGTCTTTAGTGAAATTGAATTTTTTTTCCTAACCGTCAAACAATTAACAAACGAAAACTTATCATAGTTTAAAAGACTGAAAACACTTGCATTCCGTTAAAGTGAATCACATGATTGATTGTTTAAGCTTGTAATATATCAGTCGCATTACCACGTTTCTATACCTTATGTCTTATATTTCTTAAGACTGCTACTTTAGTATTTGATGATATACAATGTTCAAGAGAGGACAATAATAATAACACTTCAAACGCGGTATAACACTTCAGAGCGGCTAGTAATTGTATTAATGTAATCAAGTTTATTACACTTCAGGTTGTAACAACGATTTATTCTTCTCTAAAATTGAACCGCTTACATAATGTATAATATATGTTTATAACCGTGGTATTATTTGTAGTCATTTGTCATACCAGTATCAAACATTTGTCGAAATACGCATGTATTCGTTTTAGTACACACACACACCACATTTCATGCTTCGTTATACAAATTGTCATTATTGACTCTTTTGATAATGGCGCAGTCAGTACATGCCATTGAATTTGTTATCGCAACACTCCGACCATAATTGTAAATAGACAAGTATGACCAATCCAGCTTAATGAAAATATACGCGCTTACTTAAGTGACATTTAACAATGTCTAACTACTAATGAAAAAAAATACTTTCAACCATTCATTCATTATTCAGCAGGCCTAAGATAAGAATTTTCACTTCGTCATCTTCAATCGTATTCTATCCATATCTATAAAACAAGATTTTTTTGTACATTTTTTTTATGCTGGTACCTCGATGAAAACAAACTCGCTAAATAACACACAAATGTGTTTGAGGAAATACTGGTTACTAACGGAAGAACAATCGGGGGTACACCCTAAGTGTTTATATTCCGATACATGCTTAAACACTGTAAATAATTCATTAATCGAAGGGAATGTCTTTGCGTTGTTCTTAGGCATGTAATGTTTGAAAACAAAAGCATGTTTTTAGTGTTGTTTTATATTAATTCATATTCGCCAATTGATTCACAATGTACTGGAAACATATGGTAATAGAAAACAACTTTAAGTAAATATTTATACAATTTTCATAAAACACATTTTTAAGATCGTTAAATAGTTCTACATGGGTCACCGTTCCGTTCGTAGATCGAAGTGATTCATGCCCGAGGATTATAAAACATGTAAATTTACTTGTAACTTGCCGTTATGCGAACATTAGCAGGATTAGCTTTAAACGTACCGGGGAAACAGGAAACATGCCTCTGATGTAAATGGTATTGCTATGTCAATGTAAATTTTGTAATTGCCATGGAGTATAATTAATGTTTAGTTTTTATTTTGTTCATGTTAACGTGAAATGCATTTGTTATGGAGTTTACCATGTCATTTTTGGTAGAGCTTAGAATTTAACAATTAACAATAAAATCAGTTAGATTGAGATTTTAAAATTAATAATATTAAAGTAGTAGGAAATACTTAAATTACTTGTACTTAAACATATAATTTGGCGATTGTGCATTTGTAATATTTTTCATGCAATATGAATTTTTATATCTCACATCTAAACTTTTAACTGAAAATAAGCGAGAAACTCGGGTGAAAGAAGAGACATATGTATGATGTGTTTGTGTTTATTAATGCCAGAAAACATTTTATGTGAGCCTTTTGTCTGATTAAAGTGCCACATTGATTCAAGCGGCGAGTGTACAAATGTTAGAATGTTTTAAATGTTAGAATATTTGCGAAATGTTTACAAACCAGTTTGTGTAATGTGTTGGTCGCCGCGATTTGGTTGTTTTTAACAATGTTTACCCTAAATAGAACGTTAAATGTTACAATTAAAGTATCGGATGAAAACTAAATGTGCAGGGAAGTAAAAAAAGGTATGCTTTCGGATATAATGATTTTGATGAATTTATTATGAAAGTTGAAAACCTTACTCTGAAATAATTGCACGAGTGCGTTTCCCCATAGCGATAACTATATATTGTTGTTGTGTTATGTTTGCATTTATTTAGCCAGCCGTTTCTAAAATGAAAATATACGCTTTTATCGATTGGGAACAACAGCGACCTTATGATACGTGTTAAATTATTTAATTTCATTCTTGACATTATATTTAATCATTTCTCATGTGACACACCATGCGCCGCATAGATAGGTAGGCCCTTAAAAAAACAAAATCTTATCATCGACAAAATCGCCCTATGCTTATATCCGCTCGAGAAGTAAATGTCAGATTGAACTGCCATAATACCATACGTTGTATTGTATTAAAGCAATATACACTGCTAATTGCAATCATAAATTAATACAATTGAGAAACAATAACAGAACACTTTTGTTTTTACTTAATAATAAAATAGACATCCTTATAAATTTCAAGTGTATGTACCGAGAAGTAGACAGTTTATCCTTATCGGCACGAACACTAAAGCGCGCCCATATTCATCTAAAGCTTCACCTGCAAACCAATGTAGCAGTACCATTGTGGGTATTGTGAAGTTTATTATGTATTTCCGCGCCTGATGCTGCATTATTTGTGATAAAATCCATTTATTCAGTTTATACTGAGTAAAGGTATTTTTTTTGTGCTTTTGGATGGGGAATCGGAATACACCAAGGAACAATTCACCTATTCGGTATGCCCACCAGTCCAGTTCGCATGCGCCGGGGGCTTAACCTACAGAATAACCGCATTACCAACCTTGCATCCTCTTTTTATCTGCATATAACATTGATTTTAGTTTATACGAAAAGAAATTTAACCATTCGACATTAATGAAATACAAATCCATATATCAGATTGGCTAAGAAATGATGGCCGATAAACCGTCTTAAATTATTTCGATTCTTACATGATCTGGCAAAAGAGGTTAACAGTGTAATGATAACATATTATACTATGTTCAAGACATACAACTATGGTTAGTGACTAGTCATGCTGGAATATACAATGGCATGTTGTTTGGTTCCTCTTTGATGACTCGTCAGGCGACGATTTTGTTTCAAAAGCTCCTGTGTATAAAATGATGAGCAATATGTTGACGATCATATACATCTTTCTTTATGACTCACACTTACCAATTGTAGATCAATAAATCATCATTAAGTTTTCTAAAAACATGCAAATTCACTTGAAATATGCCGTCATGAATATGGAAACGCGAACATTAGCAGAGAAGGCGTGAAACGTACTGGAAACGTGAAAACATGCATGCTGATAACGGCATATTAATGGTAATTTACATGTGCCTTAGATTTATAGATTTAAATTAATGTTCCTTTTCATAGGTTTGTAGAAAAAGTAAACATTTCATAGTCTTAACCACACCGTATAGGCAATATTTATACAGCATTTATTTCGATGGGTGTTTTGAGATTTTACAATTCAAATAGTGTGCTTCTGCAAATGTGTACTCATTAATGGGAACTTGAACCAGTTTTAAATGTGGTTATAGTTATACTCTCAGGAAATGACATATTGTTTTTGTCACAACATCCTTTCCCAATCAAATTATGAACCCCTTTAAAACAAAGTTGTAAATGATGAAAATTTGAGGGTCTATGATGATTTGTTTATCATTTGGTTGGTTCTGCTATGTTATTGATTCAAGTATTTTCATGATTTTCATATACTTGTTTCATCATTATTCACTTTAGATTAAATGTCCCACTCTATATTTGAACAGACGTAGAAGTGTGTGCATTATATATCCGGATAAGATTAAACTTTACCGGAAGAAAAAAATCTTTAAAACAGTTTGTATTTAATAAAACGTCTCACAAAAAAGGCGAAAATGGGCATTTATTTTACGTGGATCACAGTAAAATAGCCAGCAGATAGTCCATCGTGGATTTATTAAAACTCTATAGTGTTAGATGTTGAAGTGTTTCATTTTCGATTAACCTGATATATACCACACATTTTTTATAAAATAATTGCAGAACGTGACAACACGTTCATCGGATTTGCGATGACCGACTTGCACCAACCGTAGTATTAATTGTGCGAAGTGGCAGATGCCTTGAAATGTGATATGCTTGAGAAACATGAAACATAATCGTTTTTGCCAAACTATTTTATTTTGACCAAATTCCGAGTATCGACTGATGGCCGTCTTGTATTACTGAGTGCCCTTAAAGTACTTCTCTGTTGTGTTTTTTTGTAATTTACCTGAACATTATCTGAAAATTTGGAACATTTTTGTGTTACCTATTTCAGTAGAATTGGTTGGGCTCATGGTTGCTTACTTCTGTCATATATTTCTGGCTTGTTTTCGTGTTTGAAGAACTGCAACACAATAATTCGATAAGAAAGAACGACACATGTTTCATTTGTAGTTGAGGCGTGTTGGACGCCATTCAAACCCGGTAGCATGCCAGAACAGTATGGCAAAAACAAGCAACCATATGTGGGCGACATAATTTTTCGTTGATCGGATTCAGTCTTGCTAAAAGGCTACCATCTAGAATGTATTAAATGTTTGTTTTTTAAAGGAATACTTTGTGTTCCTAATATAAGAACACTTCATTTACAAATAAGACGTCTCGTACCGGAGATTATAGATTCTTGGATGAAGGTTTTGCCGGAAGGGGAGACGGTGGATCTCACGTGCAACGTCACGGGCGTCCCGATGCCAGTGGTCACCTGGTATAAACAAAACAAGCCAATAAAAGACTACTAATACGGTTGTTTTGCAGGTAATATTAGCATATAATTCAAACATTAAATCTTTATTGGTATTGAAATTATTAAATAATGTTATATAAATACAAATTACTAAATACTTTATGAAAAAACTTCTTACAGTTGTTTCACGCATTAAAACAAATTCCCACATTTTACACAGATTTAAATCTTCTATCAATACGAAATTAATGAAATCCTTGTAAAAACACACAAAACAGAAATGCCGAAATAAATATGTTTCGATACACGCTACTATGTTATTTGAACATACGCATCTCGTGGACTATTTCGTTTAAATACATTGTTTCATAAAGCTGCGCAAAGTGATATTGTTCAACACACTGTTTTAATATTTCTGATTGAAAATATTTCGTTTATCAGGGGGGTGGGGCGAATTCTGACTTTACGGTTGAAAAACGTGTCACGTTTTTGCGGTGGGAGGTACGGATGTTACGCTGAAAATGGTGTACCTCCTAATGCTACGAAAGTCTTCCACATTACAGTGGAATGAAAGTGTTGTTATGCGGCAGACAGAAACGTAAAGAAAATTTAAGCAGTTAATAGGCTTCTATTAGTGCACTCCAGGCGTTGCTTAAAACTTTCTTACGTTTAAGACATAGATAAAGTATTGTTATATGCGGTTCGAGTGCATTCTTTATTTTATTAACACATGACGAAGAACACAGCATTGATTTCTATAAAACTTGTACTCTGCACCTTATTTGACTTGTTGGATCCATTACCAGTAGAATTTCACAGTTATTGTCGTTGTCGCAGTACCGCCAGAAGTGAGCCTTACGAACAAGCGTCTGGGTCAGTCGGTGTGTCGCGAGACACTCCTGGAATGTCGGATGGCGGCCTCACCACACGCAAACATCTACTGGAAGCGCAAACGTAAGGATCTAGCGCTGCAAAAACCAACAAATACGTCACAAACGTCTATAATGACGGCGAACACGAACAGACATTGTCGCATAATATCATAGATATAACTAAGGAGGATTTCGGATCTTATACGTGTCACGCTTTAAGTAAGCTTGGTCAGGATAGCGAGACCATGTTTCTATATGGTAAGTGGTTCTCATATTATATATTGATTTACGATTTAACGATCAAATGGGCTGTTTCCATAACACTACGTTTTAAAGACAAATATTACATTTCATTTACTGCAAATTATGCTATTGCCTGTTATTGTGTTACCTAAGTTGCTTACGTTTTGCTAAATATATCACTAAAAAACAGCTACCATAGATGAAAACAACACGAATCCAAAAAAAGTAAATACGTTTAACTCAAGACATTACCAACTGTTCTTCCAGAAAATATTTAAGTGACTGAACCTAATGTGACCACGCCCCCTTATATAACCCGCCCTCCTGTCCGACGTGTTAATCCTCCGCGTGATTACAACGTTGTGAACATCCCAAACTACTACCCTATAAACGGTTTGTCGACAGGTATCATTGTATCATGACTGAACGATCGAGCATGCACTAAGTCGTGTTAGTATTTAAAAAATGATAATTTAATATGTGGTTTGTATATTCATGTTAATACATGTATGTCAAATCGTGTGAACTGTATATAATGGAATGTATGATGTATGCCTATGTATACACATTATTATATTGCTAAACATGTATACACTAATTTTCATATATTGCACGTAATTTTTTATTTTCAAACATGTAATGCTAGGTCTGTTATTCTAGTATACGGTATATTTAACCTTGCCTAATTAGTTGTCGCCAATAACTACAAAATATGTGTAAGTACGAACGCCGACACGATGACGACATTTGCTTCCGTTTGTGTGATGAACAGCAACATATCCTTGCACTGTGATTGCATAGGGGATTGTGTAGGTTTTGTATTTTGGGTTTCGAAGAAACCTGTTTACAAACAGTGTGTACCTTTCGTTGACTACTTTTTATAAAATTAATTTAAGTCTTAAATATATTATTTTACATAGTAATTCTAGTGTACTGTGTAGGTGATAGCAATGCAAGTAACGAAATAGGTCGTAGGCATTATCATTCATTCATTATCATATTATATAGGTGTCAATGTGGATAATTCTGCCCAAACAATCGTAATACATATACAAATAATTATCGAATATTAACCAATTTTTAAAAGAAAATGTCAATTTAAATCACCTTGGTCAGTATAGTGAAAGCGGGTACTTCAATTACAATTCCAATAACTCTTCACCAGAACAGCTCTGTGAACATGCGCATGTTCTTACGGAAGTGATACTGATATTGATTTTAAAACAAATTCAAGTCTGAAAAAATGATTCTCAAAAATAAAAAGATCTTTCGAAATACGTCGAAATGATAGATATTATAAATACAGTAAGATATTATTATACTATTGGTTATGTATCGAAGGTTTTTATAATACAACAAAAGGTTGTTAAAAATTACTGAAAATTATGAATTAAGAGAGATTGTAATACCCTGAGAACAAAGATATAAGAATCCTAAGAAGATAATGGTCCAAAAAGGCTGAGAAAGTAACCTGAACCAAATATTTGTACTTATAAAGAATATAGTCTCTGAAAAATATATCAGTGTTCCGGCGGTGTAAAACTATCGAAAATATCAAATGATTGACCTCGCAGTGTTATTTTCTCCAAATGTTCATAGTCAAACATTGGCCAATAATACCATTCCAAACAGGAATGGAAAAACATTTAAAGCATCGTTTGATATTGAAGAAAAAAAGAAGGCCGTAGAATGTAAAAAGTGAAATTTATCGGTAAAGTACATCTTCATAGGTTTTTACCGATCTGAATTCCTACTGCAGCCAAAAGTAATTGCTAGAAGATGGGCACATTTTATGAGAAGAACGAGTTGGACCAGTTTGTCTTCTGAGTTTGACAGACATGTGTTCGCCTTTTGTCGTATATTTACAAATTCAGTATTATGTAATACGCATTTAAGGTGATGAATTTGTAAGTCTGTGCATGTATACATGTAACAATCATTTCAATAGTGTGTAAATGTTTACATCTAATCATCGTATTATCTTTGTTTCGGATGTCTTTTATCATGCATGATTGTCTCTGAGTTGAATTATAAGAGTAAATGTCAATGTTGTTAAAAATAAGTGCTTGTCCCTTTGTTGTGTCTCAATTGTCATGATCTGCACTTGGTACACTTTATTTGCGTAAAGCTCTATAGTTTCTATAGAACGATATGTATTAATTTAAAAGGATTAACTTTGTTCCATTGTTGTCTTCTTGGTAGTATTGGAATTCAAGAACACGAGACACATGTAATGGTTTTCAAATGTATTTGGTGAGTTAAATTATTTCTGTAATTTCCTCTGCATATTTAAGTTAACATGTCAATGGGAGAACGTTTCGTCAGGTGTACATGTATTTGTACTTCCAACTTATTGAAAATATATGTACGCAAAAAGCAATTCAACCTGACAAATTAGTTACAGCGGAAATCAATATAATATTATACTGATGCCTCTGATCATAGTTTCAAATGTTAACGACGAAGGTATGAAATATATACTGGCGTAAATACTTTATTTACATCGAACAATTATTTTAGATTTTTTCTTTAATATTTGCATTTTAATATTTGTTTTAATATACATCACTATTATTTTATATGTAACTCGTATGATCTACATTCGTTAATATACATATATACAATCGTACTTTTAAATATACCGTCTATGTGTCATTGATTGCTATTTTATTCTGTTGATTATTTGCTTGTTCTTATTGCCTTTTTTCGTGTGAATACTTTTTATTGTAAAAGAAACACACCAATGAAACAAGGAATATCCGCATTTGTATTGGTGTATGCCTCATATGAGTTGCAGATGTTTGAAATTAATTTCATAGATAGTATGATAACAATCATTTACTGAATAATAGCGAAAAGGTGCATTTAGCTTCTTCAAACACGCTTCAATATCAGTATGATATTTGAATATTCTAATTTCTGTGTTTCTGTGTTTTGGCCTTGTTGATTACAATTCGCAGTATTAATTAAACCGTATATTGTACTATTTCTTTAGTATTACACAATTGAAAACTGCTTTAACTATCCATTTCACAATATTTGAATATAACTTTCCTGACAATTCAAACTATATATATATTTAACACATTTTTTTTATACCAAGTCATGTACCTTTATTATTAATATTTTTTGAAAATGTCGTTAGGCTCGGGAGCATTGGTCACACAATCATTATTATTGGTATAATGCATACAAATATTTATATTGTCTTTAAATAGTATAATGAATAAACACGTTAAGATTGTCTGTATTACTCACAATCAAATTGCATCTGGTATCAGAAATCTTACTGAGCATTTTTGTTTTGTAATTGCCTCTCTAAATGTTAAGTGGACGAGTCGGTAACACAGTGTAATGTTAAGTATACCAAGAAAAAAGCGTGAAAACCAGTTTAACCGTTCATCACCAGACCAATAAATCAACAAAATTGTATCGAAACAGATGACAGAATTCCCCTCCTATATTAATTATTTAGTCACGGAGCGACACTGGTCGTCTATTGAACTTCATATGTCAGATTTTATTAGAATCCCCGATGCCATCGAAGGCTCTGTTATAAATGAATGAGGCAATAAAACAAGCGAACAGTTTGATATCCCTCAAGACTATGGATAAAATGTGTATAAACAAAACGAAATAGACATTTATCTTAGACAAATCGAGAATTCCGAAGTATCAGCTTTATTTTTATTTATTTTTTATCAAAGACGCAACAGTATAAGATCACCGTTTTAACTGAGTTAGACAAATGTGTTTCGCTGAGTTACCATACTGTGAGTCATTTATTTACTGAAAATAAAATAAAATAAACACCAAACAATGGACAAAATGAAATGACAACATAGTGTGATTTTATGACTGTTTAACTTATAATGATATTGCTAGAGATATATAATGGAATCATGGATCAATTATAATTTCATTTCTTGGACATTTTACAAAATGATTTACTTGGTTATATTCAGAAATTGACAAAAGTCGTTGAATGAAAATTGCGATATTGTGAAACATGTAAGTGTTGGGTTCGATTTGCAATTGAGTTCATATCTGTGGCGTTGCTATTAAAGTATATTGAGAGTTTAAATTGTTTATTCAATACTACTTAAGATATATATATCTTTACATACAATCTAAAGGCCGGTGTCGGAACAATGTCCGTTAAAAGAATATCTTAGGCAGCATGCTTAAACCATGTTCTGTAGTTCTGTAAATTTAAACTGTAAATTTAAACTATAGTGCGACTAGCGTTATTTTAAATAATTGTATATTTGGGAGTAACATAGCAACATTTCCACAAACAAACATATGACACTTTTTGCTGATATTTCTTTGACTTAATTGGGTTGAAGTCAAATAATGTCGAATCTTGATGTACAATATATTTGAATTTACAGTTAAGCGTGTTATTATTGAGACTTGAATATGCTTGAAAAACTCTGAAAATCTCGGTAGATTAATGCATGCATGTATTGATAATTACCAAAAACAAGACGGCCCGAAACTGTCTGATAACGGATTGCAATACGGTATTTCACCTATCTACCTCCGACGTCATTAAATAGCATTTGTATTTATTTTGCAATCATTGAATAAAGGAATTTCATAAATTAACAATTATACGCAACATGCATATAGAAGTTTGCAATAAACAACTTGCATTTAGCCATTAGCGTTTGACACTTCACAACCGGCCTTCAATACGTATGCATAATAAGTATGGAATGTATTTACTCGTTAACTATGAGCAAAACTCTCAAGAATAAAGAACATTGTGAGTTGAATAATTGACGCCATATCACAGAATGGAGGCGCTTAGATATTTAAAAGTCGCAATAAAAACACGGATGTGCAATTACAAAGTCTCTTGATGTCAGTTCGAATTAGTGATCGTATCAGAAGAATCGGGCCCATGTTCGTCTCTGGAATTACGCTTCATGCAAGTGGAATTTAAAGATAAAATATATCATTATGAGATTTCCATTTATCATTAATATTTGTTTGTGATTTTTTTGGCACACTATGGACGCATGTTAATGGTTTTATATTCAAGAATACATGTATTACTGTTGATAATATTTTTTAAGGATGACATACTGATCTCACATTTCGTACCAGATGTGTTTTATTGTTTTTTACATGCTCAATACTTGTAACGCATTTATATTAAAAAAGCAGTGTGCAGGTCATAAAATGTGTTGTTATTTTTATTAAGGCAACATGTTATTCGAAGCTTCTATAGTTTCAGTCAGTGTTTTACCCCAAATAGAATTCTTTGCAATGGCGGTTACCAAAGTTTTAAGCATTTGTGTGCGTGTGTTTTTGTCGTTTTCTTNGGTTATATTCCGAAATTTGACAAAAGTCGTTAAAATAAAATTGCGATATTATGAAACATGTAAGTGTTGCGTTCGAAGTGCGATTCAGTTCATATCTGTGGCGTTGCTATGAAAGTGTATTGAGAGTTGAAATTGTTTATTCAATACTACTTAAGATATATATATCTTAACATACAATCTAAAGGCCGGTGTCGGAACAATGTCCGTTAAAAGAATATCTTAGGCAGCATGCTTAAACCATGTTCTGTAGTTCTGTAAATTTAAACTGTAAATTTAAACTATAGTGCGACTAGCGTTATTTTAAATAATTGTATATTTGGGAGTAACATAGCAACATTTCCACAAACAAACATATGACACTTTTTGCTGATATTTCTTTGACTTAATTGGGTTGAAGTCAAATAATGTCGAATCTTGATGTACAAAATATTTGAATTTACAGTTAAGCGTGTTATTATTGAGACTTGAATATGCTTGAACAACTCTGAAAATCTCGGTAAATTAATGCATGCATGTATTGAAAATTACCAAATGGAAGACGGCCCGAAACTGTCTGATAACGGATTGCAATACGGTATTTCACCTATCTACCTCCGACGTTATTTAATAACTTCTGATTTATTTTGCAATCAATGAATAAAGGAATTTCATAAATGAATATAAAGAAGTGAAACTCCAGCTGCTGGAGCAGTATTGAAATCTTATTACAAACAATTAGTTGGTCCTTTATTTATGGCAAGTGACCGATTGCCGAAACAGTACAAAACAGCACAATACAGCACAATACAAAACAACATTAACACAAATAAGAATAAAGCTGGGGTCACCGCCTTGGAACGGTCAATGCAACAATTATACGCAACTTGCATATAGTAGTTTGCAATAAACAACTTGCATTTAGCCATTAGCGTTTGACACCTCGCCATATCACAGAATGGAGGCGCTTAGATATTTAAAAGTCGCAATAAAAACACGGATGTGCAATTACAAAGTCTCTTGATGTCAGTTCGAATAAGTGATCGTATCAGAAGAATCGGGCCCAAGTTCTTCTCTGGAATTACGCTTCATGCAAGTGGAATTTAAAGATAAAATATATCATTATGAGATGTCCATTTATCATTAATATTTGTTTGTGATTTTTTTTGGCACACTATGGACGCATTTTAATGGTTTTATATTCAAGAATACATGTATTACTGTTGATAATATTTGATAGGATGACAAACAGATCTCACATTTCGTCCCAGATGTGTTTTATTGTTTTTCCCATGCTCAATACTTGTAACACATTTATATTAAAAAAGCAGTGTGCAGGTCATAAAATGTTTTGTTATTTTTATTTCGGCATCATATTATTCGAAGCTTCTATAGTTTCAGTCAGTGTTTTACCCCAAATAGAATTCTTTGCACTGGCGGTTACCAAAGTTAAGCATTTGTGTGTGTGTGTGTTTTTTTTTTTGTCAATAACCTAATTATTGGGAAACTGGAATTTGGTCTCTTGTCTAAAATAAAGAAATCTGTAGTAATGCTAACATTTATCTTCGGCGGATGCAACTTGAGTTTCTCTTTGTTAATGTGTTATTTGGTTTTATAAGCCTGCAAATGCATACCTCATAGATTCAAAATCATGTTGCAGAACACGGTCGATGTAATCATGATCAACCTGTCTCCTTGGTATCTCATAATCATTAAAACAAATTGACTTTGAAACAATTATTTCGATTCAATATAAAGCTAGTATATGACTGGTTATTGACATTATAAAAGTAATGATATTCGGTTCCAGCTCGTGTATGGGTGTATTTGTGCGCACATGTAAATGGTATCCGGTTTAGAATTACACATATGAAAATCAAATTTGGGTGAAATTCAGATTATGCATCAAATTTAAAATAACAGATCAAACAGATTTAGCAGATTTGTAATTTGAAAACATATCATAATTGTACACGAACGCGGTATCAACACATATATTATGAACATTTCAAGACGTCTTAAGACAGTGACCTTGTTTAAGTTCAATTCGTGTTTTGTTGCGTATAGTGCCATGTATTTAATATATGTTTATTGAATTGATTGCATTCAAGACTAGAAAACTGTAAAAGTGATCGCTGTAGTTAAGGATTACAGAAAACGTTAAGCTCCATAGCATTATATTTTGTTTTAAATTCTAAAGGTTTACTTGTAGTAGCGGGTGTGTTTCACTTTTTGGCAATTTTCTGACTTCAGGGCCTTCTATTCTGCGAGAGCGGTACGCAGTGTTTTCAGAAATGATATGCTCTGAATTTTTACCTCGCCATTTGCTTAGCATGGCGTTGTCAGACGAAATAGTTCAATACCTTTCAACGTACAACATTCAAATGTAACCGAGTTTTCTAGTTTTCGCATTGAAACCCACAAAATGAAACCGCTTGTTAAATAGGTATGTTTGAATTCAACGTTTTGCTTATCTCTGGGCTAGGTATGCGGATAGGCTTGCCATCCACTTATTGAAAACCTAAATGTTTAGTTTAGACATATTTGTTTCAAACAATACACATTGTTTTACATTGAATTACATACAACTTTTATACAGTTAACATGTTTGAATCTGATGGGAACGAAAGACAATGTCTTATAAAGTTCTTCTCCCTATACAAATATAATTACATGTTGTCAGACGAACATAGTTGTTTTTTTATGATTACACAATAATAAGAGCATGCACAAAAAGAAAGAAAAACTCCGAGTATAGAGTTTCATTTGAAAAAAAAGCATGTTATAACATTTGAAAGGTGAAGAGAAGAGACTGGCAGAGTTATTGGAAGAAAATAAAAGAAGTTTTAAAATACATGATTAGAGCAAAAGGGGAAAAGAATGTTAAGAGTCGTTCTGTAGCATCTTTACGAATCAAATCGCTTGCTATTTACAATACATTTGTGAACTGCATCAGCTATTTTAGTATTTGTTAAGAAGTCTCGACTGTTGTCTCCATATAGAATAGTTTCAATGCAGGGGACAGAATAAACGAATATTGAGTTAAAAAGTTAGACGCAAATATGTTCATACTGAGTGCATTCGAGAAAGTAATGTGACGTCGTTTCATGACGTCCGCATTGACATTACGGGTATGTAATAATTTTGCGAAAAGATGTTCATTTAAAGCACTACACTTTGTTCTAATGCGCGTGTGTAACATTTGAGATCATCTTTCGCGGTATGAAAATAGGGGATTTGCAATCGGTCGATTTATGTTAAGGTAGCGCACCTGTAACGGGCACCTTTCCTAATATAACCTAATGTATTATTTTCTTATTAAATCAGCATCATTTCACTGAACTCCATGCAAATGTTTATGTAGGCTTTCCATGCTATAAAAAAACATGTACTGATTTTTTTCAAAACCACCCCTACGCTCGGATTTTGTCCATTTTTTTTGCAACCCTGGGGTATATGAAAGTTCCATAATTCATCCAGATTTCCAAATATGGGCATGCAGTTGGTGTGTACATATGCAGTGAAGGCGTTTAAAGTTTAAACAAGATTAAATAAGTATTCTTCTACAGATATTTATTTTTTATAACTTGTTATCTATGGAAGAGCGATATGAAATGTAAGTGGTTTCAGCCAAGTAGAAATTGGTTTGGTGTCATCAAATTCAAAATAGTATCATTTAAGTGATATTTTGCACTTCTTTTAGATACACTATATACAGCAAAAATACCAAGAAATAGACAGATTTACCGTTTTCTTTTTGAAATAAAAATAAAAATGCAACATGCATATTTCGTATTTTCAGCAGTACATCACTCAATTTAGCCATAACGTGGTTTTAATCTAAACAAATTGAAGAATGTGTATACAAATTGCAACATATTTCATTTTAAACTAATGAGTTTAACGAAAGCATTATTATTTAGCTATTCAAAGTAATTATTTTTAGCATACAAGCATATCTGATTCTTTTAAATGTAACTGAAGAGGCTATATCGACAGACGCTGAGGTACCAACATTTTCACAATTCAAGCCAATATATATGTACTATCTACTATGACAAAAGCTTCTATTAATAACCCATATTATAAAAGGTTTCCTTATAATAGATAAATAGAGGATATTTGTTTGTTTTGAGTGAGTATGAAACATTTATTTTAATATGAAGTGAGAAAATTGCAATATTTTCGCAAGCGCTAGTGAAAATATGAAAATATTGTAGTTCGATACAAAGCTTGGTTTAAACAGGTAGTTATTGCAATGTTTGTGTTTTTGATGGAAAACCGGACTACTATATGGCAATAAACATAGCTTATATGCAATATTAAATCAGATTACGTTAGAAAAGAGATAAAATAATATAAGTTTATGTTTGTGTCTTCGTTGACAGATAGATTCCCATCGTAGCTCATTATAGAGATCTTCTAATGAGACTAAACGTGTACATCCGGTTGTTATTCGCGCGGCCTCGAACTGGATTTTTTTCTAGTTCATATTTTTTATATTGCTTACAATTATCAAATACAGCGTCAGAGTACTCAAGGATTGGTCTTATAAACGACACATATATTTTCTCGATAATTTGTCTATCAAGCATTATTTTTAATCGACTTATTATATGAACTCTTGCCCATGTCTTTTCATTTACGAAGGATATATGTGCATGCCATGTACAGTCATTGGACATAAACACACCTAAATGTTTGTGGACATCAACAATAGGAATATCAACGCTTTGCATAGTCAATGGTAGATGAATTGGTTTATTTATTTTGCGAGAAATTAGCATTGATTCGGATTTTGTTTTAAATTGATAGTTTCAAGGCAGTAACTCCATTTTAAATCATTGTTTTATTTTTAATGTGTGTGTTTTGTTTATCCAATTAGTCACTAGCCTTTAATAAACACTACTGATGGTTAACTTTACTTTCTCGGCAGACAGTGTCTCTTGAGTTTATTATTTTCTGCTTACGATAAAGTGCATTACACTTGTATGTGACCTTAAAGGAACCTCACCGAAATTGTTACATTTAAAATCAATTAAAAATGACTTTAAGGCATACAAAATAACATGTTTAAAACTTCTTGTGGTTCACATGCGTGTATCTTTATGTATAACCGCTACTAATACCAACACTGTATCGGGATCGTACACGTGCGGACCAATCTCTTTTCGTGTTCGTCTCTTAATTTTTAGTGGATAAATCAGACACACACTTTTAGACATAACATATCAAGAAAGAGGAATGTGAAAAAGGTTTATACATTCGTCTTAAGAACAATAAATAATCAAACGAGTATCGAACGAGATGAACGAATTCCAGTCTTATATTAATTATTTAGTGACGGAACGACCCGGTTTGACTTTTCAACGACATTTATCAGATTTTATTAAAATCCCTGGTGCCTTCAAATGCTTATTAATACATGTAAATAAATGAGGCAATACAACAAGACATCACTATGGTATCGCTCAATGTATAAACACTCAAGAGAAAACTACTGACATGGATGTGTTATATATATTGAACATCCAGCAATATTGGTGTGGTTGTTGTTTAACTTCAACAAATTATGAAGAATGTTTCCTTCGAAACACTATTAGTGAAGCTAACTCTACAAACATTACCATATGAACGGCAGTATAATATAAACAGGTACTTGTATTCGAAATATATAAATGGCGTGAACGGAAAGAAATGTTTTTCGGAGGTATTGAGACAGAATTGGTCAAAATACGAGCCTTATTCTATATTCATTTATTATATTTCACTCTGTGTAAGTCTTGACATCAATAATTACCGCCATCATTTAATAGCATATAATTGCAAAGCCCATTCAAATATCAGCAGAACAATATCAATGTTAGAGCGATGGTGATATAAAAGAATAGAGCAGTGATGATTGTGCATCGAATAATTGAAGCCAGGACGCAGAATAGAGACGCTAAATATGTTATAGTCATGTGCAATCATTATAATTTGATATTTTTTTAATTCCGACATATTGATGATATCCATGCATTTTAGTTTTTTCAAGTTGTATACACGTAGTATTTTCTATCAATTTTTACAGTACATCATACAGATTATTATACATCTCTTACAACACAGTTGAATTGCAATAATTGACATGTTTCTTTCGTGTCCACAAAAGATTTGTCTTGATACTTTTCAAAATTGTTTATTGCTTATCAGATGTATTTTGAATGAAAACAAGCATGCTGCAGATCCCAATCTCATTAGCATGGTGAACTTGTAACGTCGGTATCTTATACAGCAAAACACACTCGAATAATAAGGAAACTCCAGCCATTGCCTGTGTCATTGCCTTAATTATGTGTACATAGATGTGAAGTTTATCTAGGACATAATTACAAAGACGCGATTGATTTCGGTTAATAAAGGGTGAAAAACGATCTAAATTACACGAACAGGTTGAAACTTATGGTATTTTGACAAAATATTGTAACTATTTGAGAACAAATAGTGGTGCCCACTATTTATTATTTCCGGTGATGTGTAGGAGAAGAAATCAGAATATCAATTAAACAACAATGTTTATTAACTATTCAAGTAGTGAATATTATCATTTAAAGTAAAACTTTCTTACCGGGGTTTTCATGTTAACATATTTGTTTGCCCAAATGAAAGGCAATACTTTTGTGTCTTACAAGTGTTTAAATCATTCGCAATCACTGAAAATATGTGTGACATATTAAAAAATATATTCTACCAAAATAAAGCGATATCCTCCGACTTTTTCAAACATACATTGACTTTACTATTCAGTACCCGAGTTGCATGGATCTAGAACAATCATATAATATATCAGTTGCCTAATAGCGGGTATTTGTGTTTCAACCGATGTAATTTTATCTTTATACTGACTTCATACAGATAGTGTCTTACCAATTACAAGCGCGTTTCAAGGGAATAAGTTCAATCCACATTTATTGTCTATATAATTATATATGAGTAAATCGTGGACGGCATTACGCTTACATTCACAGAAGGTATCATTCTCGACAACAAAGAAAACAGAGACTAACATATTGAAGCAACGGGACGACACGGACAGCATGACAAATATTTCAGTCAAGACAGGCAACCCGCCCGTCTTACAGGGCCTAACGACATGTCTCTTGTTACGCTTGACATTATCGGACGGTAAACTTGCTCACAATTGTAACCTTGACATTTCGACGTTATTTTCGTTATTAAATTTGATTTTTAAACTGTGTTCCTTAACTGTGCGGCGTTTTTAAAAAACAGCCTAAACAATGCCTACAATATCAGATTAATGTCATTTATATTAATTAAATTCATGAAGAAGTGTTTGATAATGTAAGAAAAAAATATCAGGAATTACAGCTTTTTTCACGGAAAACAATTACTGCTTCCTTATTTAAACTGAGAATTATGGTAATTCTAGCCTGTAGACAAACGATTGCAAAATAAGACCATCGCGTAAATGGTTTTTCAGTTATTTGGTTCGACAAAAGTTTATTCAATTATAATTGAATATGTGCGCCATTCTTTATTAATAAGTACTTTGTTATGTAGTATTGCATAACGGCAATTCAGATAGTGAATGAATTCCATATTGATGCTATAGCTTTTATTTTCAAGTTTTATGCATGTTGCTGCATGTCATTGTAAAACCTCCGTCGACAAATCAATTAGATATGGAGCATCTGATGGCCTCTTACATTGTATAAAAACACTGTAACTTAACAAAATATTGATTTTTGTAGCGTATGTATAATTTTATATTTAAATATTAATATGTTTATGTTGTAAAAGCAATATGATTATTGTATAGCTAGGAGAAACAAATCAAAAGAAACTGATCGAATACAGCCAATTATAAAACCAATCTGTCCTTATATTGTTTAGGATGTTTCCACTGATTATAATGTAAATGCAGATCATTTAATCGCGCGTTACCTTAATGCTACACATTCATTTATGTCAGTTAATATTCATTTAACGTAAACGTCTGTTTGTTCCAGATAACAAAGAAGATGCCCAGTATGATCCGGAAGCTTTTACAGCAAATATGACATATACGACAATACTACTGGGGTCGCCTCACCGTGAACGATGTCATTGATATTGATCGTAAACTGAATGGTAATTATATAAGAAATCGCAATAAACCTCCGTGTTATCAACTGAAATTATATACATATATAGCAATGTATCTCAAGGGATCAAACGTAGTCCTCCGAGCCTTTAAAGTTTTAAATACTCTATTGCGCCTGTTATCTCGTTATGAAACAATCTTTCTGAGCTACGATTTTCGGTCTTACAACACATAATATAACAGACGTATGACCAATACTATTATAAATAATTGATAACAATTAAAAAGTAATATTCTTTATTATAAAAAGAAACTTTATTGAATCATATATTTATTTTAATTATGCAATGTCGAAAGGTAAATAAAAGGAGTTAAAACCAGCGAATATGTTTAAACGTGTATGCGTGTATACGTCACTGAAAAGCCGATAATATATAACATTCAAGAAAAACATATAGCTTTTTAAACCGTGATTTGTTTACGTTTGAGAAATGGCTGAAGTGATCATACGTTTTTACTTCTATCAGAAAACAAAATTAAACAATGCAAACGTATGCAGTTCAGAGTTTTATAAGAAGATCTACTGCAAATCAATGCTTGCTTATTTGAACAGCTGATGAAAATATAATGTATAACAATCTTCTTAACATATCTAAGCTCATATTGAGAGCAACGTAACAAACATTTCTGTACTCGCAGTGAAAAAATCAAATTCAACCGAAAACAGCAGTAATATAATTTAATTAAACACGCCTTGAATTTAACAAATCAATGAAACAACCTAAGCAGTATGTTGCATTAGGTGAACAGTATAGTATGTGGAAGAAAACAAGCATGTATTCTTTGGATGGTTGAACAAGCTAACATGTATAAACATCATTCTACCCTCATTTTATCAAGAATACCCTAACTATTTTAACCTTAATGACAAAAAAACGTAAATGAAACCAATTCCTCCAAAGGGAAGTTCAGATTGTGTTATTTTCATTTCCAATATAAGTCAAATCTTAGCTGATCGTTTCTCTCAAAGGATTTCTTGTTCTATGATTATCGGATTACAAGTTAAGAATACAATATTGTACGAAGTCCAAAAGGTGAACTGTTAACATTGATGTAACAGCGAGCAACTGCGGCTAGAAACATACCTGATAACATTATCATGTATTTTCTTTTATAAATGTATTTGTTTTATGTTTAGAAATTATTTGAAAAAAAAAGAAATTATAAAATAAAAAAAGACCGAAACTATATACACATCAATAAGGACCCTACTTACGCGAAAAGCGGTATCATCATTTGCATGTCTTATAATTCGTTAGTTGTCCACGTTATATTATGGTTGAGAGAACTTATGTTAAAGTTGGGTAAATAGCTTTTCATAGGTTTTCCATATGAAAGTTGAGTTTTCTGGAAGTGTTGTACTTATTGTAATTACTCTTTGCTGGGTGTTGCTACTAAGCAATATCCACGTGTATTGTTGTTGTTTTGAATTTGGTTTCAGATTGTGTTTGATAACTTGATAAACAGTCGCAGACAAATAACTATTAATCACCAAAACACAAATCGGCTATTAGCAGGTTGTGTTTGTTAAACATCAAGTAGTGAGTATAGTTGTTAGATAGATCCCAAACTTAGCATTACGACGGTTTTTGAGATGGTATTTTAAGCACAATGTTGACGTCACGGTCGACGTGCTATGTTGAACTTAAAAAGCACATTGAATTGATACTCTTTTTACGATATTAAGACAAATATCATTCTAGTTTAACAACAGTCAGAAGAAATCGATTTTGTAATCGTGTTTATATTTAACGGGCATACAATAAAAATAATTTGTATGCATGTATTTAAATTCATGTTTGAATCTGTGTTGTCATGTATTTTGCCCTGTGTCTAAACATATGGCGATTACAAACTTATTTTGAATAAATCACATCGCAGTCAGGTGATAAGAATGATTTGCCGCATATGAAGCTGGAGTTTTGCTTTTTTTCTAACCTTAAAACACATTTTCACCT
Source organism: Dreissena rostriformis (assembly GCA_007657795.1). Classification (NCBI taxonomy): domain Eukaryota; kingdom Metazoa; phylum Mollusca; class Bivalvia; order Myida; family Dreissenidae; genus Dreissena; species Dreissena rostriformis. Next base: position 21,130 of record VMBQ01001405.1, on the reverse strand, counting down.
TGTTTCAGATAGCAAAGATTTAAAACAAATTCGTATCTTCTTTTTGAACTTTTAATGGCTGCTTTAAGATATACATATACAGGAAACATACAATTTAATGTATAAAATAGAAACAAATTACAGAATGCGTGTACAAAGAATTTTAAATATTGTCCATGGTCTACATTTACGCGCCTAGATGCTGCAGAAAATACTCGTTAATTATTTGATTAAACACGCAGCTGTAGCTCGTAATAAATGAAACACATATTTGCTTTCAAACTATTTCGTCTATCGATCACCGAGGCTCAGACAGTTATGACATATACTGAAATTCCATAAGTAGATTTAGTATCATGAATTTTAACCTAGAATGTTTGTAAAAATTAAAGTAACTTACATTAAGTATAAGACTATTATTCCTGCTTTTTTATATCGGATTGTATTGAACTCATGTATATAAAGCACATTATGTGGGTTCTGATTCGCTGTTATAACCATTTTCAGACACCGTGCAAATTACCAATGCCGAATAATCCTGAGTAATGAACACATGCAAATGATGACATTTTAAGTGCTTGTACGAGTAGTATTTTATCTAGATTTCATGAACATATTTCTTTGGCATAAATTGTGCTGAAACTGATAGGGCTATATTTTAGATAATTTTCCGCCAGTAAGATTTTCGTGTCAACCAATATACTCTGATATGACCGAAATCCCGTCGTTCTGTCCCAAAGCAGAGTCAAGACAGAAGCGAACAAAAACGGAAATATTGTATAAATAGTTCGGTGATTCTGCATGTAACACATTAGGGACGGATTGTTTATTCGTGTACAATTAGCGTATCTTATTGGAATCAATTTAAATGAAGTGTATTTGACTTGAAAAATGAATAAAAGGCTGCGCAAATGATTCTGTAATACATTCCAACTTTCAATCGTCAATTTTACAGAAACAATTGGATATGTAATAAATACAAACTTATGTTTCATATCTATCTACAAACTCATGTTCGTCTTAGTTTCTTAAGTGTGTTTTATTGCCATATTTATGTAATACAGTTACATATGTAACGACACACTCCGAGAACGTCAGTAACTTAGTTTCATCAAATATTCATTTTTTTGTAAAATATTGCTTAAATTGAACGTTGAAGCATTGACATATTTCGGATCGGGTAGATAAAATTTGCAATAATAAAGAAATACAATTTAGTTTTTTTTCTGATTAATTTTAATGCAAAGGTAAAAATGGGTCAAACGTTCTGTATTACCGTGTTACACTGAGCTTGTTCTTGAACACTTACTTTTCGGCCGCAGCGTCGTTTTACGAGCTAGAAAAATATAACTTATTAATTGTACGTACATGTGTATTCTATTGCATTTATTTAAATGTAAAAGGTAACCGTAAATATTTAATGACAATTGCGTCCTGTCGTTCTGTTTTGCCATCATAAATCATATCGTTGTTTTCACTAATATTATTATAAGCACTTTACAATAATGATGGTGAAATCGGATCCACCGATATTAGGAACGCCCGTCAGCTGTTTTTAGACTTAATCATAGAGACAAATCGTAGTCATGGGACTTCCAGCACCGATATGACGGACAAATACTACAGAAAACAAGAGCTTTGCCAAAAACGTGACTAACAGCCCCGCGCTGTTCTGTAAGCTATGTTTAATGGTAAGGTATAGCTGTGTAAAAAAACGTGACAAATACCCCATACTGAAATGTAAGCTATGTTCCGTAGCGAAGTTTAAATTTGTAAAAAACAGGACTAATTTCCCGGCACTGATGTTTCAGATATGTTCAATGGCGAGGTATATACATTGAAACCAACGTGACTTATACCCCCGGACTGACTTATGGCTTTGTCCAATGACGAAGACTAGCTTTGTCACAAAGGTGACTAATACCGCCGCACTGATTTGAAAGCTATGTTTAATGTTGAGATATATATTTCTCACAAAATTGACTAATACCCCCGCCGAACTGATGTGTAAGCTATATTCACTATCAAAGGAGAGGTTTGTAACAAACGTGACTTATACCCCCGCACCGATTTGTCAGATACGTTCAATGGCGAGGTAAAGCTTTGTCACAAACTTGACGTATACCTCCACACTGATTTGTGAGGTATGTTCAATTGCAAGCATGGGTTAATAACTCATGAACGTGTGCATAACTGGGGACGATGTAAGTGCAGCATAATCTTCGGTATTTTGTACACGGACGCATAAGTTATATTTTATGCACGGTTTATTTGAAAAGAGAAGCCCAACACAATTTCTCTTGTCAGTGTCCATCTTAATCAACAAGCAACCGAACATTTCAAGGATGCATAATACATTTAGAAAGAAATGTATAATAACGTTTATATTCAATACGAAACTATCAAATATTCCATTTTAAAGAAACCCATTATGTGTATACAGTCATTTATTCAATAACCTTTTTGAAACAAATATAACAAAACTCTAATAGCCACATATCATTTAAAGCCATTCGTCACTTGGATGATTTTTTTATTTCGGCTTGTATGGAAATGCATCTAACAGTTATGTTATTTTTATTAATTCAATAATTGCACGCGCACATTGGCCGTTGATGTCTGCATCCTATATCAGCTTACATCAAAGTTATGATTCTTCAGTATCAACTGCAATATGATGTACATGGTTAAAGGCGGACTTCACATGTATAATGAGCGGTCACTTTTAGGACATGCAAGACAGATGAATATCATAGTATATCCATCCATAGATGTTGTACAATGTATTGATACTTTATGGGTCAGAATCATGGTTTTTTATCTTCCAGTTTTGTAATTTAGCCGCATAGCGTGTAAGAAATTGAATATTCATATAACTTGGCAAAGAATGTGTTTTGCGTGCATATTGGACCTGTCGAAAACGTTCTTGCAAATGAGAATCGTTGTTACTATTATTCTTCTAACGATCTTACTATTTCAACCAAATAAAATGTTGACATATACCATATTTAAACAAGTGCCAACACAAAGGTATATCTATAAACGTTATTTTTGCTGCTTTGTATTTTTTTATAAATACCCCAATCTGATTAATTTGTTCGTTCAAATATTTAATATTAAAATATATTGGGTTTTATTACCAGTTGATTTTGTGTGAATTGAACCGTCTTTTATTTGAAGAATATAAGACACATATGGTCATATATTACAATAACGTCAAATTATAATTTTACAAACACATTAATTTCAATTTTGAAACCCCTCTCACAATTAATAATATAGTTTCATATATCGCCTTTCATAAAAGTAAACATTGTTGTACAGTGCATGAAACACAAAATACTGAGAAACTATTTTTTTGCATTTCCAAATATGTATTTTTCCTTTTCTTCATCACAAGAAACTTTTAAATTACATAAACCATACGTTTTTAAGAAAATATTAATTCTCTTTTTATATTCTGTCTGATCCAGGGGCGAACCAACAATCGTTTGTCTCAATCATAGATGAAAAAATCCGGAGGTTTCCAATTAACGATACGTTATATATTCCATGTGATGGCTTATTTCTTGTTATAAATGGAAATGAATGACGTAATAATTAGACCGCATTGATACGATACAATAAGAAATATTTGCCTTATTACATTCGCGATCTTTTTCAATTTGTAAATAATGTTGAATATTTCTTTTGAAAGTATACATTCCAAAAACAAATGAAAGCATGGTTTGAAAGGGCATTAGCTTATTATTAGCTGAATAAGGTTTGCTATACGAAGAGAGTTAAAAGAGACGGATTTATTCTACGAAAGAAATTTAAAATGTCTAATACATTCAATAGACATATTTTTTTTGATATGTTATGCATAAACATGTATTGAACAGTGAATATGTTTATAAATATACTTTTCACATGTAAACACTGCCTGTATTTATTTAATATAAAACCGTTATCTGCATATTCAACTTGCTCAAAACTAGCTGTTATCGCGCTCATTGAATGGGAAAATATTTTGAATACAATATAAAACATGAACTGCCATCATAATGAATAACAATTCTGAAAAATCTTGGTAATATACTACAAAACTGGCAGATAGTAATAATAAATAGGTACCGTTTATTATATTAGGATCGATTGCGCATTTCGAAAATATTGTTTATATCTATTATATCTACGTTAACTCGCGCCAAGACTTGAAATTAAAAAAATCATTAAATGTATTAGTGACAACGTTGATGAATGATGGCATGTTGTGGTAGCACCTTTATCGAGAAGCATTGCTTAAATATCTGAACTGCATAATAGAATTGATTGGATATTCGGTTATTGTTTTATATCAATAAGATCGACAAACGGGTGTCACAAAGAAGTTGTCTTTCTGGAGTCACCCATAATCTTATTTTAGAAATATTATTTGAAACATACTAACCGATGTGTAATAATGTTACAAGAATTCTTAAAATAAAAACAAACATGCCAAGTATTATATTATTTTTCGAAATGTTCACAGAATTGTCCTTGTTATTGTTACCAACATTGACAAAACACTATATTGCTTTTGATTTAAGACACATAATCAAAGCAAGAATAATGGTAATGTATTGGATATTTTAACATTCATATTTTCTTACCAGTCCAGCCGAAAACACTCACGGGAAGAATAATGAATTCCTGTGTGTAAAGTATGTCGTATTGGACAGCACACGTAGGATGATAATGTTGTCTTAACCATCAACTTTTTCTAAACATATTTGAAGAATAAATCACATATTGTATACAAATTTAAAAAAACGTTGTGTCATTTGATATTTAAAAGTAGATTATAGATCGAAACACGCTATGTTTTCTAAATAATTGATAATGATTTGGTAAACTAATTTGTGTCAATATGCAATTAATTAATAAATTGATGTTTTATCTCAATACTTAAAAATAGTCGTTCTTTTTTCGTTAAAAGAAAGTACAATAATGCGGAAACGGGTTAAAAAATTTACTTCTTTGTCATAGAAATAATAATATGATTTGTCACTTTCATAGTGGTCCGTTTTTTTGCAATCGCATTACAAAGAGTTATCTGAATATCTAACTATACGATGGTATGTGTAACTTTCTAATCAGATAATATATGAGGTTGATTCGTGTTTTTGTTTCATGTCATGGCGCTTCTGAGAGTTACAGTTCTGTCGGTCTAGATTAGATCAATACATCAAGTAATTTAGTAAATATTACATAGAAATTCAATCTATTTTATTACTGTTTGGATTTAATTTTATTGTTCTGATATTAACGTTTATATACATTTAAATGTTTTGTTAATACATTTGGGTTAAGTGTGAGAATTGGAGCTCAATGCTTTGCATAGGCGTTCTGATGCAGTGACCCTATTTTTTTAAGTATTTGTTGCAGTTTTCAAGCTGTAGTTTGTGTTTGTTCGCTGTGTCACACTATTCGGCAAATGGTATATTGCCATAAAAAAAGACCATGGTGATATCATACGTTTCTCTCTTATTGGTGAAGCAAGCTCGCTCGCTGTTTGTTTTATGTACATAGAAAATAGTATCAAGAAAATTATAAGTGTGTAACATTAGATCGCTGTCGCTTGTGCCGAGTGTTATCGAATATCAGCATAATTGTTAGCAATAGTTTAAAATAATTCAGGTATAATGCTAGATCTCCTATTATACCCCCGTCACACCGGACTGGTGTCCTTACGGCGACCTAAGACTGTGTTTCTGGAAATTTCTGATTGTCGTAGTAAGGACGCCAATGACTTTTTCGGTAAAATGCTGTTTTTCGCCTTCCCATCACACCAGCGTCCTGGTTTAATGGTGTTCTGCGCGTCCTCACGGCGCTCTTAATACGTCCTTTGCGACCTTACCGCGTTCGTACTGCGTCCTTACAGCGCCCTAAAGACGCATTGGGGTCTCAGTAGGAACGCCATAGTCGTAGTAGGGTCGCAATAGACGCCGTAAGGACGCAATGAAGTCGCAATATGGACGCCAAAGTCGTTCTGAGGACGCAATAGACGTACAAAGGACGTACTAAAGTCGCATTAAGTTCGCCGTACGGTCACCTTGTAGTCAATGATCATTGTCTGTGGGTTTGAGTGGCGACCACACGACGTCCATGGCGACCTTACAGCGTCCCTACAACGTCCTTAACAGAACACCGAAAGAACGCCGCACTTCGGCGACCACTTTGAACATGTTCAAAGTGGTCGCTGTTGGCTCGCGTCCTGAGCAATTTTCGGCGTCCTCACTGCGTCCTCTTGCGTCCTTACTTGCGTCCCTCTGGCGTCTATGGCGTCCTCACTGCGACCTGGGTCGCCGTAAGGACGCAGTTAGGACGCCAGTCCGGTGTGACGGGGGTATTAGTTAATCGAACTTCGTATGCTAATACTTGATGTAAACACCGAAGTTATTATCCACTTATGTTTTAAAGTCAAGCAAACAAAACGAGGTATTCTGTGTAGATAGAGTATGTTAAAAAGTTCATGCATTATTTGCATGTTTGCAATGGAATCTTTACACTAACACTGGAATTTCAGGCAATACGACCAATTATGTGTAGATAGAGTCTGTTAAATAGTTCATGCATAATTTGCATGTTTGTAAGGAAATCTTTAAACTCACACCTGAATTTCAGACAATTCCCATACAAGGTCTTTTGAAATGATTGTCTAATTGACATATAAGTAATTCATTTATGTTTATTTACATTGTCTGTACATCTTTCTATAATGTAATTATATGTTCCCCTTGACCCGTATCAATGTTACCTATAATCGCAGCTGTGTCCATTGTAGGAGGAGAGTCGATGGACCGGGAGCTTATGGACCGACACGAACACTGAAAACATCACCACGATTGCTGGCGAGACGGCTGAGCCCCGTTGTACGGCAGAAAACAAGAGAGGATATGGTGAACGTAACAACGTTAAATGTCGCACCAATGCGATGTCGTAAGGCTGACGCTAAATTTCAGATCCAATTCTAAATGCAGCAAAACCTTACCTTATAAGGCAATATGTCTCATCTGTACAGTTTAATTTCGCACACATTTGTACATTCGCTATATGTCGCAACATCAACGGTACAGGTCTCACTCCTTTATTATCACTACTTTAAGTACAGTGATATAGCGATAAATCGAACAGTTAAGCAATCAAATTCTCTAGAAATAATCGCGGTTCAGTGGATTTTTTAAGTAATAATCGCCATATCGACGATTTCTCAAAATCGCTAAATCCAGAAAATGTTATTGATTCTTTATGACAAAACTTAAATTAATGTGTGTGTATATAGTTCATGTCGTGCTTATTCACTATGACATACTGTGGCCATTAATAACTACATATACTAGTTTGAAAGATGTTATTGTTATTAGTTACCGGTAATAACTAGTTTGAATTCAAGATAACTAAAGTGAGATAAAGCTATTGAAATATATACTTTTCAAATGATACTAAATGTACAATGTAGGTCAAATAAAAAATCTTGCATCCATAATCTGAATATTGTTACGTACTTTCTATTTTTAAATAAGTTAATTATTGGAAATAAAACAGAAAACCAATGACATTTAACGCACCATTTTTGTATGGCTACACGCATGAATTTGAAAGAAGATATGAAACGTAAATATTGTAGGTATTGTTATAGATATTCTTTTTTTTCTGCAGTTGATCTGGCTTAAATCTCGTTATACCCTGATCAGTAAAGAAGAGAGCCGCTTTATTGACGACTCGCGAATCTGCGTGGAGCGTCCAAACATCCGATACTGGAACATAATAATCCGCTAGGTGCGCTTCAACGACAGCGGCGAGTACATTTGCCAGATCAACACCTAGCCGGTCCTCATCAAAAGAATAAACATGTTTGTTAAAGGTAGGTCTCAAAGTGGTTTCACAAATTCCTGAACAAAGATGTCGGTGTGTTTCTTAAGAAAAGAATTGCATAAGCCATGCTTCATTTTTGGTTGTATTTGTGTGTATTAATTACAACAAGCGTAATTTCACCTTTACAGATATGTTGTCAGTAATTGTTTTCGTAATGCATTCTCAGTCAAATACAACGTTATTGTACAGCTCAAATATCTTACCGTACATTTTAGCAAGTACCCGTAGTGATACAATATTTACTGACTGCACGTAAGTGGAATATGACCAACAGTTAATTGGCCTGTTTTGCTGTAGTTTCTATCGTCAGATATATACATGTCTGATATAACAAAATAGCATGTCTCCCATAAGAAATATCTAATATCGGTTTCACTAAATCGGGCTGCGTTATACAAAATGGACAAAATGTTTGCGAAGTTTAAGGGCCTACACATTATCGATAACATTTCGAAGTATAAAAGCTATCGGTATTTAAAAAACATTTTTCAACATTGCATTTTATTAACAAATAAACGTTCTGTTTTGTAATCTTAATAAATTCGGAAGTTTATAATTTATAAAACCACGGCCACTAATTCTCGATATTAAGCAATTATTTCTAAGAACCACGAAATGTCGATGCCAAATTATTTCATTGAATGACGTGCATATTAAACTAATATAAAAAGTATTTTTAAGAATTATGGAATTTTTAAGAAAGCATATACAATTTTAACGAGAAAAGATCGTGTTTTTAATTAAAAAAATGGCAGAATTCAAGATTTACGGAGTCTTGTGAACTTCTTTCGGTCAAAAACATAAAGTGTGTATAAATCAAATATTGAAGTCACTTATTATAAATATTTAGAAACACATTTTAATGTTGGGTGCAATGGAGTTGCGTGCGCGTGCCTGCGTGCGTGCTTGCGTGCGTCCTTGATCGCGTGCGTGTTTATTTTTTTTTTGGTTTGTCATGACCTTTACCCTTAGATCAGAGTCTCGTACTTGACTACTCGTATACTTTAATACGTGTCCAAACATGTTATCGGCAAAAGTAAAACCCAACAATGTATATTTAAAGAACTATTGACGCTGAACACCATGGGAACAAATAACTCGTGAGTGTCGTCGATCTTAATTAGGGCAAAATCAAATGCCATAAGGAAAGGTTCACACTTTCATATATAATTCAAATCTTTTAAGTGTTCTTGCACACATTTTAAATGCTTTTAGACCTCAATTAAGGTTTGATTGTTATTTGAAAAAGAAGCTCACAATTTAGAGATTTTTGATAAGGCAATATTGAGATTTCGAATAACTTTTTGTTTTATATGAACCTATGAAGATTTTTCCAAAGCAGTCATTTTTTGTTAGATAACAGCTAAGTTATAAATTTTAATATTTTAAAAAGGTGCACAGATAAAGACGTGATTACACTTCAGGGCGGCAAACAAGAGTTATATTGTGATAGAGTTTTTTAATGTATGTGAGCATTAAGTACTAAAAGAAGTCGGTCTTACGGAAGTGATACTGATATTGATTTTAAAACAAATTTAAGTCTGACAATAATGATTCTTAAAAATAAATGATCTTTCGAAATGCGTCGAAATGATAAATACTATAAATACAATATGATATTATTATATTATTGGTAATGGATCAAATGTATTTTTAACACACCACAAGGTTGTAAACAATTACTGAAAATTATTTATTAAAATGGATTGTAATACCCTGAGAACAAAGATATAAGATAACTTATCCAAAGAAGAAGATAATGGTCCAAAAAGGCTTAGAAAGTAGCATGGACCAAATATGTGTATTTATAAAAAAAATAATATAGTCTCTGATAAATGCCTCAGTGTTCCGGCGGTGTAAAACTATGGAAAATATCTAATTATTGACATAGCAGTGTTATTTCCCCCAAATGTTCATAGTCAAAAATTGGCCAATACCATTACGAATAGGAATGGAAAAACATTTAAAGCGTTGTTTAATATTGAAGAAATAAAGAAAGCCGTAAGTAAACATTTATCGGCAAAGTACATCTTTATAGGTGTTTACCGAAATGAATTCCTACAAAGGCCATAGTTATCGCGAGAAGATGGTTGTAGATTGAACTTAAAATTGTTGTTGTCATGAGCACATTTCATGAGAAGAACGAGTTGGGCAAGTTTGGCTTCTGTGAGTTGGACAGACATGTATTCGCCTTATGTCGTATATTTTCAAATTCAATATTATGAAATAAGCATTTAAGGTGTTGAATATGTAAAGTCTGTGCATGTATACGTGTAATAATCAGTTGAATAATGTGTACATGTTTACATCTTATCATCGTATTATCTTTGTTTCTGATGTTTTTTATCGTGCATGATTGTCTCTGAGTTGAATGATAACAGAAATGTCAGTGTTGTTAAACATTAGTGCTTATCCCTTGATTGTGTCTTAATTTTCATGATATGCACTCGTACACTTATTTTGCGTTTAGCTCAATATATCTTTGCATAGTAACTTAATTTGTCTTCTTTGTAGTATTGGAATTCAAGAACTCGAGATACACGTAATGGTTTTCAAATATATTTGGTGAGTAAAATTATTTCTGCAATTTCCTCTGCACAATTCAGTTAAACTTTTTAATGGGAGAACGTTTTGTCAGGTTTACATGTATTTGTACTTCCAACCAATTGAAAATATATGTACGCCAATAGTAATGCAACCTGACAAATTAGTAACAGTGGAACTCAATATAATAGTACACTGATGCCTATGATCATATTGTCAAATGTTAACAACGAAGTTATGACACATATACGGGCGTAAAGACTTTGTTTACATGAAACAAGTATTTCAGAGTTTTTCTTTAACATTTGCGTTTTAATATTTGTTTTAATATAAATCACAGTTATTTTATGTGTAACTTGAATGATCTACATTTGTTAATAGATATACAATCATACTTTTAAATATACCGTCTATGTGTCATCGCTTGCTATTTTATTCATGTTGATTATTTGCATGTTCTGATTGCGTTTATTCTTGTGAATACTTTTTATTGTAAAAGAAACACACCAATAAAACAAGGAATTATCGCATTTGTATTGTGTTTTGCCTCCTATGATTTGCAGAGGTTTCAAAGTAATGTCATAGATAGAATGATACAATAATTTACTGAATAATAGGGATAACGTCCGTTTCGCTTCTTAAAACACGCTACAATCTCATAAAGATATTTGAATATTCCAATTGTCTGTGTTTTTGTGTTTTGGCCTTGTTGATTAAACATCGCAGTATTACTTAAACCGTATTTTTGGATTATTTCTTTAGTGTTACACTTTTGTAAACTGCTTTAAAAATCCGTTTCGCAATATTTGAATATAACTTTTCTAACAATTCAAATTATAATCTATTTAACACATCTACTTTATAACCAAGTCATGTACCTTTATTATTAATATTTTTGAAAATGTCGTAAGTCTCGGGCACATTGGTCACACAATCATTAGTATTGGTATAATGCATGCACATGTTTACATTTTCTTTGAATAGTATAATGAATAAACACGATTAAATTGTCTGTATTACTCTTATTGAAAATGCATCTGGTATCAGAAATCTGACTGAGCATTTTCGTTTTGTACTTCCCTCTCTTAATGTTAAGTGGACACGAGTTGGTTACACAGTTTAATGTTAAGTATACCAAGAAAAAAGTGTGAAAACCAGGTTTACCGTTCATTACCAGACCAGTAAATCAACAAAATTGTTTCGAAGCAGATGACAGAATTCCCCTCTTATATTAATTATTCAGTCACGGAGCGACACTGGTCACCTATTGAACTTTATATGTCAGATTTTATTAGAATCCCTGATGCCATCGGATGCTCTGTAATAAATGAATGAGGCAATAAAAACAAGCGAACAGTTTGATATCCCTCAAGTCTATGGATAAAATGTGAATAAACAAAACGAAATAGACATTTATCTTAAACATATCGAGAATTCCAAAGTATCAGGTTAATTTTAGAAAATGTAATCAAAGACGCTAAAGTATAAGATGACCGTTTTAACCGAGTTAGACAAACGTGTTTGCTAGCCTACCCTACTGTGTGTCATTTATTAACTGAAAATAAAATTAAAATAAACACCAAACCATCGACAACATGTAATGGCAACATAGTGTCATGTTAAGACTTTTTGACTTAGAATGATATTACTAAAGATATATAATCGAATCATGGATCAATTATAATTACATTTCTGTGTGATTTTACAAAATGATTTACTTGTTTATATACCGAAATTTAAAAAAATACGTTGAAAGAAAATTGCGATATTAGGAAACATGTAAGTGTTGGGTTCGAAGTGCAATTGAGTCCATATCTGTGGCGTTGCTATGAACGTGTATTGAGAGTTGAAATTGTTTATTCAATACTACTTAAAATATATATATCTTTATATAAAATCTAACGGCCGGTGTCAAAACAATGTCTGTTAAAAGAATCTCTTAGGCAGAATGCTTAAACCATGTTCTGTAGTTCTGTAAATTAAAATAATAGTGCGCCTGGCGTTCCTTTAAATAACTGTACATTTGTAAGACGTCTTTTATTTGAAGAAGATAATATACAAATGGTCATATATTGTCATTACGTCCAGTTATAATAAAACAATTATAATTTGAATTATGAAATCCCTCTAAAAATAATAAAGTCTCCAAACTATGCTGGCATTAAAGAGAGTATTGATGTGTAGTGCATTAAAAGTACAACACTGAAATAATATACTCGTGCATTTTCACATCTGGTTTATTTCGTGATCGTCAGTATAACATTTTGAAAAAAAGGATAAAACCCGGAAGTCTCTTAGAAAATATGAATCCTCGATATTAATATATTCTGTCCGACCCAGGGGCGAGTCCACAGTCAATGTCCCAATCATGGACGAACAAACATCGAGGTTAAACAATTAACGATACGTGTTATATTCCGTGTACTGGTTTATTTATAGTTATGCATGTTTATGTGTGTGTCCTGAAATAAGCAATAACTAGATCTGCATAATTACAATACAAGGAAGATATATTTGACTAATTTCAATCGCGATTTAATTTGATTTGTAATCATGTAAGATATCGCTGTCGATATAACACAAACAACCTAAAAAAAGAGCAAATTTTGACAGCGACATTTTATTTGCTGATTATTGTTTATTATTCGTAGAGTGTTAAAAGCGTCGTTTTTGGGGCGATTGCCTCCTGCAATTCGCACCATTGGTACCATAATATACCGAAGAATCAGTTGCAGAATAAAGTCCGTTACTGAAAATAACCTAACTTTGCATCCAGATTCTGTATTCGCAAACAAAATAGCTCCGATCGCATGGTATTAGTATTAATGCGCACAAACATTATCACGTGACCAATTGAACATGTGTCATGGGGACAAATAACGCGTCGCTGTATTCACCTGTCATGAGGACTGCGTGTAACTCAGGTGCTAATGCCATAGTGAAAAGACGTTGCCATGGCTGCAACGCGCGCTGTAAGTTGATGATGTAAAACTGTTACAATCCAAGGGTGTTTGTCGCACAACGAGTGTGTAAACACCGTGAAGGCGGGCAAAAGTGGATTGAACTCGATTTATTGATGAGCATTCCAGAAGGGGAAATTTGTATGCTGGTGAAAAAAGATACCCACTTTATTTCTTCTAAAATTTAAAAAAGTTATAATTGCTGATTGGAAAAACCCGTTTTTTTGGGATCGGGTCCTAATTTGGTTTGGGATCGGGTCAATTTTACGACCTTTCTTTATAGCATGAAAACTACTTAAAGTCTTATCATTTTTATGACCACAATTTGACGGTTTTTGGGTCGAATATTGGTCACATTCCACTAAAATAGTATACTTTTTGCCCATATTGCAGATAAAAGCCACCCCATCCACTCCTCTCCGCAAATATTGTTTGCTGTTGCAGAATTGTGCTGGTACCTCTGATGAATCATACGAATATATTTAATGCAAATTTTATTAAAATAAAGCAATTCTAAGTTTTCAGTGTTAAGTGAATGGTTATAAAAAATCCAGCAAAATCGCCCCACCAGTACTTTCAGTACTTTGGTTTATAATGAAAGCAATTTAATAAATTTAATAAATGTAATAGACATATTGTTAAGTTTTAAAACTTAATATAATATAAATGAACCCGTACATTTATTTAAAAGTTAAGATGTGCATATTCACTATTATCATGTATAAACACTGTCTGTGTTAATGTTTCAGACAAACTAAATCCGCAGCTTTATGCTTAATGTACTTAACGCTATTGTGATTGGCTTATACTTTGGCTGAGGATGAAAACAATATTAAGTCTTCAAACACTGTAAGAAAATGCGTTTGATTTAACTTAACCAGTTTTAAAGACAATATGGATTTTTCTATAGTCGTAACGATGGCTATGCACAAATAACACGTTCACCTCATCCACATTTTGTAAATCACCTCAGGCCATCAATTATTGGACCGTCTATCATCTCTGTCTTATTGTTTGAAAGTCCATCACATGTGTAAGCAACTTTCAATGTTTTATATTGTTTTGCGGACATTTTATATTGTTTCTGAGACTAAGTTGTTTATCTGAATTCTTTTTAAGCAAATGCAAATTGCTTAAAACTAGCTGTTATGGTGCATTATCGAAAGGGAGAATATCCTGAATAAAATTTGAAACATGAACTGTGAAAATAATAAATTACAATTCTGCGAAATATTGGTGTAATACTGCAAAATAGTGCGACTGTAATAATAAATCGGTACCGTTTATTATAAAAGCATCGATTGTCATGATTTATTTCTACGATAAATCGCGCCACGGATTGTTATTGAAGAACAATTCAATTTATCAGTGACAACGTTGATATATGATGGTATGTTCAGGTAGCACCTTCATCGTGATGCATTGCTGAAATATCTCATCTGCAAAACACTTTTGATGAGCTATTTGGTTATAATTGGAGTTTTATATTCTGGAGTTACCAGAAATATTATTTGAAAAATAGTAACCGATGTTTATTAATGTGTAACATAGCAACATTTCCCAAAACATATATATGGCATTTTTTGCTGATATTTCCTGTCTTTATTGCGTTGAAGTAAAATAATGTCGAATCTTGATTGTACAATATATTTAAATGTACAGTTAAGCTTGTTATTATTGTGACTTGAATATACTTGAAAAACTCTGAATATCTCTGTAAATTAATGGTTGCATGCATTGATAATTATCAGATGGAAGAAGGCCCGAAAGTGGCTGATAACGGAGTGCAATACGGTATTTCACTTATCTACCGTCGACGACAAATAATAACATTTGTATTTATTTGGCAATCATTTAACAGATGAATTCCATAAATTAACAATACGCAACTGGCGTATAGTAGTTTGCAATAAACAACTGGCATTTAGCCACTAGCGTTTGACACCTCGCATTCGGCCTTCCATGCATATGCATATCAAGTATGGAATGTATTTACTAACTATGAGCAAAACACTCAAGAATAAAGAACATTGTGAGTTGAATAATTGACGCCATAATACAGAATGGAGGCGCTAAGATATTTCAAAGTATCCAATAAGAACACGGATGTGCAATTACAAAGTCTCTCAATGTCCGTTCGAATAAGTGATCGTATCAGTAAAACCGTTGCAAGTTCGTCTCTGGAATTACGCTTGATGCAAGTGAAATTTAAAAATAGCATATATCATTGTGGATATGTCCAGTTATCATTAATATGTGTTTGTGATTTTTATTTGAATAATATGAACGCATTTTAATGGTTTTATATTTATAACTTTGTTGTTCTTTTGGTACTAAACCACACAGGAGGAAGATATGAACACAAGACTGTTCTAGTTTTAGGTTTCAAAATTATTATAATATGTAATTCACAGATAACTCGGACAGAGCATTAACAAGCTAGGCAAGGCTCCAATCTGTAAAATATACAAATACACATATTAAGACTTAACATTCATAATAACGATTATAATATTAGTATTGATATATATCATATAATCAATAATACTATTTATAATATTTCGTGTTCTAGTAGATTTACAATTGCACCTGAACATTAAACATTATTTTACAATACAAATATTAACAAACATACAAAGCAACAAACATATATGACATGACAAGAACATTGCATAACACACAACAAACAGTTTAATTATCAATTTGTGGAACTGAATGGATACCTCTTTCTTGCTCCTTTAACCCACGCTTACGTGACTGATGCAAATTAATCATGCACAAACATTATTAAGTGCACTTATTACTAATGAGTTAAAACAATTCCAGATATTAAAATATAAAAAAAAAACAATTGTATCCATTGTGTTACCATTTTAACAATCGCGAAAATATATGACTCAACATTATCAACATGTCAAATCTTTCTTTAAATACAAATGAAACAATAACAATGGATTGAAAGCAGTTCAATACAACCAAAATAATACAACATACTAACCAGTGGGAATCCTGATAAGCGAAGTAATACTAATTATTTTTCAGGAAGAAAAATGACTGTCTTTGTCAAACAGATTCCGTCAAAAAACTGACAAAACCATACCCAATAGTAAGAGAACTGACCACAAGAAAATAGGTTACACATTAGTAAAATAGGTTAAAAACCACTCGGGTCCCACTTGTGCGCCATGTGTAGCAGGGTTTGGTATAAGAACTTATACTGCCTTGCTATATGAGCTAGCTTTTATAGTGACGCGGTAGAGTGTCTGCCTGATTTGGAACCGGGAGGTCCAATTCCCATTGTGGTCGGGGATTTTTCTGGCTGGGTTACATTGGCGCCCAACATAAAAAACCCACCTGTTGAGAATATGTAACGTCATGCTTTGCCGCCATTTGGCGCGTTAACGTCGGCCGTAGATGACGGTGATGTCATTGTTATTGTTATGATTTAAATATAGTATATAAAGGATCGAACCGTTACGACGCGTAGTACTTTCTAAGCAACATTTCTCACACCAACATTTCTGTCAGACGTCCCAAAGATGTCATGAAAGTAGGAAATTCGTGGAAGAATGTCACAATTGTAGGGGTATGTGTAGCAGGGTTCGGTATAAGGAGAACTTTTATTGCCTTGCTATATGAGCTAGCTTTAGTAGCGACGCGGTAGAGTGTCTGCCTGATTTGGAACTGGGAGGTCCCGGGTTCAATCCCTATTGTGGTTGGGAATTGTTCTGGCAGGGCTACATATTCAATAATACATGTATTACTGTTGATTATATTTTACAGAATGACATACAGATCACTCATTTCGTCCCAGATGTGTTTTATTGTCTTTTTTATTCTATATAATTGTAACGCATGTATATTAAAGAAGCATTGTGCAGCAAAAGAACTATTTTGTTATTTTTATTTCGGCAACATACTATTCGTAGCGTCTTCAGTTTAAGTCATTGTTTTACCCCAAACAGAATGCTTTGCACTGACCGTTCTAAGGCGGTTACCACAGTTGTATGCATTTGTGTGTGTGTCGTGTACTTTTGTAAATTATGTAAATATTAGGGAAATGGAAATTGGTCTCTTGTCTAAAATAAAGAAACCTGTAGTAATGCTTACATTTATTTTCGGCGGATGTAACTGGAGTTCCTCTTTATTAATGTGTTACTTTTTATATGGCTTTGAAACAATTATTTCGATGTAATGTAAAGCTAGTATCTGACTGGTTATTAACATTATAAAAGTAATGATATTCAGTTCCAGCTCGTGTATGGATGTATTTGTGCGCAAATGAACAATGTATCCGGTTTAGAATTACACATATGCAAATCAAATTTGGGGGAAATGCAGATTATGAATCAAATACTAAAATAACAAATCAAACAGATTTAGCAGATCTGTAATTGGAAAGCATATCCAAATTGTACACGAACGCGGTATCAACAAATATATCCTAAACAATTCAAGAGGTCTTAAGACAGTGACCTAGTTTTAGGTTCCAATCGTGTTTTGTTGCGTATAGTTCCATGTATTTGATATATGTTTATTGACTTGATTGCATTCAAGACTAGAAAACTGTAACAGACATCGCTCTCCATATAATATCTTTTTCAGAAAATTAAGATAAAGTTATATTAGTATATGTTGTATGGTCGCATTGGTGTGATTGGTGATTGGTCACGAGTTAACTTATTCCCATCAACTTTGATAAAAAAACTCCTTGGGATCTAGTTGAACTATCGGAAATCAAGAAACATACATAGATTGCACATACAAAAATCAACGACACGTGTTCTATGTATATAAGTAGATATACTTTGTGGTTTTATTATGGCTTTTGTGAGTGTAAACTATTTCAAATTTAAAGTTGCTGCTTGTTGGTTTCGGAAAGGAAGGATATGTTTTCTAGACGTTTCGTTTCTAACGATAAGTTTTGGCGGGTGTTCTAAGTACCGTAAGTGGAGCGTATTTGTTTTGAATTGCCCTAGGTAACCTGAAAGCATGTCACGATAAAACACAAAAAACGAATCGTCTATAAGCAGATTGTTTCTGTTATACATCAAACCATGAGGGATTTTAATAAAATGTGTAATACTAAAGAGTTATTATATTCCTGTTTGTGTTTAGGATATTAGAATACAACAGCTGGTTCAACACAGAGAAGGTTCTTAAGTCTCACAATGTCGTAATAATATCCATTGTTAATCGCTGTATATATAATAAATTGTCTTACATACCGCGCAAACATACTACTAAAATACTCGTGGTTTATTTAAGAAAACAAACATCTGTACCGAGTAATCGACGTAACACAGATTGGCTTTTAAGATATTGCGTCGATCGATCGTAAACTCTTAGCAATTCTGCGTCTGGGGCAATCATCGCTCAGTATGATTTAATTCCATAAATTACCCCGTACTTAAAATTGGAATCTATCATTTTTGTAAAGGTTCAATTGTTTAGGTCATAGTTTATATACAAATCTAAACAAATTGGATTATTGGAATAGCATCGAGCCCTTAACAATAGAGCAATTCTCGTTTCCATCCGATACTAGTGTATTTAAAACATTCTGATCAATGTCCCTTACAACAGAGGCCAATTCATACAAGACAACACTAAGTTGAAGATGTGTCAAATTGAAACTAGGCTTTTATTACGCATCAACATAGACCTGAACAACAAGTTGTTTAAACTGCATGGATTTGACGGGCGTGAAAAAAGCTGCAAATGTTTGACCTTTTTTAATCGTGTCAATATATGTATATGCATATTAAATCTCTGTGGTGTGATGGATTTGTGAAGTCACTTTACGGAAGGTTAAGTGTGTTTCGCTAAATTGCTTCTCTGTGTTACATATACAATAACAAATGACAGCCAAATAAAATGTCATGTCCACCAAAGAGAAACAATATTTCTGAGAAAAAGGCCACTTTTAATCGTAGGTTTCGTGCGACAAAAACAAAACATAAAGTGTATTGCAATGTGATGTGCTTTAAAATGTTTGAAAATGGTTGTACGATTCCCCTCCTCAACTGAAAATCCTGTATCTGCGCCTGTCATTTATAGAAAACACATGTTTCCATATCGAAAATTGGCGCCCGATACCGCACTGGTTGTCGCTCACAACAATGCAATTTCCACAAAACTGTGTACACAGAAATATGCAAACCGACATTTAGATATGGACAAATGACATGACTTATGTTACGGTTATGACGTTACCATATTTGCATTATAAAATAATTTTCTTACGCCCATATTAAAATGCACGCAACAACGTTCATCTTAACTCAAAGGCTAAAGTATAATCCTCATCAGAATAGGCGTTTGAAAATTAAATATTTACATATATTATACAACATATAAGGCGATTTTTTAACAACTTACACGTATTAATAATTAAACATTATTTTATAGTTTTGCAAATATTTCAAATAAAAACAGCAACTGGCAGAGCAATGTTTTTTTTTTGTATTTTATGGTATGTTTATATTTATCAAAAACTATTGTGATCGCACATATAAAGTATAAATCATTGTCAAATATTTAAACAAAGACCAAGTACATCAATCCAGATGGTCTTTATGAGTGCAATCCAGTTATTGGGTTATGCACGACATTAAGTGCGTGAGATGCTTACCGCAAATTTCCCATCTTAAATATGGCATACGTTCTAGACCGGCTACCAATAAAAAGGATATCCCTCTCTGTTATCAAATACACCTAAAATCACTTTTCTAGACTCCTCCAAATCGTTCATTCATTATTTCGCGTCGCAATGTCACGAGTTAACTTATTCTCAATCATTCTTCGAGAGGTATTAAAACAATGCCCTTAAGAATTGTCGTTTCTCAAATATTGAAGATGCATGCGATAAGAATAATACTTCGCAGCTTCATTGCGCGAATTGAAGTACACAATTGAAGCGAACTTTACAGTTCAAAGCATAATGTATTGTTGTAATTGAACTTGCATTTAGTTCATTTTTTCCGTAGCGTTTCAGGAATAACAATATTTGTCGTTATTACGGTATCTACAATTTGTGTCGTGTTAATCTGAAGCAGGAAATGTTTCTAGACCGGCTCACAAAATCTACCGTGTATATTCATTTTTATTGCCATCTTTATCCTACATAAAACGCTATCCATTTTTTTACATTTTCGTTAGCACCTTCCAATGACAATTCTTGTGACTCTGATAGCTGTAATAATCTGGCATTTAGACATACTTATAAGGAGAAATGTCGTCTTTTTCAAGGGATTTGCGACTGAGTCTTTTTGAATAGCTCTCCTCAATGATCTGATTCTTCACACTTTCACAAATGTTCATATAATTGCAGTATATATACTGCGTTATGTGCTAACTACGTGGTGTACATGTTCATGGATTCATTTTCGTCTTGCGCGAGACTTCATAATTCCATATGTGAACTTTCGGTTTCGAATGTGTCTCGCAAACCGTCCTCGATGTAAATGAAACAAAAGCGTGCACACGTTTTGTACATTTATATTAAAAGCAATATATCAACAACGAGTATCGAACGAAAAGAACGAATTCCAGTCTTAAATTAATTATTCAGTGACGGAACGAAACCGCTTGATTTTTTCAACGACATTTATCAGATTTTATTAGAATCCCTGGTGCATTTTAAAGCTCAGTAATACACAAATGAGACAATAAATCAAGACATCACTGTGATACCGCTCAAAAGTATGGATAAAACATCAACAGAAAACTTCAGACACATTTATATA